>JAKRSK010007691.1:3000000-3237500 GCA_029891615.1 Natrix natrix natrix
GGCTGGCTTCTGGGCCTGGTGAACGCCTCATTGGGTGAGGGATTCTTACCAACTGCCTTGAAAGAGGCGGTGGTGAGGCCCTTACTCAAGAGGCCTTCACTGGACCCAATGGAGCTGGCTAATTATCGTCCAGTCTCCAACCTTCCCTTTTTAGCGAAGGTTGTTGAGAATGTGGTGGCACAGCAATTTCCACGACACCTTGACGAATCCGAATATCTAGACCCACACCAGTCCGGCTTCCGACCCGGGCACAGCACAGAGACAGCCTTGGTCGCGCTGGTTGATGATCTCTGGAGGGCCAGAGATAGAGGTTGCTCCTCTATCCTGGTCCTATTAGACCTCTCAGCGGCTTTTGATACCATCGACCATGGTATCCTATTGCACCGGCTGGAGGGGATGGGAGTCGGAGGCACCGTTTTACGGTGGTTCGGCTCCTACCTCTCCGACCGGTCGCAATGTGTGTTGACAGGGGGGCAGAGGTCGACCCTGAGGTCACTCACTTGTGGGGTGCCGCAGGGGTCGGACCTCTCGCCCATCCTGTTCAACACATATGTGAAGCCTCTGGGGGAGATCATCCGTGGTTTTGGGGTTGAATACCATCTGTATGCTGATGATACTCAGCTGTATGTTTCAACCCCAAATAACCCCAGCGAGGCTGTCGAAGTGATGTCCCGGTGTTTGGAAGCCGTCGGGGTCTGGATGGTGGACAACAGACTCAAACTCAACCCCTCCAAGACTGAGTGGCTGTGGCTACCGGCACCTCGGTTCAGTCAGCTGACTCCAACGCTGGCCATAGGGGGCGAACAACTGCCCCCTGTGGAATGGGCGTGCAATTTGGGTGTCCTCCTAGATGCTCGGCTGTCAATGGACGACCATGTGGCAGCCGTGGCAAGGGGGGCGTTCCACCAGGTTCGCCTGGTGCGCCAATTGCGCCCCCTTCTGGCCCAGGATGCCCTACGCACGGTCACTCATGCACTGGTGACGTCTCGCCTGGACTACTGTAATGCTCTCTACATGGGGCTTCCCTTGGGACGCGCACGAAGACTGCAGCTAGTCCAGAACGCAGCCGCGCGGGCAGTCATGGGGAGTACTAGGTAGTCCCACGTAACACCACTCCTGCGCGAGCTGCACTGGCTACCTGTGGTCTTTCGGGTGCGTTTCAAGGTTTTGACCACCATCTTTAAAGCGCTCCATGGCATAGGGCCTAGTTACCTGCGGGATCGCATCCTCCCACACACATCCCTGCGGCCAATTCGCTCTCACAGGGAGGGGCTTCTCCTGGTGCCGTCCACTAGGCAATGCCAACGGGCGACACCAAGGAGTAGGGCCTTCTCTGTGATGGGCCCAACCCTCTGGAATGACCTCCCCCCCGACATTAGAACCACCACTGACTTCCGCTCCTTCCGGCAGAAACTGAAGACACACCTGTTCCGACTGGCTGGCCTGGCATAATTTTTAACGTCTACCTCCTGGCATATATATTTCCTACTAGTTTTCTAGGGGACTTAATTTTATAGGACACTGGGGTTTTAAATTCTGTATATTTTAAATTATTTACTTAGCAATTACAGTTCTGTCTATTTTTATCCTCCTCTTATTTATGTATTTATCCATTTAATAATTTTAATTGTTTAAATTTTATTTATGATGTTTTTGATATGGACTGTACACCGCCCCGAGTCCCTTTTGGGAGAGGGGGCGGTCTAGAAGCGCTAATTAAATAAATAAAATAAAAATTTATACACACTGACCAAAATGGTTTCCTACCAAAATGAAAAATGAAAAATAAGATAAGAAGAATAATATTAGATGTCTAGAATATTATGAGATACATAGTGGAACACAGGTGGCATTGTTATTTTTAGATGCACAAAATGCTTTTGGCAATGTTAATTGGAAATTTATGTTACAGCAATTAAAATACATGGAATTTGGTGATAAATTTTTAAACATGTCTCGGGGGATATACTCTAACCAATAAGCTAAAGTAATAGTGAATGGAGAGGTAACAAAAAAGTTTAAAATACCAAAAGGTATGAGGCAAGGGTGTCCTCTATCCCCATTGCTATTTATATTGTCTTTAGAAGTGTTAACAAGGATAATACGGAAAGAAACTCAAATTAAAAGTGTGAAAATTAGGAAAGAAGTCTACAAATTGAAAAACTTAGTTTTTATTCTTGAAGAACCACTAAAGTCGGGTTTGAGGCTAATGGAGGTACTAGAAGACTATGGGAATGTAGCTGGTTTGAAAATTAATAAAGATAAAACCAAATGATAGTTAAAAATATGACAGAGAAGCAGAAGGAGGAATTGGCCAAGGGAATAAATATTCAGATTGAGAGAAAAATAAAATATTTAGAAATGTATATAATGGCAAGGGGTACATCAATCAAAGGGGATAACTATGTTAACAAATTATATAAAGGAGGATTTGGAGAGGTGGAGAAATTTGAGACTCTCCTTCATGGAAAGAATAGTGATGATCAAAATGAACATTCTACTGAAATTATTATTTTTGTTCCAAAATATTCCCATAAAATTAGATAAAAAGTATTTTGGAAAATTGAATAAAATGACATCAGAATACATTTGGCAAGGGAAGAAACCAAGGATTAAATTTAAACTTCTGCAAGATGTAAAAGAAAGAGGAAGATTTGGAGTGGGAATTACCGTATTTATTCGAGTATAACCCGCACACGTGTATAACGCGCACCCCTAATTTTCGATTAAAAATCGGTATAAAATTTTGTTTCACACCAAGCATTGTAATTGACAAAAAAACGTTGTTGAACACGTGCGGCCATGATAAAAATCATTTATTGACAACGTAAACTGGTATAAACACAATACCGAAATAAAATTACCGGTAACAATATTTATTTAAAATGCTTCAAAGTCAGATTCATCATCAGATACACTAAAGAGTTGTTCCCATTCTTCTCGAGTTAATTTTTCATCAGTGTCCCAGTTGGCAGGAACATCTGTTTCTCCAGTTTCTTCGCTTTCTTCTGAGTCTGAATTCCACAGCAGGTCGTCTTCTGTGCCGTCCATTTTATTGCTGATGCCGTAACGTGTGAGCGAGGCGAGGAAATGAAGCGGCGACCATATAGCGGATAATAAGAATTCTCACCCCCAGTTCGGGCCGCCCACTGTACGCAACGAGGGGACGTTTTTTTTTTCTTCGCCCTCGCGTACAGTGAGCGGCTGCAGCCCGGAAAAGGCGCAGTGCGAATTTACAATTCGCCTGCACCCTCAATGGACCGGCCGCCACTGCCACCCCACCCCAGACCTCGTTTATAACGCGCACCCAAACTTTGATTTCTTTTTTTGGTAGAAAAATTTGCGCGTTATACTCGAATAAATACGGTATATTACCAAGCAACAACGCTTACCTGGGTAAAAGAATGGATAGATTTAAAAAATAACAGACTGCTAATACTAGAGGGCCACGATTTACATTTAGGATGGTACACATTCCTGTGGTACAGGAAACAGGTAGCACATCAATATTTTCAGAGACACTTTATAAGACAGGTGTTATTACAAACATAGAATAAATTCAAGAGGAAAATTTATAGCAAGGTTCTGATTTGGCTTTCAAGATTAGAAGTGGTAGTACACCCAAATTTTATTAACCAGGGAAAACAGGTCATCTATAAAGATATAATAGAAAATGGCAAGAACTATGGGAAAGGAATAGGAAAATAATATTGTCAATACCGTATGAAGAAAATTTATATAAAATGTTTTATAGGTGGCATCTCCCACCTGCGAGAATAGCCAAAATGTTTAGAAATGTAGTGCCAAATTGTTGGAAATGTGATTATGAATCAGGCACATACTACCATATGTGGTGGTCATGCCGAAAAACAAAAGAATATTGGCAAAAAATTCAAAGGTGGCTGATAGAGATAACCAAAGAGAAAATAGAATTCAAACCAGAACTATTTCTTTTGGGAATCATAAATGATAAACATCTACTTAACAATACATATTATTACGGCAGCAAGAATGGTCTTTGCCCAAAACTGGAAAAACAGGGAAATTCCACAAGAGGAAGTAATTAGGAAAATTCTGATTTCTGCTGAAATGGATAAATTGGCATGGGAATTGAAGAATAGATGAATCAGAATATTATAAGATCTGGGATAAATTTTATCGATGGGTGGGACAAAAAAGGAAAGACCCAAAATAAGCAATTACTAAGATTTATCGAATGGAGATTAGAATTATGCACGAAACTATAACAGTGATAAAAACAAAGCAACATGGTTGGAAATACGATATTTTTATATTTGTAAATACTGAATAGACCAATTGTAAATAAGCATGGTGATTATAATGTAAACTTTATATCTTAGTATGTTTGCCAGGATGGTTACATGATTTAATTTGTGTTCAATAAAAAACTTTATTTAAAAAAACATAATGATACCAGAGTCTTAGATTTTAATAGAGCTGATATAAATAAACTCAGAGGGAACTTGGGAAAGATTCCTTGGATGAAAATCCTAAAGGGAAAAACAACTCAAGAATCTTGGAAAACTCTGAAAAATATGATCATAAAAGTCCAGACCAGCACAATACCAATGAGAAAGAAAAACAAGAAATCCAAGAAGAAACCAGCATGGCTGCACAAAGATTTCTCTGACAAATTGAAAGACAAAAAGAACAAGTATAAAAAATGGAAAGAGGGACACACAACTAAGACAGAATACCTGCAGGTAGCCAGAGTCTGCAAAGACGAAGTCAGGAAAGCAAAGGCTCAGAATAAACAAAGACTTGCAACAAAAGTCAAAGATAATAAAAAAGTTTCTTCCAACATATAAATAACAAGAAAAAATCAAGGAAACAGTCAGTCCACTAAAGAGAAAAGACAGCAAGGAAATAACAGGCAACAGAGAGAAGGCAAAGTTGCTTCACTCATTCTTTGCATCGGGCTTACCTGTCAATTGACAGCAGTCATGGGTCTTTAAGTTAGCCAATTTGAATTACCTTGCTTCAATAATTGGCCTATAATTTTACATTGTGCCCAAGTGAATGTTACAAACAGACACAAGAGTTTTAGTAATATTTAGATTAATTTAGATTAATTAATTAATTTTTAATCTCTACATGGGGCTTCCCTTGGGACGCGCCCGGAGACTGCAGCTAGTCCAGAACGCGGCCGCGCGGGTTGTCATGGGGAGCTCTAGATACTCCCATGTAACACCACTCCTGCGCGAGCTGCACTGGCTACCTGTTTTTCGGGTGCGTTTCAAGGTCCTGATTACCATCTTTAAAGCGCTCCATGGCACAGGACCTAGTTACTTGCGGGATCGCATCCTCCCACATACATCCCTGCGGCCAATCCAGGATGCCCTACGCACGGTCACTCATGCACTGGTGACGTCTCGCCTGAACTACTGTAATGCTCTCTACATGGGGCTTCCCTTGGGACGCGCACGAAGACTGCAGCTAGTCCAGAACGCAGCCGCGCGGGCAGTCATGGGGAGTACTAGGTACTCCCACATAACACCACTCCTGCGCGAGCTGCACTGGCTACCTGTGGTCTTTCGGGTGCGTTTCAAGGTTTTGACCACCATCTTTAAAGCGCTCCATGGCACAG
Source organism: Natrix natrix natrix (assembly GCA_029891615.1). Classification (NCBI taxonomy): domain Eukaryota; kingdom Metazoa; phylum Chordata; class Lepidosauria; order Squamata; family Natricidae; genus Natrix; species Natrix natrix. The sequence goes on from JAKRSK010007691.1 coordinate 3,005,609, forward strand.
GACCTAGTTACTTGTGGGATCGCATCCTCCCACCTACATCCCTGCGGCCAATCCGCTCTCACAGGGAGGGGCTTCTCCAGGTGCCGTCCACTAGGCAATGCCAGCGGGCGACGCCAAGGAGTAGGGCCTTCTCTGTGATGGGCCCAACCCTCTGGAATGACCTCCCCCCCGATATCAGAACCACCACAGACTTCCGCTCCTTCCGACAAAAATTGAAGACTCACCTGTTTCGATTAGCTGGCCTGGCATAATTATAATTGTGACAACTGTTACCTCCTGGAAACATATTCTTACGGTTTTAAATTTAACTGATTTTAGGGTTTTTAGAACCATATTTATATTCTTCCGTACAGTTCTTTTAAATTTTTAGCCTCCTCCTTATGTGTATTTATATCTGTATTTATATTTGTATTTGATACTTGCTGTTTGTTGTGTGGACTGTACACCGCCCCGAGTCCTTTTCGGGAGAGGGGGCGGTCTAGAAATTTGAAGAAAAATAAATAAATAAAATAAATAAATAATTTGAATCTATACACAAAGCAAGAATAACCATATTAATTGCACATCAATTCTTTAAAACCAAAACTGATATTTTAAACAAAACAAATATTAATAATATAAATTTTAATTTCTGGAAAACTTACAGATACTCTGCTTTAGCAATTAAATCAAAAAATAAATATTTTAAAACTGAATTGCAGTAATCAAATATTTACCACTTGCTACTAGTTAAAATGCTGGCAGTCTCAGAGAGAAGAAAAGATTTTAATCCTTTTATTAATTCCTTAATTGCTATGGTTTGTTAATGATTGTGATATTCTGTGTAGCCTAATAGTTTAATTTGAATGACATAAATTTTTAAAAATGTGTTTTGTCTAATCATTCATGTTTACTTACAAAATGGCTTACATTTTACAAATTCTGCAAGGGATATATAAACCTATAAGCACAGCTGTTATCACTTCAGTGACCAGAGACTGATATATCATAACTTTATAAGGCATATTCTGTATTTCCACAAATATTTTCCCTTTTTAATATAATTATCTTTTGACATTTGACATTTTATATAATTTAACCAGCACACACACACACACTCCTCATCTTAACCTATGGGTCAATATCTTTTCTCAATATTGAAAAAAGAACAGTTAATTATCAGGATATGGGAAAAGAGCCTTATTATCTTTTCAGCATAAAACTGTTTCTAGAAAACTGAAAAGACAATGTTCCTACTGGATATTTTTACATATACACACATATCATAGGTGCCTACTTAAGCCAACCCTTCTTTTTTTCAACATTATCTAATGTAGAGCTGAAAAATGAACTTGCTGCCATCAGTCTTGATGATATGCAATGCTTTGGAGATAATAGCATACTGTTCTTGGGTCAAATAGCTCTAAAGCAAAGAGAGCCTGAAGTATTCACTCCCTTCCTCATCTGGAAAAAATGTGAATCAGGAATATAGAACTAAGGTTTCGTTGTGTCTTTATTAACACCTTGAATTCTAGTTTCCAGTATTTATTGAATATAGGCTATTTTGCATTTATCTACTTTAAAATATCCAAAATACACTTATCTGCACTATTTTCCCATCTCTGCTTACTCAGCTTGCTTGACAAGGTATTTCTCCTTAAACTGAAAAGAAGCATTTTCAGACTACAAATGAGTTCTAGCTTCAACTCACTGCATACAATTTTATATTCCTGACTGAATACAAATAACATATTTTATTTGGCATCAAGTACTGTTAAGTTAGAACAGATGTCCACTGCTGCATAACAGATTAAAAATAAAGAAGTGGTTCATTATTCTGTAAACTAACTAGCTTTGACAGAAGTACAATTCGTAAGAAGTGTTCTGCAACCATTCTGTATATTCAATGGCAGCCGCTCGTTCTTCCCAATCAGGCATTATTGTTTGATACACACATTCAAAAATATATAACGTTCTTAGAAGGAATAACAACAATCTGCACAATATCTGAGATTCAATAATTTAAATATGAATTAAAGAAACAATTTCACTTGTCACAGAAAGGTGACAAGCATAGCTAGAGGGAGAATAAAATAACATTCAGTTCACATAAATATCAAACAGCTTCTTGAGACTGATGGACCAGGAATACATTCTTAACCATCATTCTGTCAGGCAAGCCTAAGGACACTCATAACTTATTTTACAATCATTTAGTTTCAGTTCAAGTGGAAAACGTGACAACTTACCCCTGCAAGAAGATATTATATCAAGCCATACAATTAACTTTCCTATGATTATCTGCCCAGCCCACCATTAGCTCAGCAGCTTCCAATGACAGCTACAGGCAGCTTTACTAATGATGATCAGTTTCAGAATTTATAGCTACCTATCACTTATCATATATAAAAGCATATATAACTTTTACATACAGTATATTATAAGCAAAGATATATTACACACACACATGTAAATAGGTTAAATTGATTAGTGTCTATATTCCTCAATTCACATGAATTTATAACCATTAAAATGTGGTGAATACTGGTAATTAAAGTTAAGTCTTTTCTGAGATAAGTTCAACTCCAGGCAAGTTCATGAAGAAGTTTTTGGCAGTCATAAGAAAACTACAAACATAATTTTAACTTCCTAGCCTGGAAGTCTCTTATCCAAACAGTAGTCAGATCCAACTCTATTTAGCTTTTCAAGATAAACTAGTGGAATATGGCATGTAATTACTAGGTTTGAGATAGCCAAAGCAATATGAACTAAACAATAGTTAGATAGCAAATACACTGTTTAGGGGCAACCGTACTAACATACCATGCATGATGTATAATGGAAAGTGACAAAATTGACTCAACTGTAATATTACTATATAAAAGGTTTATTATAAATTACATCATAGCAACTATGTAGATGTTTTCTTTCCTGCAGAAAGGAATTCCAGGAGAACTTAGAATATTATTTCATTACAAAATAATAAAACTTTGAACAATTCTATTTTAATTTATACAAAGATATTTATGCTTCTATACATAAAAAGTTATCTATAGATAATATCTCTTAGAATGAAATTAAATAGTATCAAAATAGGTTAATATTCCAATCAAATATTAAAAGTTTAATATCTCAATAAAATAGTATAGTTGCAATATTAAAGTATTATTAAAATTACTTTTTAAAGTTTACAATATGTCCAGTATCACTGAGGTCTCCTGCATTCCACTGTTTACATTCATACAACTGAAGCATTTTGCTGGAGGGTAATTTAGGCCTAAAACCAATCCCTTGCTTACTGCAGGAATCTAACCTAATACATAATATCCAATAAACAGAAGACTGTCATTTTTCTGGGCACTGTTTCCACTATAAAGCTCTTATTTTCCCTAACATTCAAATGGAATTTGCCCTCCTGTAACTAAAATCATTATGCCTTGAACTAGAATGAGAGTGACCATATCTTGGTATTCTTTTACATCATGTTTTCAGGTCCTTATACAGTGATATTGTATTTTGTCTCAGTCATCTTTTCTTTTTTTCTTTTTTATTATTATTTTAAAACACAAATAATACAAATAGTACATATACATTTGAATACCAAAAAAGAAAGAAAAAGGAAAAAAAACCCTGCATATTACAATGCACCCCCACTCTCTGGAGACCTCCCCCCCCCCCATATTTCTTCATCTATAACAACTAAAAGATATACAATATATTCCTACTATGCCCTTATCCCCTCCAAAACAACATATATTCTTGAGTAGGTTTATTTCATTTGCCTTCTTCCAACATTGATTTTATAAAATCTCCCATATTTCATTATAATTATTTGCTTTAATCGTTCCTTTTTAAAATTTCATTTCTGTTGTTAATTTATCATTTGTTGTCATACTACAAATTTCATTATACCACTCATTTCTTTGAATATCCCAATTTCGTCCCCAATATTTAGCCATCACTAATCTAGCTGCCATTATCAAATTTACAATCAATTCCTTTTTTGTTTCATTTATATCCCATTTTCACACCAGCAACAGTAATGCAATCTTCAGTGACATATCTAAATTTACATTCAACAGTGCTCTAATTTTTCTAAACACCATGTCCCATATTTTTGTGCACTATCACAATCCCACCACATATGTTTATATATTCTAACCTCTTTCTTGCACCTCCAACAAATATTTGTATATTTACCATCTATTTGATTTAATTTACCTGGTATCACTGCCATATTACTTTATATCCATTTTCCTTAACTCTAACTGATATGTTCTTTTTTTAAAAAAAAATTATTGTTTTAATTAAACAAAAACACAAAAAAGGAATCATCCTTCATTACATCTTGTAGAAAGTGTGTCGATTGGTTACAAATAAATTTTGTGCGTTTCTTCCACAATCATTACTTATACTTCATTCATATTGAATTGTACATTTGTAATCAACAATCTTTATGTATTTTACTATCAATGTACCACACTTTTCATTTAACTATAATAATTTAAACATGCTTTTTATCTGAAATCATTGGTATTTAAAGACACAACCACCTACTGACATTCATTAGCAATTTCAATAAACGTCAGAGCTTGTATCCAATTTGCTTTTACCAATACCAACACATGTATATATCATTAAACATTATCCATTAACATTTCCTTGTTATTGTTGTTGTAAGTTTAAAATTATTTACTGTTTATATCACATCTCCTTTCATCAGACCCAAAAGAAATTACACATTTATAACAAGATCTAACCAAAAATTTGTTAATAAAATTTATAAGTCTTTTTCCCAGGTCCCAATTTGCAATTTATATTGAAGTTGTTTTTACTAGTTAAGGTTATCATTTCATTGTTGTCAACATAGTTAATTACTTGTTAACGAATAAACTTTTAATAACAATCTAAAACAATCTACAAAATACTAAAATTCCTACTTATTAATCACCAAAAATTAACTAAATTTTTAATCATCAACTTGTATTTTTCCAGTAACAAAACAGTCTTATCTCTTTTGCCAGTTGTTGTGTCAATTCTCTTTTTAACACCTTTATAAAGTTTTTATAAAGTTTTCTCTGCACTTTGTTGCTTAAAAGATCTCTCAGATAATCTCGTTCCCCTTGAACAAGTATTGAAATTAGCTTATCTCTGGTTATCAGACGTGTTTCTGAAAAGGTTTCTCTTCTTAACTTCATCATCATCAGCCTTTTTTTCCCCTCCTATATGTTGAAAACAGGGATAGAGCTCCAGATTGTCAAATTCACTTTTCCATATTCCCTTCTTTCCACTTTCATCCATGTTTGCTCCATTAATAAGTTCATCTGTTGTCTTATCTTTATCTTCTATATCTTCATTCTCTTCTTTAATTTTTGGGGCTCCAACCCCCTCATCTTTTGCTGTGAGAAACAATAGACTATCCAATTTCTAAGCCCAACACCATGGGGAAATGCAGGCCTGAAGCCACATAAAATTGGATGGCCTCCTCGTGCTCCCCGAGGATCAGGCGCAACGGCTGCGTGGCGGCCTTGATAGGCCCAGACAGAAGCACCCAGCCGTCAATGGTCTCAAAACGCATTGCTGTGTCCACCGGACACAAAGGGACATTGTATTTTGTAGCAAACGCGAGGTAAGGGAAGCTGGTCTTGGGAGAGGCCTTCCCTCCCCCTTCAGAGAGCCCATGTGGGGAGAGAGGAGATGGATTGGTTTGAACGTGGGTGAGTGGTTTGTGGCCAGTAATTCCTTGGCTTGTTGGGGTGGGTGGAGAAAGAAAGGAAGTGCACGATAGCCGAGGGTGAATGTTCTCCCCTTTGCGCTTGGTGGCGGGGGCTGCTTTATCGTGCATCTCCTTCCCTCTCTCAGCTGCTATCACTGGGGTGCCACCAGAACAAGCGAGGTGCTGGAGAAAGAAAGGAGGCGCACAATAAAGCAGATTTAAGAAAATGTATTAATAGAAATAGACTGAAAGATGTCTGAAGAGAACCACATGGTAATCAAAAGAATTATGCATATTTTTCTGGAAGACATTTTTTTTTACAAGAATAGACTATATATTTGTAACACTGGAAATATTATCTAAAATAATGAGAGCAGAGATAAAAATAATTAAAATATCTGAGCATGCAATGGATATGGAAATAGATGGGGTTTGGAGGAGGAGCTTCCGGGGAATGGCAGCTGACTTCTGAGCTCCGAAAATGCTCCGGAGCTCTTTGACAAAGGAGGGGTTGCTGCCGGTCCTTTTTTCACCTTTTGGGCCGGGATTGAGCCTCAATGACCACCCTGGTTTTCTTTGAGACCTAATTTGGTCCGTCAGGATGGCGAATAGCCAGAGGGAGATTAAGAAAGCACTGGCTGACATGGGGATTGCAGTTGGAATTGGAGACCGATTATGGCGGCGGCCACCAGAGGGCAGCGCGAGGATGGAGAGAGGCCCGTGACGCTATGGATCTGTCTGTCTGTATAATAAACCTCGTGAAGTGTCTTTGGCTCGGAGTGTGTCTGTGTTGGTGGGGGAAGAGAGGGGTCAGAACAGCCCCCTATGACCACAGTGCCCAGGGGCCCCAGTTTCTTGCTAGGCAGGTTTAATCTCAAATATTTTGTGGAGAGGTAAACCTTCTCTCCCACCCAGAATGGCCATTGTGGAGCCTGGTGTTTATCTGCCTGTTTCTTATAGGTTTGTGCAACTTTAGCTAATGCTTTTTTGACATTTTCCCAGGTTGTTTTCAGCATTGACATCCAACCAGTCAAGCTGACTGAGGAGGGGGAATCCCTTAAATTCTCAAGCATTGGGACGAAGTCCATGCCGTTCACTGTTTTGAACAGTGTGAGTCCTGTGCTACTGTGAACAGCTTATTGTACGCCACCTCAGCAAAAAATAAAAAGTCTGCCCAATTGGACTGCTGATAGTTCACTTAGCACCTCAGGTACTGCTCTACCATGGCATTCAGTCTCTCTGTTGCCCCATTGGTGCTCGGATGAAAAGCTGAACTAAGACCCTGAGATGACCCAATGGACCGTAGGACCTCCCTCCAGAACATAGCTGTGAAATGGACTCCTCTGTCTGAAATAATTCTTTGAGGTTCTCCATGCAGTCGGTAGATATGCTTCATGAACAGTTTAGCCAGCTTGTGAGCTGAGGGTATTCTGCTGCAGGGTATGAAGTGTGCCTGTTTGGAGAACAGGTCTATTACAGTCCAAATCACTGTGTTTCCTCTGGACTCACGGCGTTGCCACCTGGTGGTCACTTGGGCAGCTGTTTGAATAGAGGGAATGATGGCATCCACTAAGTGCTCCTGTTCACATTTGTACTGAGGCATGCGGGAGATGGTGTCAGCTAGAAAGTTCCTCTCCCCTGGAATGTGCTTTAAAACAAAATCAAAATGGTTGAAGTATTGAACCCATTGGACTTATTTGGGTGATAGTTTCCGTGCGGTCCTAAGCACCTCCAGATTTCTGTGGTCTGTCCAGACTTTGAATGGTTTCTGGCCCCCTTCCAACAGGTGTCTCCAGGTTAGCTGTGCCCATCTCACTGTGAAAGCCTTGTTTTCCCAAGCGGCCCATCATCTCTCTGTGTCTGTGAGCTTGTGAGAAATATAGGTGCAGGGTTGTAAGTTTCCTTGGTTGTTTCTTTGGAGTAGCACCTGTTAAGTAATTAAGCTCCCCGTTAGAAGAGCGAGTATGCAGAGAAGAGTAATGAGAGTGATATGGAATAACATGCACAAACCAGCATACAGAGACACTGAATAGTATAAAAATATAGTAGTTTACTATGTAGAAATATAGAAGTATTCAGAGTCTGGTTAACAGTCCAAGTCATACATGGTTCAGTAATTCAGTTATCAAAATAGTCAGTCTAACACACAAAATATAGCTAAACAGTAGCAAACCACAATACCTCACAATACACTGACCAGCATCTAACAAAACAGAGAGCTAACAGCCATTCTGGCTCCCTCTTAGGGCTGCTTGAGATAATAAACCAATTACATCTCTTAAGTATTTAAAGTAACAGTAAAGTAATCATAGCTTATATACATTGCCAAGCCAAGCCTAGGGTTACATCCCTAACAGCACCACTCCCTGCCATGTCACTGGCATCATGAAGGGTTGCTTGGGATAAGGATGCTTCAGCACCGGCTCCTTTGCAAACATTTTTTTTTAGTGTTTCGAATGCATCTTGGCAGGCTAGGTCCCACTGTAGGGGTTGTCCCTGGCGAGCTTTCATTCCTGGGCTCCCTGTCTTCAGGAGGTATGTCAGAGGTTTGTCAATCTTCGCAAAGGAGGGAATGAATTGCCTGTAGAAGTTCACGAACCCTAGGAAGCTTTGTAGCTGTCTACTGGTACGAGGGGGTTGCCAGCCTAGGACTGCTTGTACTTTGGTTGGATCCATCTCTATTCCCTCATTTGACACTTAGTAACCCAGGTAGTCTAACCATGCATGGTGGAATTCACATTTTGATACCTTGACATACAGGTTGGCTGCTAGAAGTTTTTCCAGTACTTGGTGGACCAGGAATATGTGGTCGTCCATGGTCTTAGTGTAGATAAGGATGTCATTCAGATAGACGAGGACCCCCTTGTAGAGGTGCTCATGCAGCACCTCGTTTATGAACTGCATGAATACCACTGGGGGCCCCTGCAGTCCGAAAGGCATCACTTTGTATTGAAAGCTTCCTAGGGGGCAGTTGAACGCTGTTTTCCACTCATCTCCCTCTCTGATGCGTACTCAGTAGTATGCTTCTCTGAGGTCTAGTTTGGTGAAGATGTTTCCCTTGGCCAGATGAGATAGCATGTCCTTCATGAGGGGGAAAGTCCACACACAATCTCATAATTCCATCTTTTTTTTTCTTTGAAGAGGACTGGTGCTGTGGCCTGTTGCTTGGCTGGCTCAATGAACCCCCTTGCTGGGTTTTTGTCTATGTATTTGCACATCTTTTGCATTTCCCAGGGCATCATGGTGTACAGTTTGGGCTTGGGTAGTTTTGTCCTGGGGATGATTTTGATGGCACAGTCTGGCTCACCATGAGGAGGCAGAACATTGCACTCAGCCTTGCTGAATACTTCTGTGAGGTCCTGATATTTCATCGGAATACGTTTTTGAGATTTTGTCGGATGTGGTTGCCAGTTGTTCTTGTGGGCTCTTTTTTGGGGGGGGGGGGTTTCCTGTGCTAGCTGGTGTAGGAGGGGTTGGGGGCCCCATGATATCGTAAGTCTGTGGGTAGCCCCTTTCCACCAAATGGTCGGTCCCCACTTGTCTAGCCAGGAAAGTCCCAGTATGACTGTGTCTGTCATTTTGCAGGCTATTATGAATCAAATTACTTTCCAGTGATTCACTAGCTCTAGTCTCACTGGTTCAGTCAGGTGGGTGGCATAGGGTCCTCCCATTAGGGACCCATCAACCTCTCAAACCGGATCTGGTGGGCCAGTCTTTTGGCTCTGATCCCCAGTTTCAGGACTGTGGTTTGGTTGATCAAGCAACTTGTGCAGCCTGAGTCTATTGGGGCTTGAAAATGCCCCTGTTTTCCTGTTTTGGGGGCTGTGAGGTGTGTTGGAAAAAGGAAAGGGTGAATTGGTTCACTCACCATTGGGTCATTTTCTTCCTCCTCGCTGTCATATGATTTGGGCAAGTGGTTGTCATTGCCTGGGGTTCCACCACTGTTGCCTGAGGGGGAGGGGGCCTTTGCAGTCTGGAAGGCTTTCCCGGACATGTTGGTGGTCTGTTTGGGGCCTCATTCTGGTTGTGCCCTGGGTGGTGGATCTGGCCTTGGTTTTGGGACTGGAGTTGGGCATGCAGCTGCCATGTGGCCCATCACCCTGCATCTGTTGCATTTCAGCGGACTTTGAGGGAGGGCTGGTCTCAGGGCCTGCTGTGGTGCTGTGGTTTCAGTTCAGGTCAACCTCTCTCTTTTGTGTCCGGTTGCTTTCTCATGTCATTGTTGCTACTTGGAACCACTGAGAGAGTTGATTTGAGATGTCACAGTATGTGGTTACGTGGGCAATTTGCTTGTCCAGGCTTGTTCTGAAAAAATGCACCAGCAGCCACTTTGGTAAAGGGGGTAGCCTTCCTATGACCCTCCTAAATTCATGGATGTGCTCTTTGATGGGGCGGCCCCTCTGCTTTAGGTTGCTGAGTTCTTCTTCTGCATGTGGGTCCTCCTCCACCTCCTCAAATCTGGCCTCTAGCAGTTGCAGGAAGTCATCTATGCCTTGCAGTTGGGGAGCTCTCCTCTTGTGGAGGGCTCCTAACCATTCCCTTGCTTCTCCCTCTAGCCCCTCTGCAATGGTATTCACCATGGCCCTGGGGGATGAATAGAGGTGCCATAGCATTCTAGGTGGATATCAGCTGAATCAAGGAATAGAGTTAGCTGGTCTGATTCCCTGTCAAACTTTCCCCTGAATTGGGGTGGGTCATTCAGCCCTACTCCTCCAACTTCCTGTTGGCCTCTGTATGCTTGTGCCTGATATGGCTGGCTGTCTTCCTCACCTCTAGTTCAGAGGGAGGGAGGGTTTGCGTGCCCTGGGCAGCCTGTCTGCTGCATGGGAGAGGCACTGGTTGCAGTTTTGGGCTCCTTCTACTTCTATTGGGTGGAGGAGGGGAGCTGCGCTCCAGTCTGCATCTCCTCCCCTCAACAGGATCAGACGTCTCTCCCCTCTCTTTTGAGTGGCATGATGGCCCCTCATCAGCAAGGGTGGTCCAGTCAAAATCCTCCCTCTGCTGCTCTATTGCACTCTCCAGGGATTCAATCTGGGGCTTTGGGAGCCTGGCTTGTGCCCAGGCCCACTTCCAGTCCACCCTTGCCAGCTCGCTTGAGACCCTTCCCTGTATCTGGGGATTAGGCTGAGGGAACTCTACTTCAACTGCCTTAGGTGCTAATTTCCACCAGTACTCATCCTTTATTGCTTTTGCTGCTGGGAAAGGCATTGCAGCTTGGCTGTCTGGAGCTTTGATGTCTGAAGCTAGCCGCATACCTCCAGCTACAATCAGTCTCTCTCTTCAACCATGGTTACCTGATTTTCCCTCTAAGCACCCCAAATATTGGGGGAGTGCTTGGAGAGCCCAAGATTCAGGAAACCCAGAAATCTTGATAGATTTTAAAAGTCAGTTTCGGCTCTCTGTGAAGTTTCCAAAAGATGACCTAATTAATTTACGAGCCTCGAGACAAAGTTCAAAAGAAATCCAATCAATGATTAGGATCAACATTTTGGCATGTTCTTCTGCGAAGCTTTACTTTATTTCATATTTCTAGACCGCCCCCTCTCCCAAAAGGGGCTCAAAAGCTGCAAATGACTTCCGCTTAATTGCATTTGAACTTTACCCCTGTATCCCCTCCCTTCTGTCTGTGCATAAATCACATCCAACAACAAGGTGCTATGGTAGACTATGAACATGCACATTTCACATGCCAGCTGTAGGAATATGAAACCTGACTCTGGCCAAAGGTATGCATGGAATTCCCCTCCCTTTTCCTATGTCAACGATAGAAGTTATGGAAACGCTTTACAAGTTGACAGCTAGTATGTTAAGAAGTCAAAGGAAAAGATCTATTGGAAAGTTTTGATTTAACAAAAAATAAGTTTTTTTTTTTAAGTTTCGTAGTTTGAAGGGGGGAAAGGGGGGAAAGGGTGCTTTTTCCCCTTTTTTCAGTAAAGTCAAGGAATTTGAAAAAAATATAATAAATTTTGTAAATAAAAATGGTGACAATTCATGATGATTACTAGGTGCAAATAGAAATACACATTATTTCCATAACAAGCAAGATAAAGCAGGAATTGCTAAATTGATTATTTTATTCAAAGAGGAAAATATGTTCTTATTTGGATATAACTTCTGGAATTTGTGCTTGGGAAGAAGCAGAAAAATGAAACATTGAGTTTGGTTTGGTTGATTAGAAAAATTTGGTGTTATAGGAATGGCTAGTTATATATTAATGTGTAAAAGCAAAAAGTTGAGGTTGGTGTGTGTTTATCTTGTCTGTGCTAAGAAGAGTTGTCAGTCAATGCCCCTTTCTTTCTTTTTCTTTCTTTTTCTCCTTCCCCTTGTATTTTCACACACAGCCTTTTCCCGCTCCTTTTCTCTCCCTTAATTTCCTATTTTTTCTTTTCTTCTTTGTATTTTATATAATAAAATAAAAATGAAAAAAGAATACTGAGACCTGGAAGAGGTGTTCAGTGAAAGGGAGTGTGACATCCTATCTCCCCACTGCCCATGACTGTGCAATTGAGATCCTACTGGGGCAAAACTCATCAAACCAAAATGTATTCAATTACTCAAAAAAAGATAGGGGAGTTGAGAAATTACATAGACAAGAACCTGCCCAGGGGCTTTATCCAGGCAGCAAAATCCTGAGTGGTAGCACCTGTGCTATTCAAAGAGAAAAAAGACGGGTCGCTATGTGTTGATTTCAAAGGAATAAATGGTGTGTGTGTGTGGAGAACATGTATCCTTCCACCTAATGAAAGATATGCTAGGACATCTAGCCAAGGGAAAGATGTTCACCAAGATGAACCTGATGGAGGCATACTACCGAGTGAGGATCAAGGAGGGTGACGAATGGAAACAGCCTTTAATTGCCTGCAAGGGTGCTACCAATTGAAAGTGATGCCTTTCAGCCTCCAAGAAGCTCCAGCCATATTCATGCAACTAATAAGCAAGGGGTTGCATGAGTAACTGTATAAGGGGGTCCTAGTATATCTTCATGACATTCTCATCTATTCTGAGACAATGGAAGTCCTTATAAAACTAGTGAGACAAGTGCTGAAAAAAGTTCTAAATGCTAAATTGTATGCCAAATAGTCAAAATGCGAGTTCACTAAAACCAGCCTAGATTACCTAGGGTATAAGGTATCTAGCAAAAGAGTGGAGATGGATCCAGGGAAAAAGAAAAGCCATTTTAGAGTGGCAAGCCCCACAAACCCGCAAACAGCTACAAAGCTTCCTGGGTTTTGCAAACTTCTACAGACAGTTCATCCCATTCTTTGTGAAAATTGCCTTGCCAATAATGGAATTGTTAAGGACAGAGGGAAGTGGGAGAAATGCCCTGACCCAGCCAGCTGCTAAACTGGATAATGGAATGCCAAGCAGCATTTGAAAAATTTAAACAGATTGTTCATGGCCGAATTGATCCTAAATCACCTCACCTTGTCATTGAAAAAGTAAAGGCGCTTGCGGACTTTGCTGCTCATGATTTTTTGGGAGAACATTAAAGATATTGTCATGATTGAAAGACTTATTAGAAACTACAATATAAAAACTTATAAAATATTAAGAAATTTACAGAAGTAAGAAGAAAATTTATTGAGAACTTTTGAGGACAGAAAATAGTAAATTGATTTAAGAAATAAGTACCTTCATGGTCAATAATATAAATAGTAAATGAAATAAAGGGCATATCTGTAACACTCTGGGGTAGAATATAAGAACTTTCTAATCTCATTTGAGAGCTAGTGATATTCATACTATATTTATATGTATATCCACATGTTCACTGCTAGAAGTGAGTGGCATTATTAAGGGCTAGCATTAATATTGTTTCTCTTTGATTACTGTACATGTTAGATATTTAAAATTGTAAGAACCCATATTATACTCATTACATTAATCTTATAGATCTTGGGATAAAACAGACAATTTAATAGTATTGGAGTAGGGTGTTAAGGATGACAAGTATTACAAATCTAACTAAGATTGTGACAGGGAGAAAGCAGACGGTCCAGTCTACATTGGCCATTGTGAGCCCTTCCAGTCAAAAATCTATTGAGGAAACGATGCAAAGACAAAATATCCAACTCATTTAAAGAACTACAAGTCATGCTGCAATCAATGCAGGAAGCCATGTCAAAAAATCACAAGGACTGGAAGAAAGAGATAGGAGAAGTAAGAAGTGATATGGGGGAACTTAAAGAAAAGATGCACTCAATGAATGGAAAGTTTGAAGCTTCCAACAACAAATTATGAGAAATGAACGGAAACTACAAGAGATGGAAGAAAGAATGGAGAAAGAGGAAAAAAGAGTTGATGAAAAGAATGAGAAACTAATTCAAGCAAACAAAGAGTTGGAGACAACTGTTATCTTTCATGAATCAGAGAAAGTGGCACATTATCTACTCTTTCAAAATATAAGAGAAGAAAAAAGAGACCTACCAGAGATGATGGCAGAGTTATTGGCGAAGGCTTTTGGAATTGGAAAGGAAGAGATGTTAATTGAAATGGACAAGATTTATAGAATCCATACTAACTACACAAAATGGCACAATCTACCAAAAGAGGTCCATATTAGATTCATAAAAAAATCAATTTGAGGCAAAATTCTCCACAGGACTAGGGATGACCCCGTAGAGCACAGAGGAAGGCAATTAGTACTGCTTAAGCAAGTACCAAGGAGAATGAGAGAGCTAAGAAGGCCATACCAATTTTTGACTTCCAAGCTGACTAGACATAATATCTATTTTTTTTAAACAAAGTTTTATTGGTTTTTTTGGTATTTTACAAAGGAAAAAGGTAGGGAAAAAGTTACAAATTTTGGCAACTGCAATGTGTGGTAGGTGCGCCCCCCCTCCATACTCATAGTATACATTTACACATAATTCATTATTAAGTAGTAACATATAGTCAGCATATAAATTCAGTTAATAATTTCGATCAGTTTATGTCAGGTGAATTTTCTTACTCATTTTTGTGATCTGAGCTTTTTCAGTATTGCCCCATCTCCCCCCGCCGACAGGGCTCCGGCCCCTCCCGTGTCCTGTATATCTGATGAGAAATCATCTGGTTTTTCTAGGAGTAGTTTGTTTTTTTCCATAAAGGCCTGCGCCTCTATGGGTGTATTAATTCTAACTCTTGTCTCCTCCCAGAATATTAGCATACCTTCAGGCATCAACCATCTAAACCACACCCCCTTCTGGTATAATTTATTCGCTAATTGCGAATAGCTTTTTCTTTTTTCCCTCACTTTCTTGGGGATCTGTTTCAGAATGGTTATCTCCTTATCTTTGTATGTCAGGGCTTGCCCCCTTTGTGCACTCAGAATTTCATCTCTTGTACTTTTTCTAAGGAATTTAATGTGTACCTCCCTGGGAACGCTGTGTGTTCTAGCGTAGGCTGAGTTCACTCTATAAACCAGGTCTATTTCCCACCCCATCTGTTGTTTCTCTTTCTGGATGTATTCAGCCAAAATACTTGTCATGATGTCCTTTATGTTTTCATCATCTGCCTCCATCACATTTTGAAATCTAAGATAAAAAGACATTCTCTCAAACTCTATTTTCATCTGCTGGGTGTCAAGTTCTTTGTTTCCCTTCTGCACCCCTTCCATCCCCTCCCTCATTCTTGTTAAAGTTGTTAAAGGGAATGGAGGAAGTTCACGCCTCACCGCACCGCAGCCGCATCCTTCTGTTCTCTTTTTCTCCGATCAGCCTCACAGCGAAGACGCCGGAGCGTCTCCCCTTCGTGCTCCCCAGTGCCTGGAGCGAGGCAGGGGCCCCCCTGCCGGCCGCTGCCGATCCAGGGATCCCCTGCAGTGCCGCCCCTCCGGCAGGACGCCTCTACGGGGCGTCCTGTGCCCCCCAAGGAGTGGGAAGCCCACCGGGGATGCGCGGGGCGAGCAAGGCTTGCCCGTCGCCATCAGCCGCCAGAACCGGAAGTCCGACATAATATCTATTTTAGATGGTTGACTCCAGAAAGGATAATGGTTACATGGCAAGAAAAAAGATTCAGAGCAGACACTGTAGACAATTCTATATACAGAACTTTGGCAGTAAGGATGAAATAGAGGAGAGAGAAGTAAGAGAAGAAGGAGGTCCAAGACCATCGGTCATAGAAGAGAAAGAACCAGAGAGAGGGAGAGGGAGAAAGGAGGAATAATGGTAAATGATGAGGGAAGACTTAAACAACCAAGAGAAGCTGGATCGACAAGGGCAACAAGACCTAGATATGCAGGAAAAAATTAAGATCCTATCCTTGAATATCAATGGATTGAATCTCCCTCCAAAAGAAAAACATTCTTCAACAAACTTAAAATGCATTTGGATATAATAGTGGTGCAAGGAGGTGCACATAAAAAAACAACATGAACAACTATTGGCCTACCCCAAATTTGGAAGTATGTTTACATCGCTACCGCAACATAAGAAGGGAGGGGTAGTGTTATATATCAATGAGAAGATCCTGGTTAGGCAAATTTATAATGATGATGAGGGTAGGATCTTAATCATAGAAGTAATATTGAATCAAAAGCGGGTTGTATTAGTAGGAATTTATGTCCCAAATGAGAGGCAAGAACAATTTTATAGGAAATTGCATAATACTTTCAGAGAGATAGAAGGTGACAATATCTGTATTATGCGGGACTTCAATGCAATAGTCGATAGAGAACTAGATCATAAAAGTAGCAAAGTAAGAAAAGAAAACAGAAGAACACTACAAAAAAATTTTTAAATAGTAGAGGAATTGAATATCCAGGATAGTTGGAGAGAGAAAAACCAAGGGGAAAATCAGTATACATATTATTCGAGCAGACACAAATCATGCTCCAGAATCGATATGGTTTGGATATCGACAGTGTTAAACTTGAAAGTGGAAGAAGTGGACATAGATACTAATCTCTGGGCAGACCAGTTAGAATAAGATGGAGGGGACAAAAGAAAGCGACAAGATGGACTTTAAAAATGTCAATTATAAAATATGAAGAATTTAGATTGAGGATGAAAGAACAAATATGCTTGTTCTTCTGGGAAAAAAAGAAGATACAAATTTACAGAATCTATGGGATACTGCAAAGGCCTGTATGAGAGGCATCGTGATTGCTTACATGGCAAAATAAAATAATAAAAAAAGAAACGACAGAAGAGCTTGGAGGAGGAACTCAGGAGGTTAGAGGTTGGATTACAAAAGGAGCCCCAAAGAGGAGAGCTCAAACAACAAATAGACCTAACCAAGCATGAATTGAACATCATCGAGAAGGAAGATTCAGTGGTCGGTTTCAAAAAATTTTAGAACCTATTCTGTAGGTGTGGCCTGTTTTGTGGGAGTGGCTCAGCAGTCATGTGACCAGGTAGGCGTGGCCAATTTGAAAAATGTGCTGAACCTCACTTAACAATATTTTTGCTTAGCAACCAAAATTTTGGACACAATTGTGGTCATAAGTTCTCTCTCTCTCTCTCTCTCTCTTTCTTTCTTTCTTTCCTTCTTTCTTTCTTTCTTTCTCCCTCTTTCCTTCCTTCCTTTGTCTCTCTTTCCCTTTATCTATCTATCTATCTATCTATCTATCTATCTATCTATCTATCTATCTATCTTTCTTTCATCTCCTTCTCCCACTTTCTTTTTCTTTATTTTTTCTTTTTCTTTCTTTCTTTCTCTTTCTGTTTCTCTCTGTCTCTCTCTGTGTGTGTCTGTTTGTCTCTCACTCTCTGTGTGGCTCTTTGCCTCTATCTCCCTCCCTCCCTCTGTGTCTCTCTCTGTAATTCTCTATGTGTGTCTGTTTGTCTGTCTCTCTCTCTCCCTCTCTGTGTGTGTGTGTATCTCCTCCTTCCCTGTGTGTGTGTGTGTGTGTTTCTCACTCTCTGTGTGTCTCTCTGTGTCTGTCTGTCTCTGCCTCTCTCCCCCCTCTCTCTCTGTAAGCTGCTATCGCACCTGTCATCCTGGATCAGGCTGAGCTGCCTGTCCTTCTTCAACACCTCCCGAGGGTGCACATCCATCGCAAAATCCATCAGGTCGTCCAAAGTAGCGGGGCTCAGCAGGACCTTGGCTGAATGCATGCAAATGCTCAAGTCTGCTGCTCACCGCTCCTCAACTAGTTCCAAAGTTCTTTCCAGAGATTCTGGCAGGCAGAGGCAGTGCTCGCCTATCAAGCTTCAGCGAAGGGGATTTTTTCTGAAGGATGGAGCCTGGGCAGCAGGGAATTTCCCTGCCGAAGTAGAAGGTGAGGCTTTCAAACTAGTCTGATCCTGCTTGAAAAGGCTGCTGTGGTGGAGCAAAGGGTGCCCTGACTGAGGAATTTCCTCCTTCAGTCAGTCTCTGGAATTTTTTTCCCTTTTTTTTCTACAGAAGGGAAAGGTTTTTTTTTTTTTTTTTTTGACTGGGCAGCTCGACGTGATTAAGGCCGTTCTGCTCCTCCTTTGCACTTCTTGCCCACAGGAACACACTGCCCTCTTCTCTCTGATAGTCACCTGCTTAAAAAGGAGGAGAAGGCTCCATTGGTCCGGCGCCCATCCTGGGGGGAGGGATCCCCTCGCGTTCCTCATCTTCCTGGATGGGCTCTGGACCAGCAGAACCGCCTCCTCCTTTTTAACCAGGTGGCTATCAGAGAGAAGAGGACAGCACATGCTGGTGGGCTTGTGCAGCAGCCGAATCCTCGCCTCCTATTCTTTGGCTGCTGCACAAGCACAAGGGCACACGCTGCCTGGTGCTTGCTGAATCCGGCATGGCTTCACAGAAAGAAGGTGTGCGAGAAAGCCCCCCCCTCCCGCCTGAACGTTTGAATAAAGGAGGCTGCAGGCTCCTACGTCCTCGGCTATGCAATCTCTTTTTATTCTCTGCTGCCCAAATGAGTGAATGAGGCAGAGGGAGAATGAAAGGAGATCGCATCGGGCAGGGGGAGCGAGCCAAGATTCTGGACAGAAAAGATGGATTTCTTCCCCATCCCAATTGGAAACGAGGCAGCTGTCAAAGCAAGGGCCTGCCCTGCCATCCCAGCAAAGGGCAAGTCTGGGGAGGTGTTTTGCTGGTGGCTATGCCATGCCACGCAAGCTACTGCCGCCCCGCTGCCCCATGCTTTGCTGGGCAAGTCCGGGGACCTTGCAAAGACCTTGCGAGGTCCCCAAACTTGCCAAAGATGCCAGCCACACCGCATAATCTCCTGCCGCCATCCCCACCCCCGCGCCATACTTGCTGGTGGCCAAGCATCCTAGGCAAGTCCAGGGACAGGTGGGGGAAGCAAGCGAGCAGTGACCGGAGGGGCGGGGGGAGCAAGCGACAGGGCCAGTGCTGGTTCCCAGGTCCCAGAAATTACTTCCAGATCCAGTCACCAACTGGTTTGCACAGATTGATGAGGACCGGCAGAAACCTACCACTGTTTAGCACAACAAATAAAATGGAGTAACCAAAACTTTTTCAAAAACTCAAATAAACAAGGGAAATGGCTAGCATACAAACTAAGAAAACAGAAAGAAAGAAGGTGGATTAACAAACTGAAAAATGAGGAGGGAAATATGTCTTATCAAAATGAAGAGAAGAAAAACATAATCCATGATTTTTACGATAAATTATACAAGGATGACAAATGTAATATTGCAAAAAAGCACTAGAATGTTTTAAGAAAGTTGAATTAATCAAGATGTCCAAAGAAATAAAAAAAACTTACTGAATAAAAATATAAGCATGTCAGAATTAATAGAGACAATGCAGAAACAGAAAAACAATAAATCACCAGGTCCCGATGGGTTACCATCAGAATTATATAGAGAACTGCAAGGCTCTCTAGGACAAACACAAATAAAGATATTTAATGCAGTATTAAGAGAAGCAAAAACACCAGCTTCATGGGTGGAGGCAAACATTGTGCTGATTCCAAAGGAGAATACTGAGTTGACATTAATTAAAAATTGCAGGCCCATATCATTGCTAAACTCAGATTATAAAATATTCATGGCAATAATGTCCAAAAGATTAAAGAGATTCCTTAATTAATTTATTCACATTGACCAAAATGGTTTCTTATCAAAAAGAGTTATAGTGGGGATTATAATGCAATAGTGGATTAAAAAATGGACTATGAAAGCAAAAAGAAAAAGAAAACAAAAAAAATCCACTACCCAAATCCTTTTTTGAGATGGCAATGGAATATAAATTACACGATATTTGGAGAGAAAGGCACAAAACAAGAAAGCAATATACCAGGGGTGGCGAACAAGTTCGACAAAAAGAGCCAAAATTTTAAACTGTGAGAGTCAGAGAGCCACACCACGCAGTGACCTGCCAAAACAGACAAACACTCACACAAAAGCATATAATTTTAACAATAATATATTAAACACATAATATAACATGCTCAGTCAGGTGTTTTTTGTTATAAATTTTTATAAACCCATTAGAGCTGCTGTATAACTTTTAAATCCATAAATAAGTGGAATCTCTGTCCACCTAACAACCTACAAGATTACTTGATGACCACAACCAGGAATGCCACACTTGCAGTCATTAAACAAAGCAGTCACATATCTCGCTTAATGACTGCTTTGCTCAGTGATGAGATTGTGATTGTAAATCGAGTACAACCTATACATGGGTAAAGCCTGGTCCTAATATTATCTTCCTTTAACCTAATATATGTATTATAATATATATATGAGTTTGGATTATCTTTGATATCTATTACAATTACAGGCTGTGAGAAAAACACTCGTAGAATTTTGGGAAATATACTAACCATGGAAATTCAATTAAATGTTTTCTCCTATTTAAAACTCTGCTGCTCCTGAACCCAGAGCTTCAATATGCAACCATTATTATTAATTTGAGCAATCATTAGAACCTCACCGGAATCCTGCAGCAACTGTGCTAGACTTTTTTTTTTTATTAAAAGAGTTTTGTACAAACAAATTTTCCCCCTTTTCACCCCCCCTCCACACAATATAAATCTCATACAAATGCTATACCCCCCAACCCCCCCCGCAAAAATTCACATTCAAATATTATACCAAACACTTTGCCCCCTCCCCTCCCCCCATCTTAAAATAGATTACTCATAACCCCTCTCCTCCCAGCAAACACTATATAAATTTCTCTTAGATTAATAATAACACATTGATCCCATTTTCTAAGCTAATTTAACATCTATAACTCTTAATATAAATTTCTCCTAGCCTAACAATGTTTCAATAGTCCCTGTGCTAGACTTTGAAGCATTATTTTTTTGGGCGCAGCAGAGGGCGCTGTTGAGCTAAACCCGGAAGTACGAGCTGGTGGAGCGGAGGCAAGCGTCGTCGACCGTACTTCCGGGTTTAGCGCGCGATCCGAGCCACAGTATACTAAATAATGGTAAGAGGCAAAGAGCCTCATTTATTTTGGCCGCGAGCCGCATGCGGCTCGCGAGCCGCGTGTTCGCCACCCCTGCAATATACCTTTTATTCGAACCCCCATCAGTCCCTATCAAGAATTGACATGGCTTGGATTTCATGTGGTCTATGCAATCAAGTAGATGAAATTGAAATAGAAGCAAATGAGTGGGCAGATCACAATCCAATAAAATTAAGATGGAAAGGTCAAAGAAGAAGAAAAAGATGGATGATGAATTAAAATATTATAAGCGAAATAGAATACACTCAAATGCTGGAGAAAAAACTAAAACAATTTTTTAGAATAAATTAAAAAAAAAGATACCTCAATTCAAAATCTCTGGAACACTATGAAAGCATACACAAGAGGCCTTATGATTGCCTATATGGCGAGGAAAACTAGAAAACAAAAAAAGCAACAAGAATGTATGCATAAGGAACTTATGGAAGCCAAAGATGAACTCCAGAAAGACCCAAAGAATAAAATTAAAAAAGAAAAAGAGATAATCAAAGATAAGCTCAACTTAATAAATCAAAAGGAATTAGCGCAGAAAATTAAAGCGGCCAGACAAAATTACTTTGAACAAGCCAACAAACCTGGACAATGGCTGGCATACAGACTGAAGAATGAAAGAGAAAAAAGGATGATATATCAATTAAAAGATGATGAGGGAAGAATTCAATACAAAGCAGAAGAAAAGAAGAATATTATTCATAAATACTTCACAAAACTATACGCACAAGGTAGTATGGAGGAAAACAAAATAAAGCATTATTTAAACACAGCAAAGATAACACCAATCTCAAACAAGTAAAGGGAGGTAATAAACAGGCCAATAACGTTAGCCGAAGTGGAACTAGTCTTGAAAAACCAGAAAAATAATAAAACCCCAGGACCAGATGGAATACCGGTGGAGCAGTGGTGGGTTTCTGCCAGATCGCACCGGATCGCGCGATCCGGTTGGCCAATGAACCCGGAAGTAAGTTTCCTGCCCCGCCCCTATCACGGGATGGCACTTGCCTGCGCTCCACCAGCTCGGGCACGACCTGAGAAGTTTCTCTTCTCAGAAATGTCTTCAGTGGAGCGGTGGCAGCCTGCGTCCCTTTCTGGAGCTCCACTGAGGAAACTTCTCCAGTCGCGCCCAAGCTGGTTCACGCTGCAGAGTCAAAATGCCAGCCTTCGGGTTGCAAAGCCCACCTGCCTCCCCTTCACGCCTCTTGCAGCTGCCAGCTGCTCAGGAAAGGCGGGAGGCTTCAGCTGGCCAACTTGTGTAAGACAAGACAGGCAAGCTGGTGGGCACATGACTCTGCCCAGGACAACGTACAAGGTGCAGAATCAGCTCTGTCTGAAGGCGAGTAGGCTCGGAGCCACCACCACCCCTGCTTGCCCACCAGCTGAAGCCTCCCGGGAGGTTTTGGCTTACGGGTGCGCGGGGGGAGGTCCAAGCTTTTTGCCTTCAGGCAGAGCTGATTCCGCGCCTTCTACGTTTTCTCTGGCAGAGTCACGCGCCCACCCGACTGCCTGTCTTATCTTACACAAGTTGGCCGAAGCGGCTTCTCTCTCCTCCTCGTCCTGCCAGCCGAAGGAAAAGCCCCGGGGAAACGGGCTCCACGCGCTGTTCTGCTGGGCTGTCGCAGCCGATTCTCCGCTAACTCCTAAAGAAGAGGATCCACCACCGCTTCTTCTTTAGGGGTCAGCGGAGGATCAGCTGTGGCAGCCCAGCAGAGCAGCGCGTGGAGGCCGTCTCCCCGGGGCTTTTCCTTCGGCTGGCAGGAGGAGGAGAGAGAAGCCGCTTCGGCCACTCTCTTCCAGACGCCCAGCTGGGACCGAAAAGGCGCCCTTTTGGCCAAGAAGGGATCAGCTGTGGATGTGGAACCGCGGGGTATTTTCAAGTGCGTAAGCTGAGCAGAAGGAACATCTGTTCCTCAAACCCAGACAGCGCTATTCCCACCTCCCCATTGTCTGAGTTGCAGCAAGTGAAGTGCCATGGGCAGCAGGGAAAACGAGGCTTCTTTGCCAGCCTCCCAGCTGGCAAAACAGAAATTTTCGCCAACTGGAAGGTATGTGTGTGAGAGAGGGGGGGAGAGTGAGAAAGAAAGAGTAAGAGAGAAAGGAAGGAAGGGAGGGGGAGAGAGAAAGAGAGAGAGAGACAAAGAGAGAAAGAGAAAGAGAGAAAGAAAGAGAAGGAAAGAGAAAGAAAGAACGTTGGAGAGAGAGACACAAGAAGGATGGAGGGAAGGAAGGGAGGGAGTTAGGAAATAAGTGGTAGAGAGAGACAAGAAAGAAAGAAGGAAGGAAGGAAGAAAGAAAGAGGAAGAGAAAGGAAGGAAAGAAAGAAAGAGGGAGAGAGAGGCACAAGAAGGAATGAAGAAAGAAAGTAAGTGGAGGAGAGAGACACAAAAAAGAAAGAAGAAGGAAGGAAAGGAAGGAAGGAAAGAAAGAAAGAGGGAGAGAGAGACACAAGAAAGAAAGGAAGAAGGAAGGAAGAAAGAAAAAGAAAGAAAGAAAGAAAGAAAGAAAAAGGAAGAGAACTTATGATCACAATTGAGCCCAAAATTTTGGTTGCTAAGCAAGAGCATTGTTAAATGAGTTTCACCACATTTACAAGTTGGTCACTCCCACCCGGTCACATGACCGCTAAGCCACGCCCACAAAATAGGCCACACCTACGGAATAGGTTCTAAAAAAATTTGAAACCCACCACTGCGGTGGAGCTATACAAATATAATAAAATAATATTGGAAGAGTTAGGAGTGGAAATGTTTAATGAAGTTTTAGGAAAAGCCAAGATACTGGAATCATGGACAGAAGCAATAATATCACTAATCCCAAAAGAAGAAACCAGCCTACAAGAAATTCAAAACTACAGGCGAATTTCATTACTAAACTCCGATTATAAAGTATTTGCAGCAATTATGGCAGGAAGAATCAAACAGGTTTTAAATGAACGAATACACCCAGACCAAAACAGATTTTTACCCCACAGACACATTAGGAATAATACGAGAATCATCCTAGATATAATAGAGTACTACGAGGCGCATCCAGAAAAACAAATGGTACTGGTTTTCCTTGATGCACAAAAAGCATTTGACAATGTAATCTGGAAATTTATAATAACATTATTGGATGAGATGAAATTTGGAGAAAAATTTATAAAAATGATAGAAGGATTTTATAACAATCAGACAGCCAAAGTTCTGATGAATGGAGAATTAACAGAGAAGATTGAAATAAAAAAAGGAGTCAGACAGGGATGCCCCCTCTCTCCTTTGCTATTTATATTGACTTTGGAAATTTTATTAAATAAAATTCGGAAGGACCAGGGAATAAAAGGTTTAAGACTCAAAAATGAAGAATATAAGGCCCAAGCCTATGCCGATGACTTAGTATTTGTACTAGAGGACCAATTAGAATCCAGTCGGAAATTAATTCAAAAATTAGAAGAATATGACGAAGTGGCAGGATTAAAGACCAATAAAAACAAAACAAAAATGATAACCAAGAACATGACAAAAAAGCAAGAAGAGGAACTGGAAGTAACAACCAGAATGCAAATAACTAAGAAAGTGAAATACTTGGGGATCTGGGTGTCGGCAAAATGTTCCACAATTAAAGATGATAACTATAATAAATTAGTGATACAAATAAAGAAAGAGTTATAAAATTGGAAAAATATTCAACTATCACTCATGGGACGTATAGCGACAATTAAAATGAATATTTTACCAAGAATTTTATTCCTGTTGCAAGCTGCACCTATTAACCCGGGTAAAAAATTCTTTCAAGAATTAAACAAAATAACCGCTAGGTTTCTTTGGCAGGGACAAAAAGCGAGGATTAAACTAAAATCAATGCAAGACAGCAAGGAGAGGGGAAGTTTAGCATTACCAAATTGGGATCTATACGCATCGGCAGTATCAATAACATGGGTGAAGGATTGGATAGAGCTAAAGAATAAAAGAATTTTGACCTTGGAAGGCCATGATTTGCAAGCAGGCTGGCACACATTCCTATGGGATGATAAAAATAAAATGCACAAATACTTTCAAAATCATTTAATTAGAAGAGCGTTATTGCAAAAATGGCTCAAAATAAAAAAAATCACTATGTGAAAATTCCGAATTGGCTATCACTGACAGAAAGGACGACTCATCCAAATTTTATAGATTGGAACAAAATGCTAAGATATAGAGACTTAATTGATAGACAGGGAAACTTAAAAACAATTGAAGAATTGGCAGAACAGAACATGAAAGTTGACTGGCTAACTTACCTTCAAATCAAAACTAAATACAATAAAGATACCAAATTATATGACATTGAAACAGAATCACACAAATTGGATAAAATTATTCAAAGCTCAGATAGAAAAATGATAGGGAGAATATATAAATTTTTCCTGAAGTATAAAATGGAAGAGGAAATTGTGAAAGAACAAATGATAAAATGGGCGCAGAACTCTGGATATAATATTGAATTAGACAAATGGGAAAAATTTGGGGGAACAAACTTAAAAATGACACTCTCAGTTGCATACAAGGAAAGCCAGTACAAAATGTTTTATAGATGGCACCTGGCACCAACAAGGTTAGCTAAAATATCAACAAATACCGCCCCAAAATGTTGGAAATGCGAATCGATACACAGAACATACCATTTATGGTGGACCTGTGAGGAAGCTAAAATTTTTTGGAAAAAGATCAAAAATTGGCTGGAGGCAATAACGGGAGTTAAAATAGAATGGAAACCGGAAATCTTTTTATTAGAAATAATGTCTGCGGGAAAAAAAAAGAAACACAGTATTTAATACTACATATAACTACGGGGGCAAGGATTGCCTTTGCCCAGAAATGGAAAAACAAACTAACTCCAAGTGAAGATGAAATAATAAGAAAGGTTATGGACTGTGCTGAAATGGACAAACTAACTGAAGAAATTCAGGGAAAAGAAGAATCAGAATTCTACCAGATATGGGATAAATGGTATAGGTCAGTGGTCGGCAAGCCGCGGCTCGCAAGCCAAATGCGGCTCTTTAAACATTTTAATCTGGCTCTTCTGTGTGCCGGGCGCCCACTTCCCTCCCTCCTCTCGGGCTTCGGAGGGAAGCTTCTGCAAAACCCCGGCGAGACAAGTCTCCCAGGCTGTAATTTGCCGAGCTGTACGCGCGCGCCTGTTTTCCACGGTGTGGAGCAGCGGCGAGATTCTGGGCGGCGAGCGATGATTCCGGGGGCCATCAGTGGGGGGGCGGGGTCCCCCCTCGCGTTCCTCATCTTCCCGGATGGCCCCCAGAATCATCGCTCGCCGCCCAGAATTTCGCCGCTGCTCCACGGCGTGGAAAACAGGCCCGTGCGCACAGCTCGGCAAATTAAAGCCTGGGAGACTTCTTGTCACTCGCCAGGGCTTTTGAAGAAGCTTCCCTCCGAAGCGTTCCGAGGGAGGGCTGTAAACTTCCCTCCGAAGTCTTGGGAAGTTCTGAGGAGCCCCCCAAGCCAAAACGCCGCTGCCAGGTAGTTAAAAGTACCTCTCTGATTCGTCTCTGTCAGTCTCTCTCTGATTCCCTCTCTCACTCCCTCTCTCTGTCTGTCTGTCTCATTCACACACACACACACTGTGGTCACCTTGTTGAGTGTTCCAATCACATTTCAAATGTGATTGGAACACTCAACAAGGTGACCACAGTGTGTGTGTGTGTGTGCATGTGCGTGTGTGTGTGTGTGTGAATGAGACAGACAGACAGAGAGAGTGAGGGAGGGAGGGAATCAGAGAGAAACTGACAGACACACACACACACACACAGAGGGGGAGGGAGGGAGAGAAAGATAGACAGACAGACAGAGAGACACACACAGAGTGAGTGATTAAGTGAATGAGTGAGAGACAGACACACCCACATACACAGAGTGACAGAGAGAGGGAGGGGAGAGAGACAGAGGGAGAGACAGAGACAGATACACACAGAGTGAGTGAGACACACACACACACACACACACACACACAGAGTGACAGAGATGGGGGAAGGAGGAGAGAGAGACAGAGATACAGAGAGAGAGAGACAGACAGATAGACACCCAGAGAAAATGACAGAGGGAGACAGAGAGGGAGGGAGGGAGAGAGAGACAAAGAGCCAGAGAGAGAGAGAGAAAGAAAAAGAAAAAAAGAAAGAAAGTGGGAGAGGGAGATGAAATTAAAAGCAACAACATACAAACCTGACTTACTCAAACTATCCAAGGAAATGCAAGGCCAATGTTCACATTAGTGGTTGTGACTTTGTCAGTCATTGTCAGGATGTAATTTTCTCTACATTGTAAGGCAAATTTTACGGAATTTAACGTTATCGATAAATAATATCGTTCTAAAGTTTTTATTTTATTAGTTGTGTTATTTGTATCCTCCCGACCTATGTGGATACTTGCATGCGGAATATTCTCAATAAAAACTTATTGAAACTAAAAACAGTGTACCATCCTATGTATTTTCGGTTTTAAAAATGCGGCTCTCCAAATAAATTTCAATCGTGGTTTTGGCGAGATTTGGCTCAGTTGAAAAAAAAGGTTGCCCACCACTGGTATAGGTGGATGGAGGAAAGAAACAAGAATCAATGAAGGAATGTAACAAAACTCAAAAATAATAGTTATGAGTAAAATTAGAAAGTTAAGAATGGTGAAACTCAAATAAAATACAATTGAATGGGAAATAATATAAGGTGAATGCTATCGATTGATAATTGCCCCTAGAAAGAACAGGAAGCTCCTGTTTGTATTGTACTGTGTAAATGTGTTGTACGTCTAAGTTTTTTGTTTGTGTATTTTATATGTTTGTTAATAAAATATTTTTTAAACAAAGAGTTATAGTGAATGGGGAAATAACACAAAGTTTCAAAATTCAGAAAGGTACGAGGCAAGGGTTTCCGTTATCACCATTACTGTTTATATTAACTCTGAGAGAATAAACATCCTGATAGCAAAGAAAGTGAAATACTTAGGAATATAGCTAATGACAAGATGTATAACAATAAAAGAAGATAACTATAATTAACTAATTAACCAAATTAAGATGGATCTGGAGAGGTGGAAAATTTGCAACTCTCCCACATGGGGGGAATTGCAACAATAAAAATGAATATCTTACCAAAAATACTCTTCCTATTCCAAAACATACCCATAAAATTAGAGAAGGATTTTTTTTGAAAATCTGAACAAAATTATATCCAAATTAATTTGCAAGGGAAGAGACCTGGAATTAAATTAAAATTATTACAAGTCCAAAGAAAGAGGAGGGTTTGGCTTGCCTCACTGGGAAAGTTATCATCAAGCTGCTGCACTCACATGGGTGAGAGAGTGGATAAGCTTAAAAAACAGGAGACTACTAACATTGGAAGGGTACAATATGCAAATAGGATGGCATGCTTTTTTGTGGGATCACCAGTACTTCCAGAGGCAAGTATTGGTTAGATGAGCTCTTCTTGAGGTTTGGATGAAAGTAAAACAACAGAACGATACGGAAATCCCGACTTGGCTCTCTGTTGGAGGTGTTGGTAGACCCAAACTTTATTAAATTGGGGAAAGTAGTTACATATAAAGATATATTAAATGAAAGAGGGGAATTAAAATATAGAAAAGAACTACAAGAAGAAGGAATAGAATTGGAATGGGGGGCATATCTGCAAATTCAATCACACTACATGAAAGATGGAAAGGAATGGGGTATCAAGAAAGAATTAACAATGCTAGGTAAAATTTTACTAGGGACTTTACCAATATTTACCAATATTTACCAATATCTATTGGAATATAGAATGGGGGAAGAACAAGTGAAGGAAACTAAGGTAACCTGGGACAAGAACTTTGGTTATAACATCGAACTGAATAAATGGTAAGATCCATGGGAGAGAAATAGAAAATTAACACTAGCCACTTCATATAAAGAAAACCTATACAAAATGTTTTATAGGTGGCACCTCCCTCTGACAAGATTAGCAAAAATGAATATGAATCAATCTCCGCAGTGTTGGAAATGTAACTTGACGTTAGGATCTTTTTATCATATGTGGTGGTTATGTACAAAAGGCAAGGAATTTTGGCATCAGATAAAGACATAGTTGGAAGAGATGTTATATATATATATATGTATGTCTTTGGTTGTTCGGGTTTTCTCTCGCGTAGAAATGGAAGTATCTTCACGACGTTTCGATGAAGTCTCATTCATCATCTTCAGGCTGCTGCTTCCGGCTTGGTGCTTCTGGCTTGGTGCTTCCAGGAGCAATGTGAGATCTCAGCCGGTTCCTCTTTTTAACTGCCAGTGGGGGTTTGTGCTGATTGGGTGGGAGCTTGGCTGCATTCTGATTGGGTGGAGGTGTATTCTGATTGGTAGGGGGCTTGGCTGTGCTCTGATTGGATGGGAGTTTGGCTGTGCTCTGATTGGATGGGGGCATGTTCTGTTTGGGTGGGGGCCTGGTTGTGCTTGTGTTAGTCTGAGTTGCAGAAGGATTTGAGCTGGTGAGCTGCATTACTGTTGTTTGGCTTCGCGTTTGTGGTCGTGCCACATCTCCGTGGTGGGCAAAGACAAAATAGAGTTAGAAAATCAAGGAGTATATGAAATCCCATGCCCCAACACTAAGAATGATACCAGACCCACACTCACGAAAACCACACAGGATGTCACTATCACACATCCACGCAAAAAGCAAGCCCAAACTCACACCGATAATGACCACAAACCAGAAGCCCGACCACAAACCAGAAGCCAGACCACAGCTGCATTATTAGCCACTTTAAACCCCTCCAATCCATACATGAAGCAAACTGATGCCCACCACGGAGATGTGGCACGACCACAAACGCGAAGCCAAACAACAGTAACGCAGCTCACCAGCTCAAATCCCTCTGCAACTCAGACTAACACAAGCACAACCAGGCCCCCACCCAAACAGAACATGCCCCCATCCAATCAGAGCACAGCCAAACTCCCATCCAATCAGAGCACAGCCAAGCCCCCTACCAATCAGAATACACCTCCACCCAATCAGAATGCAGCCAAGCTCCCACCCAATCAGCACAAACCCCCACTGGCAGTTAAAAGGAGGAACCGGCTGAGATCTCACATTGCTCCTGGAAGCACCAAGCCAGAAGCACCAAGCCGGAAGCAGCAGCCTGAAGATGATGAATGAGACTTCATCGAAACGTCGTGAAGATACTTCCAGTTCTACGCGGGAGAAAACCCGAACAACCAAAGACATACATACAAACACCTGCGAAAACCTCAGAAAACAAATATCGTACCTCTACGGGGAGGAAATCCACCATCTGACCAGGACCTACGAAAAACTCGAAGTCCAAAGAGCTTCCATTTTATGTGACCTCACATTCCTACGCAACTGCCGAGATCAAAATTTAACCCCCACATGCTTCCAATTAAAATTCCACTCCAACTCTGCAGCCACCAAATGCATCCTGAAAAGAACAGAAATGGCCCTAATCAGAAATGAACTTCACACAAAAAGATTCCACCTAGACCAAATCAACAAAAATCTCCTTACACTTCACCTCAAACTCAACAACAAGATCCACCCCACACTTTGGGACAAATCCAAACAACTCGCCACCTGGAGAGCCGAAACACAGACCACCCTCAAGACAGACACACATACCAATAAACTCCGAAGACTAAAGGAACGCCAGAAACAAACCCCTCCCCCCTCACATCCACACATGAAACAAACAGTGCATAACATCTCAGATAAGATCCTCACCAAAGCTGAAACCAATGTCCTTGCCAGAGGATTCAACTTTGCAGTCGCTCCCAAACACATCCCCACTGAAACCATTATATGCGGAGTTGAAACCAGCCTGACCAAAATCAACCCTGATGACGCTAACAGAATCAGACTCGAAATCACCAACATCCTCTGCACCAGCAAGCCCCCCAAAAGCAACTTACCCAAAGAGGAACAGACAGCACTACTTAACCTAAAAGAAGACACTAGCATAATAATCCTTCCAGCAGACAAGGGGAACGCCACGGTGGTCATGAACACATCTGACTACCAAACCAAATTAACCAACCTACTCCAAGACTCCACTTACAAACCCCTAAGCACGGATCCCACCACCTACTTAGAAAAAACCACCAGATCCAAAATAAAAGCCTCCCCCATCAGCGAAGAGATCCAGCAAAGACTCATTCCCAGAGAAAAATCATCCAGATGCCCTAAGCTCTATGGTCTCCCCAAGATCCACAAAGAAGGAACCCCACTCAGACCCATAGTCAGCTCCATAGGCTCACCTCTACAAAACCTAGCCAAATTTCTCGCCAAACAACTACAGCCCTATGCAGAATCCATCACCTCACACGTAAAAAACTCATTCCAGTTCATAGAGATCATAAAGAAACAAAACTTACAGCCCAGCGACCTACTCATGAGCTTCGATGTTGTATCACTCTTCACCCAAGTACCAATCAAAGAAGCCTTGACAGCTATCCAAAACAAATACAACCCCCCCAAACATATCCTAGATCTGACCAACCACTGCCTATCCAACACATACTTCATCTATAACGGACAAAAATACAAACAAACAGAAGGAGCACCCATGGGATCACCCCTCTCACCTGTCATTGCTAACCTCTACATGGAACACTTTGAAAACCAAGCTCTAGAAAAATCCGATCACAAACCCAAACTCTGGCTCAGATACGTAGACGACACCTTCATAATCTGGCCACATGGGAAAGATAAACTGGACAACTTCCTCACACACCTCAACAGCCTACACCCCAAAATACAGTTCACCATGGAAACAGAAGCCAATAACCAACTCCCCTATTTGGGGCTGTTTTGCCCTCACCTTGGAAACTCGCTTGTCCCAAATATAGTTCGTAGGTTCACAAAACCCGAAGTCTCAAAATCCCAAGAGTCAGAATCAGTTTTGCCAGACTCTGCTGATACTTAAAGCTGTCTTCACTCTCTTCTCTTTTTACTCCTTTCAATCAGTCAGGTTGTCATGCCTCCAGATCTGCCATAAAGGCTGATCTCTTTCATGCTGGATTCAAGGGGTTTCCTCTTACCATTATGGGAGATTGCTACTCTCCCTGTTACCTCCAAAGCTTCCCCTCTATATCGCTGGTTGCTCCAGTATCCAATTTGCCTCTAAGGGCCTCCTAATGCAAAAAATCAGGCAAATGGAACGGAGTGCTGTTCCTTTGCACTGCACCACCAGAAGCACTGGTTTTAAATCCATATCTTGCTTTACCCTTGCTTCTAATGATAACACCACTAACTCTTGAATAGCTACTTGGACTGACCTAAGTACTAAACTTAATTCATATATTCCTGTTTTTTGAACTGAGGAATACATTTCAGAATAAGAAATCTGTATTGCTCTGTGAATCTACCTATGACATTCAGTCTTCTTGATCTAACTTCTTAGATGAAAATCTATATCTTTCCTATTTGTTGGGGGAACATCCTTCCTGAAATAACTATACATTGTTGGGTGAAAGCAGAAATCCCTTCTGTTACATGTAGTCCTCAGCTTACAACCACAATCGAGTCCAAAGCTCAATATTGTTTTATTTCTTTTGCAGTAGTATTATTTAACAGGATGAAGAGGCAAGAGAGTATGACTGCTTTCTTCACCAAGAAAACAAGACAGAACATCAGCTGATCCAAAACCAACTCTGTCACCAGCACCACCATCACAAGAACCACCACTTCCACCACTTGAAGTCAGAGAAAGCAGCAAGTCCATCTCAACTGAAAGTCTTCCTGATCTTCCTGACTGCTGGAGTTTGCAGCAATACAGAAACTTCCAGAAGTTATTATTATCAGACAAAAGGTTGTGAGTACTGTGCGAAACACAGGTTCTCATTAGAGAAAGGTGTTCATTTTTCCAGAGAATGAAAAAATTTCCAGATCGAGGCAGCAGGGACAAGTAAGGAGGTGCAGCAAGCATCTCTCAGGAAAAAAATGAAGGAAGGTTTTAAATCAAAATCACACACCATTTGCAGAGATAACATTAAACAATGTGAGCAGGATGCTATAACAAAATCAGTAGATAAGTCAACTGAAAAACATTTATCTACTACTAGCACAATATTTCTTACAGTTTGCAATCTGGCACAAAAATATAGATCATTCTCAGACATTGAGGCCGCTCACTTGTGGGGTGCCGCAGGGGTCGGTCCTCTCACCTCTCCTGTTCAACACATATATGAAGCCGCTGGGTGAGATCATTCGTGGTTTTGGGATGGGATACCATCTGTACGCTGACGATACGCAGCTGTACATCTCCACCCCGAACCACCCCAATGAGGCCATCGAAATGATGTCCCGGTGCTTGGAAGCCGTACGGGTCTGGATTGGAGGCAACAGACTTAAGCTCAACCCCTCCAAGGCAGAGTGGCTGTGGCTACCGGCCCCCCGGTTCAACCAGTGGATTCCATCGCTGTCCATTGGGGGCGAGCAACTGGCCCGCGTGGAGCGGGCGCGCAATTTGGGCGTCCTCCTAGATGCCCAGCTGTCTATGGACGACCATGTGGCAGCCGTGGCGAGGGGGGCGTTCCACCAGGTTCGCCTGGTGCACCAATTGCGCCCCCTATTGGACCGGGACGCCCTTCGCACAGTCACTCATGCGCTGGTGACGTCCCGTCTGGACTACTGCAACGCTCTCTACATGGGGCTCGCCTTGAGATGCACCCGAGGACTACAGCTGGTCCAGAATGTGGCCGCACGGGCAATTATTGGGAGTACGAGATACTCCCACATAACACCTCTCCTGCGTGAGCTGCACTGGCTCCCTGTGGTCTACCGGGTGCGGTTCAAGGTGCTGATCACCATCTTTAAATCGCTCAATGGCACAGGACCTAGTTACTTGCGGGATCGCATCCTGCCCCATACATCCCTGCGACCAATTCGGTCTCACAGAGAGGGACTCCTCTGGGTGCCGTCCACTAAGCAGTGCCAGAGGGCGGCGCCCAGGGGCAGGGCCTTCTCTGTGATGGGCCCAGCCCTCTGGAATGACCTCCCCCCCGACATTAGGACGACAACTCCGCTCCTTCCGCAAGAAACTCAAGACCCACCTGTTCCAACTAGCCGGCCTGGCTCAACTATAGCTCTATCCTCTAATCCCCCTGGCAATTTTAAATTTTAGGGTATTTTAATGTTTTTTAACTCTATTATTACTGTGTTATTTTATGAATTGTAATAATTGATGTTGTGAGTTTTTTATACCTCCTCCGTGCAACATGTGATATGTTTTTATTGTACGCCGCCCCGAGTCCCTTCGAGGAGAGGGAGCGGCTTATAAGTCTAATAAAATAAATAAATTAATTAATTAATCCCATTGGGGAAAATTCCACTTAGGGTTAGGGTTAGCTCTCCATGAATAAGCAGAGCAAAACTGATATTGCCATTGGATTCGGAGGCCACCCGTAATGTTAGGAGGGGGCACAACTTTTGCGCCGCCCTTATGTATTTTTCCTGGCAAAATACATGGGAAAATGCCATTGGGGAAAATTCCACTTAGGGTTACGGATAGATCTCCTAGAATTCGCAGAGCAAAACTGACATTGCCATTGGATTCGGAGGCCACCCATATGGTTAGGAGGGAGGACGCCTTTTGAGCCAGCCTGATATACATTTCCTGGCAAAATACATGGGAAAATCCCATTGGGGAAAATTCCACTTAGGGTTAGGGTTAGCTCTCCATGAATTCGCAGAGCAAAACCGACACTGCCATTGGATTCGGAGCCCATCGGTATGGAGAGGGCACGCCTTTTGAGCCAGTCTGATGTACATTTCCTGGCAATATACATGGGAAAATCCCATTGGGGAAAATTCCACTTAGGGTTAGGGTTAGCTCTCCATGAATTCGCAGAGCAAAACAGACACTGTCATTGGATTCGGAGGCCACCCGTACGGTTAGGAGGGGGGAAGCCTTTTGAGCCGGCCTGATGTACATTTACTGGCAAAATACTTGGGAATATCGCATTGGGGAAAATTCGACTTAGGGTTAGGGTTAGCTCTCCATGAATTCGCAGAGCAAAACAGACATTGCCATTGGATTCGGATGCCACCCGTATGGTTAGGAGGGGGAAATGAAATGAATTTAATTTGTTAGCTGCACCCTCTCCAAAAGGACTCGGGGCGGCGTACAATAAAACACATACAATATACATATATATACAATACATATACAAATACAAATAAACACAAACACATATAAGTAGCTGGAGGAGGTAACACTCATAAAATATATATAAAAATAAAATTAAATAACTATTTAAAAGACCCTCAGTTAAATTACAAAATTTAAAAAACCGTCAGAGCAATAGAATAAAACTATGTTTGAGCCAGGCCAGCTAATTGGAAGAGGTGGGTCTTGAGCTATACACGGAAGCCTTTTGAGCCGGCCTTATGTACATTTCCTGGCAAAATACATGGGAAAATCCCATTGGGGAAAATTCCACATAGGGTTACGGTTAGCTCTCCATGAATTCGCAGAGCAAAACAGACACTGCCATTGGATTCGGAGGCCACCCATATGGTTAGGAGGGGGGAAGCCTTTTGAGCCGGCCTTATGTACATTTCCTTGCAAAATACATGGGAAAATCCCATTGGGGAAAATTCTAGTTAGGGTTAGGGTTAGCTCTCCATGAAT
The DNA here is from genome assembly GCA_029891615.1 of Natrix natrix natrix. Classification (NCBI taxonomy): domain Eukaryota; kingdom Metazoa; phylum Chordata; class Lepidosauria; order Squamata; family Natricidae; genus Natrix; species Natrix natrix. Next base: position 3,041,300 of record JAKRSK010007691.1, read on the forward strand.
TCGCAGAGCAAAACAGACATTGCCATTGGATTCGTAGGCCAACCATATGGTTAGGAGAGGGCAGGCCTTTTGAGCCGGCCTGATGTACATTTCCTGGCAAAATACATGGGAAAATCCCATTGGGGAAAATTCTACTTAGGGTTAGGGTTAGCTCTCCATGAATTCGCAGAGCAAAACCGACATTGCCATTGGATTCGGAGGCCACCATATGGTTAGGAGGTGGCATGCCTTTTGAGCCGGCCTGATGTACATTTCCTGGCAAAATACATGGGAAAATCCCATTGGGGAAAATTCTACTTAGGGTTAGGGTTAGCTCTCCATGAATTCGCAGAGCAAAACGGACACTGCCATTGGATTCGGAGGCCACCCGTATGGTTAGGATGGGGGACGCCTTTTGAGCCGGCCTGATGTACATTTCCTGGCAAAATACATGGAAAAATCCCATTGGGGAAAATTCTACTTAGGGTTAGGGTTAGCTCTCCATGAATTCGCAGAGCAAAACTGACACTGCCATTGGATTCGGAGGCCACCCGTATGATTAGGAGGGGGGAAGCCTTTTGAGCCGGCCTGATGTACATTTCCTGGCAAAATACATGGAAAAATCCCATTGGGGAAAATTCTACTTAGGGTTAGGGTTAGCTCTCCATGAATTCGCAGAGCAAAACTGACACTGCCATTGGATTCGGAGGCCACCCGTATGGTTAGGAGGGGGGACGCCTTTTGAGCTGGCCTGATGTACATTTCCTGGCAAAATACATGGGAAAATCCCATTGGGGAAAATTCCACTTAGGGTTAGGGTTAGCTCTCCATGAATTCGCAGAGCAAAACAGACACTGCCATTGGATTCGGAGGCCACCCGTACGGTTAGGAGGGGGGAAGCCTTTTGAGCCGGCCTGATGTACATTTACTGGCAAAATACTTGGGAATATCGCATTGGGGAAAATTCGACTTAGGGTTAGGGTTAGCTCTCCATGAATTCGCAGAGGAAAACAGACATTGCCATTGGATTCGGATGCCACCCGTATGGTTAGGAGGGGGGAAATGAAATGAAATTTAATTTGTTAGCTGCACCCTCTCCAAAAGGACTCGGGGCGGCGTACAATAAAACACATACAATATACATATATATACAATACATATACAAATACAAATAAACACAAACACATATAAGTAGCTGGAGGAGGTAACACTCATAAAATATATATAAAAATAAAATTAAATAACTATTTAAAAGACCCTCAGTTAAAATTACAAAATTTAAAAAACCGGTCAGGAGCAATAGAATAAAACTATGTTTGAGCCAGGCCAGCTAATTGGAAGAGGTGGGTCTTGAGCTATACACGGAAGCCTTTTGAGCCGGCCTTATGTACATTTCCTGGCAAAATACATGGGAAAATCCCATTGGGGAAAATTCCACTTAGGGTTACGGTTAGCTCTCCATGAATTCGCAGAGCAAAACAGACACTGCCATTGGATTCGGAGGCCACCCGTATGGTTAGGAGGGGGGAAGCCTTTTGAGCCGGCCTTATGTACATTTCCTGGCAAAATACATGGGAAAATCCCATTGGGGAAAATTCCACTTAGGGTTAGGGTTAGCTCTCCATGAATTCGCAGAGCAAAACTGACATTGCCATTGGATTCGTAGGCCACCCATATGGTTAGGACGGGGGAAGCCTTTTGAGCCGGCCTGATGTACATTTCCTGGCAAAATACATGGGAAAATCCCATTGGGGAAAATTCCACTTAGGGTTAGGGTTAGCTCTCCATGAATTCGCAGAGCAAAACCGACATTGCCATTGGATTCGGAGGCCACCCATATGGTTAGGAGGGGGCACGCCTTTTGAGCCGGCCTGATGTACATTTCCTGGCAAAATACATGGGAAAATCCCATTGGGGAAAATTCCACTTAGGGTTAGGGTTAGCTCTCCATGAATTCGCAGAGCAAAACCGACACTGCCATTGGATTCGGAGGCCACCCGTATGGTTAGGAGGGGGACGCCTTTTGAGCCGGCCTGATGTACATTTCCTGGCAAAATACATGGGAAAATCCCATTGGGGAAAATTCCACTTAGGGTTAGGGTTAGCTCTCCATGAATTCGCAGAGCAAAACCGACATTGCCATTGGATTCGGAGGCCACCCGTATGGTTAGGAGGGGGACGCCTTTTGAGCCGGCCTGATGTACATTTCCTGGCAAAATACATGGGAAAATCCCATTGGGGAAAATTCCACTTAGGGTTAGGGTTAGCTCTCCATGAATTCGCAGAGCAAAACTGACACTGCCATTGGATTCGGAGGCCACCCGTATGGTTAGGAGGGGGGACGCCTTTTGAGCCGGCCTGATGTACATTTCCTGGCAAAATACATGGGAAAATCCCATTGGGGAAAATTCCACTTAGGGTTAGGGTTAGCTCTCCATGAATTCGCAGAGCAAAACAGACATTGCCATTGGATTCGGAGGCCACCCGTATGGTTAGGAGGGGGACGCCTTTTGAGCCGGCCTGATGTACATTTCCTGGCAAAATACATGGGAAAATCCCATTGGGGAAAATTCCACTTAGGGTTAGGGTTAGCTCTCCATGAATTCGCAGAGCAAAACCGACACTGCCATTGGATTCGGAGGCCACCCGTATGGTTAGGAGGGGGACGCCTTTTGAGCCGGCCTGATGTACATTTCCTGGCAAAATACATGGGAAAATCCCATTGGGGAAAATTCCACTTAGGGTTAGGGTTAGCTCTCCATGAATTCGCAGAGCAAAACTGACACTGCCATTGGATTCGGAGGCCACCCGTATGGTTAGGAGGGGGACGCCTTTTGAGCCGGCCTGATGTACATTTCCTGGCAAAATACATGGGAAAATCCCATTGGGGAAAATTCCACTTAGGGTTAGGGTTAGCTCTCCATGAATTCGCAGAGCAAAACCGACACTGCCATTGGATTCGGAGGCCACCCGTATGGTTAGGAGGGGGACGCCTTTTGAGCCGGCCTGATGTACATTTCCTGGCAAAATACATGGGAAAATCCCATTGGGGAAAATTCCACTTAGGGTTAGGGTTAGCTCTCCATGAATTCGCAGAGCAAAACAGACATTGCCATTGGATTCGGAGGCCACCCGTATGGTTAGGAGGGGGGAAGCCTTTTGAGCCGGCCTGATGTACATTTCCTGGCAAAATACATGGGAAAATCCCATTGGGGAAAATTCCACTTAGGGTTAGGGTTAGCTCTCCATGAATTCGCAGAGCAAAACCGACACTGCCATTGGATTCGGAGGCCACCCGTATGGTTAGGAGGGGGGACGCCTTTTGAGCCGGCCTGATGTACATTTCCTGGCAAAATACATGGGAAAATCCCATTGGGGAAAATTCCACTTAGGGTTAGGGTTAGCTCTCCATGAATTCGCAGAGCAAAACCGACACTGCCATTGGATTCGGAGGCCACCCGTATGGTTAGGAGGGGGGAAGCCTTTTGAGCCGGCCTGATGTACATTTCCTGGCAAAATACATGGGAAAATCCCATTGGGGAAAATTCCACTTAGGGTTAGGGTTAGCTCTCCATGAATTCGCAGAGCAAAACCGACACTGCCATTGGATTCGTAGGCCACCCGTATGGTTAGGAGGGGGGAAATGAAATGAAATGAAATTTAATTTGTTAGCTTCACCCTCTCCAAAAGGACTCGGGGCGGCGTACAATAAAACACATACAATATACATATATATACAATACATATACAAATACAAATAAACACAAACACATACAAGTACCTGGAGGAGGTAACACTCATAAAATATATATAAAAATAAAATTAAATAACTATTTAAAAGACCCTCAGTTAAAATTACAAAATTTAAAAAACCCATCAGGAGCAATAGAATAAAACTATGTTTGAGCCAGGCCAGCTAATTGGAAGAGGTGGGTCTTGAGCTATACACGGAAGCCTTTTGAGCCGGCCTTATGTACATTTCCTGGCAAAATACATGGGAAAATCCCATTGGGGAAAATTCCACTTAGGGTTAGGGTTTGCTCTCCATGAATTCGCAGAGCAAAACAGACACTGCCATTGGATTCGGAGGCCACCCGTATGGTTAGGAGGGGGGAAGCCTTTTGAGCGGGCCTGATGTACATTTCCTGGGAAAATACATGGGAAAATCCCATTGGGGAAAATTCCACTTAGGTTAGGTTAGCTCTCTATTTTATTTATTTATTTATTACTTGAACTTATTAGTCGCCCCCTCTCCCCACAGGGACTCGGGGCGACGTACTAAAGTATTATATAGCGTACAGAGTAGGTAAGAATAAATAAATAAGTTACTCTATGAATTCGTAGAGGAAAAAGCGACATTCCAATTGGGATTCGGAGGCCACCCGTATGGTTAGGAGGGCGGACGCCTTTTGAGCCGGCCTGATGGCAATGAATTTGCAGAGCAAAACCGACATTGCCGAGAATAATGGAGAGCTAACCATTCTTTGGGGCTTCGTGATTGAGACTCTTGTTAAAGTTTTGAAAAATGTTGTGAGAAGAAACAAGGAAAAAATGAAAAGAAATCAACAATGTTATTTGAAGAATTTAAAGATCAAGATTTTTGAAAGTAAATATACATATAAAGTTCGTATTTTTTGATCACGGTTAAAAAAATTTTTTTAAATAAAAATCTCTGGTAACTTTTAATGGAGTTTTGCTGACCATGTTTGAATGCCAAGATTTTAAGAATTTGTTTGGAGGTTAGGGGAAGAATTGATAATTTGTTGTATTTTAAGTGAAGGTGATGGATTATTAAAATTGTTTGCATTTCTATTTGAAGGGGAAAGTTCCTTCCTTCCATCCATCCATCCATCCATCCATCCATCCATCCATCCATCCATCCTTCCATCCATCAGGGATCCAAATAACACCCCCCAATGAAAGAGGACTCCAAGGCTTGCTTCTTTTTCCTTCCTTCCTTCCTTCCTTCCTTCCTTCCTTCCTTCCTTCCTTCCTTCCTTCCTTCCTTCCTTCCTTCCTTCCTTCCTCTCTTTCATTCTTTCATTCTTTTAACTGTATTGTTACTTTTTTCTTTCTTGTCTATATTTTTGTTTTCTGCACTTTCCATTTTTCTCTATTTCGGTAGTTTATTTTAGTTTTTCATCATTACAATGTTAACATTAATAAAATTATCATTATTATTATTTTAAAAGAGACTATGGAAGAGATACAAACTCAGGGCAATCCACTTCCCACTCTACTGCAGATTGTAAATATCAGATATTCTGTCCTGCTACTTGTAAATATGCCTTCTGTGTTCTCCATCTTTGATCCACAGAACTCCTTAATGCTGAAGTAGCTTGCGTGGAATGGGCCATTAATTACTCTTTGCATCTTAAGACACTCTCTGTGTGCAATTAATAATTCATCCTGAGAAAACAACTCATCCTTTGTAAACAAACAAGGGGATTAACTCCCAAAATGAGGCTGAGGGTCTCAACATTAGATGTTAGAATTGTGGACTCTTCTTGTAGACCTCTCTGGAATGCTAAGGGTCAAAGGAAGGTAATGAGTGTTAATGTTCTACAATGAACTGGAATTAATTATATGGTGGCAATTATATGAAGGCATTCTCTCTTCAAATAGCATGGGCTAAAAGGATTTAAAACAATTACACCAAGAACAATAATCGGAAGTTCAGCCTGCTGCTATGAGCATAACAAAGACAATGTAACCTAACCAAGTATGTTATATATGTTACTAGCTGGATACCCGTGCTTCACAACAAAACTATGTGATCAGGCAGTGCAGGAGAAATCCGGTTCACTCCAGTTCAATCCATTGGTTCAGTGGTGGTCGGTGATTGAAACACCTAAGGGAATATCGCTCCCGCCACCTTGAGTCTGGAAGCTGCTCCACAGATGGAAGGTGTAGACATTTTGGTGAGGTACCGATGTTTAGTACTGTAAGGAGCTCCAGACCACTCCTGAGTGAAGGAGTGAATCGTCTGCCAGTTTGAACTGAGGTAACGGAATGTGAGGCATCTGGCAGTTGGAACAGAGTTCTTTTCAGATGGGGAGGGGGAGTAGAACTCCTTAGTATCAGTGTGTGTTAATTACTGTATCAGAGATACTAGTGATCTGATGATCATTTTGAAAAATCCTTTCTTAGCAAGCACCTAGAAGCCAAGAGGAACATACATGCCAAGTTTCAAATTTGTAGGCTTTCTGGAGATTTTGTGATGAGTGAGTAGTACTTGGCTTATGTGTAGATGGATGGATGGATGGATGGATGGATGGATGGATGGATAGATAGATGGATAGATAGATAGATGATAGACAGATAGATTAAATAAGTTATTAAACATAACAAAAAGCCTGGAAACTAAACGTATGAAGAATGTTTGCAGGAATTGGGTATGGCTAGTCTAGAGAAAAGAAGGACCAGGAGTGACATGATAGCAGTATTCCAGTATTTGAGGGGCTCCTACAAAGATGAGGGTCGATTTATTTTCCAAAGCACCAGAAGGCAAGATGAGAAACAATGGTTGGAAACTAACCAAGGAGAGAATCAATCTAGAACAAAGGTGAAAATTTCCTAACAATGAGAACAATTAACCAATGGAGCAGCTGGCCTCCACAAGTTATGGGTGCTCCATCACTAGAGGATTTCAAGAAGAGATTGGACCACCATTCGTCTGAAATGGTATAGGGTCTCTTGCTTGAGTAGGGGGTTGGACTAGAAGACTTCCAAGGTCCCTTCCAGCTCTACTCTGATTGACTGAACGTCCTTTCCCAATCACCTTATCTTGAGATGATCATCGAATTACTGAACGAGCGACCGACTAATCGTATCTCAATCGTACTTCAAGTGGAAAACGTTTACACAATTTTCAAAGCTCAAGTTCACCACAAAGGTTTCATTAGAGTCACATAACACTCTCTTCAGCCTGGGAGCAATAAACTAATTTCTTGTAGAACAGTTAGGCACTGTGTGTGTCTCCCTGGGTTTTTGTCCTTAGAGCCAAGGCATTATTGACTCCCGGTGACTAGATCACAAGTTCTTGAAATTTTCTTGGCAACAGTTTTTCAGAAATGATTTGCTATTGGCCTCTTCCTAACAGCTCCCTGTTTCCGATGGTGTTATCCATGTGGTGACTGAATCTTGGCAATTCTATGAGTCAGGTTTCTCCATATCTTCTGATCTCGCACTGCTTCTTTGAGTTGTTCTATGCTCTGGCTGGTGTCAGCTTTGGTGGTCTCCTGGTTTCTGCAGCTGTGCTTTTAATCACTACACCAAACTGGAATTGCTCTTTCTCTTCCTTCTCCTTTCCCTCTTTCATCTTCCTTCTAATCCTTTTTCTTCTCCTTTTCTTCTCTCTTCTACCTTTCTTCCCCCTTCCTTCCTCCTTCTCTTCCTCCCCATTCCTTCTCCTTTTTCTTGTTTCCTGCCTTCCCCATTTCTTCTCTTTCTCCCTCTCCCCTTCTCCTTCTCCCCTTTCCCCATTTCTTCTTCTCCATCTCTTCTTTCCCCTTCACCATTTTTTCTGTCTCCTCCTCCCTCTTCATTCTCCATCTTTTCCTTCTCCTGCTCCCTCTTCCCCATTCCTTCTCCTTCTCCTCCTTCTCCTCCTTCTCCTCCTCCCCTTCCCCATTCCTTCTCCTTCCCCCCTTCCTCATTTCTCCTCCTCCTCCTGCCCTTCCCCATTCCTTCTCCTTCTCCTCCATTTTCTTCTCCTCCTCCTCCTCCTCCATCTTCTTTTTCTCCTCCTTCTCCACCTCCTCTTCCTCCTCTTTCTCATCCTCTTCCCCCTCCCCTTCTCATCTCAACCTTCTTCTCCTTCTCCTTCTCCTTCTCCTCCTTCCCCTTCCCCTTCCTCTCCTCTCCTGAACTCTACATACCAAGGATTCATTTGTAAAATACATGCTCTGCATTAATAGCAATACTTAATTGGAAACCAACTAAATTCCAATCTGATTCCAAGCACCAGATGTAATTTCACACCTACTCTTTTCAAATTAAAATTGGAGAAAAGAAATGGCGTACATTTAACCATCTTTCAGTCTCCTGTTGCCCATTATATCTATGTGATTTACAGTTCTGTTGTTGTTATCGGAAACATGGCAGGTGTCTAAAGCAGGTTTTAGTGATGGCTGTCTGAGAAAATTAAAAGCTGTTGACAAGAGAGTCCCCCCATTTTTCCTGCAACTATGACACAGTTCAAAGGAGATGAAGTCTGATAATACAACTTAGAAATGTGACAGGTTTGTTAAGACTGCTTCAACTGCCTTACAGCTTAAAGGAAGAAAGAGTGAAGCCATGCTACTAAGGATTCATTGACTGACAAATTGTAATGTTGGGCCTAATAACACTTGGGGGAGGGAGGAGGCAAATCAGGACTCACAATGGCACATAGATGGTTTCTGGTGAGGTTTGACCAAAAAATATCTTGCCTTGGAACTACTTCTAGTGAATTTCTGGCACCTTCAGCTGCAAATTGTACTTCCCATAATGCCTCATAAATATTTATGGAGGAAGAGCTTTAGCAGATTGTCAGAATTGTAAATATTCTTCCAGTGCTTATCGGAGTATTATTGCTACTTCAAAGTCTCCCATCCTGATGTAATTCCAGAAAGCTTTGAATTTGTGGCTGTTCTCCCAATTGTTGGGTTAAGGTGGAAGGAGCATCTTGTTGGATGAGTGCTGTGTTGAGGGGCCATCCTATTTATTTATTTTGTGCTGTTGTTTTCTTGGGTTTTGTTTTAGTTACATTGTGTGCCGCGGAGGATCGGTCTGGGGTTGGGAACAGAACAGAACAGAATTTGACTCAATTAGACTAGATTAGATAAGAACAAAACAGGAAAGAATGGACTGGATTGGAATGGAATGGAATAATGGAACAACAGAACAGAACAAAACAAGAAAGAGTGGAATGTAGAGTAGAGTAGAGTAAGTGGAGTGGAGTGGAGTGGAGTAGAGTAGAGTAAGTGGAGTGGAGTGGAGTAGAGTAAGTGGAGTGGAGTGGAGTGGAGTAGAGTAGAGTAAGTGGAGTGGAGTGGAGTGGAGTAGAGTAAGTGGAGTGGAGTGGAGTAGAGTAAGTGGAGTGGAGTGGAGTGGAGTGGAGTAGAGTAGAGTAAGTGGAGTGGAGTGGAGTGGAGTGGAGTAGAGTAAGTGGAGTGGAGTAGAGTAGAGTAAGTGGAGTGGAGTGGAGTGGAGTAGAGTAGTGTAGAGTGGAGTGGAGTGGAGTGGAGTAGGGTAGAGTAGTGTAGAGTAGAGTAGAGTAGAGTAGAGTAGAGTAGAGTAGAGTAGAGTAGAGTAAGTAGAATGGAGAGGAGTGGAGCAGAGGGGAGCAGAGCAGAGTAGAGTATAATAATGGAATAATAACAGAACAACAAGAAAGAAAGCATAGCATAGCATAGCATAGCATAGCATAGCATAGCATAGCATAGCATAGCATAGCATAGCATAGCATTTGACTCAATTTGACCAGACCAGACTAGACTAAACAATGGAATGTAACAGAACAACATGAAAGAATGGCATGGCATGGCATAGAAATCGACTCAATTCGACTAGATTAGACTAGAATAATAGAATGGAACAGAACAAAACAGGAAAGAAATCTCAATGTCAGTAATCTTAGGACCCCTCAAAGGAAAGAATATGTCAGGTAGGAATTCACCGTAACCCTACGAAAGGGTATGCAACTTGCGAGCCTTCCTGATGTTGCCAAACTACAGCACACAGCATCCCTCACTGCTGGGCACAGCAGCTGGATCTGTTGGGAGCTGCTGTTCCGCCATAATGTTCTCCTGTTATTCTTTCACACACTGCTGGTAATTGCCTCCCTTTTCCCACAGAGAGAGTTTCTTGAAACGGGCATCTAACAACTGAAAGCAAGGTTGAATTCCTGTCAACAAAATCCGTGTCACTTAACACTGATTGCCATCAGGAATGTCCATCCAGACAATTACAGTTCCAACAGATTCATGAAGGAGGGAAGGTATCGTAATTTATGGGAAAGTAAACATTTTTCAGAAGGGTGGCTCAGGGGCTAAGACGCTGAGCTTGTCGATCAGAAAGGTCGGCAATTCAGCAGTTCGAATCCCTAGCGCCGCGTAACAGAGTGAGCTCCCATGACTTGTCCCAGCTTCTGCCAACCTAGCAGTTCGAAAGCACGTAAAAAAAATGCAAGTAGAAAAAATAGGGACCACCTTTGGTGGGAAGGGAACAGCGTTCCGTGCGCCTTCGGCGTTGAGTCATGCCGGCCACATGACCACGGAGACGTCTTCGGACAGCGCGGGCTCTTCGGCTTTGAAACGGAGATGAGCACCGCCCCCTAGAGTCGGGAACGACTAGCACATATGTGCAAGGGGAACATTTACCTTTTAGGTATTTTTCAGCTATCCTGGCCTAAGATTCTTTGGGTTTTACAACTAAGGAACAACATTTGGAATTATGCTTGAGAATGCAAAATGGCAACCGAATTGCCAAGAACATGGCTGGCATGTTTGATTGATGTGCCCCACTGCTTGATATTCTTTTCCCTACACCATACTGGAGAGCTAGAAATACCCTACTAGCCTTGGTGATGATGGGCATCACACTAGGGATCAGCAGTAATGGCCTTCTTGATTGTGACTTCTCCGCTTCTGGAGATGCATTGATTGTCTTCCCCAGGTGCATCTGGGGATTTTGTCCCTTTCCCTGTGTTTGCAGCTTGCCAGAGTGTTATAATAAGAATGATAAATAATTCTTGCCTTTTACTTTTATTTGATTCAGTAAATTGTTCTGTGATTTTTTGAAATGGAGAGCAATTCAGAAATCCAATAAACCAACCCTGCCAATTGCTTCTGGGACCACTGAAATTTTCAAGCCCTCTTAGGACTATGAAGCTGACTTCATAGAACTTTCTAGCAATATCCATCAACCGTAGCTAGGTGGCCATTGAGGTTAATATTATCTTCTTTGACAATCCTTCTCCTTGGTTGAAATCATCGTTTGATTTCTGATCGAACTAACGGGAGATCTTTGGGATTGAACCTACAAACTTCATAAGGTCAAAGATAGAACAGAAGTATGTCGACTGGAAGATCAGCAGTTCAAGACCCCAGCACCACGTAATGGGGTGACGAAGGATACCTAATAGAGGTAATAAAAGTAAAAGCAAAGTTGTGTCCATCTCTAGAGGGCAGTGCTCATCTCCCTGAGGTGAGCCAACGTTGTCCAAAGATGCTTCCATAGTCATCTGGCCAACATGATGATATACCAAGGTGCACAGAACACCGTTTCCTTCCCACCAAAGTGGTACCTATTTATCTGCTTGCATTTTCATGCTTCCGAACTGCTAGGTTGCCAGGAGCTAAGGTAGGACCGGGAGCTCACCCCATTATGTGGTGCTGGGGTTTCGAACTGCTGATCTTCCAGTCTGCTCTATCTTTGACCTTATGAAATTTTGCAGGTCCAAGCCCAAAGATCTCCAGTTAGTCCGATCAGAAATCAAATGATGATTTCAACCAAGGAGAAGCATTGTCAGAGAAGGTGATATGCCTTGATGAGTAGCTACCTATGGTTGATGGATATTGGTAGAAAGTGCCATGAAGCCTTCCTTATGGTCCAACTTTCACAGCCATACATTGCGACTGGGAGAACCAGTTTATTCTGCCTTTTAAAAATATTTCCTAAAACATTTCATTCTTCTAGGGGAGTAATGGGTGCTAACTTTCTACAAACCCAACAGCAACAAAAAACAGCGTTCAAAAAAAGAGGAAAAGTGACCAAGTAAATTTAACATTTAACGTGTAGGATTCACCCTTGCTGGGTGCTGAAAAAACAAACAACAACAAAGGTCTTTTTTCCTTCTCTTTCCTGAGTGAATTCAGAACTGGATCCTGAGATTTTCACCATGCATAGCTGGTGACCTGCACAATGAGAATATACCTGCTGAAAAGAAACCTCAGCATTGGCAACAGGAAGGGCATCCGGCCAGTAAATAACTCCATTCAGTTGCCCAGGCTCCACCCTGCTAGGGATTATGGCGTCATTAAAAGGTGATGATGATAGCTGGTGACCTGCTGCTCAAGACAATAGACTCCATAGCCTTCATTTTGTTCTGACCGAGGCTTCCCGAGAGCATGAAGCAGAGTCCTGGTCCCAACAAAAACCCCTTTTATTAATTGACTGTGAATTCTGCTCATTCACATCCAGCAAAGTCTTTCTAGGCAGGATTTATAGTCACAGACCTTCTCTGGCTTGGAGAGCTGCCAGGCCGATCTCTGCAAAACTTGGCCAAGAGTCTCGGAGAGTCACGAACCAATGAAGCGAAGTAATTGCCTCCTGCAAACTCCACTCCCCTTTCGCTCCTCTTTTATTTCCTCTGGGAGGGGCCATTTCATTGTCCACTTGTGTCCTTACTCCCAAGTCGACCCTTGTTCTTTAACTGTTCCCTTCCTCTGGCAACTCTGCGCATGCGCACACTGGGAACAGGCTCCAGCTGTTTGTCTGCCTCACTGATGTCTGACTCTGAAGGCAGCTGATAACTGGCATACGGCTCTGTCCCCTTCCCTGCCTCCGACGCAGAGCCCTCATCAGAGCCTCCCCCAGACTCCAGGACTGGCCCATGTTCCTCCCCAACCTCCTTACTGTCTGAATCTCCTGACAGCTCCGCAGGCCTCTGGCGGGCCACAACACATTCATAGCTGAAACCAGATATTTGCCAATGATTGCAGAGAGAGATCGAAGCTTGCCGTTCCAAACCAATCCTATCCGGCCATTTGAAAAACCTATCCAGATCGCCTGGGCTGTTTAACTGTCACTTCTCATTGACATCCTCGCTTATCATGGCCAGAAGCTCCTGGCAGGTCTCGTCTGCTGCCAAACCATGTGCACAAAACCGCCAGGAAGCGTGGCGTAGCTAGTATCTGCCGGAGAGGACATTTGGCTGAGTGATTGATGGGAGGCAATGGGTGCCTGTTAAGTCAGTGTTAAGCCTCACGCTATCTCCTTCTCTCAGTCAACAAGGACTGCAAATGAAAGGGGAAGAGAGAAAATTGTTTTAAAGAGTCCCGTTTTTTATGCTTAAGGTTCTGAGGGGTGGGATGAGGGGCTGAGGAGTTAAATCACGTCTATAAGAAACGCCCAGAAGAAATATCAACTTTAACCCTGCCATCCTTGCAACTGTGTTCCTTGAGGATAAATGTCTGTGGAGATACTCAATCATCTAGGTCAGCGATGGCGATGGCATTGGGGGGGGTCACACATTGCATTATAGGTGCGTGCCGCACCTATAATGCAATGCGTGACCCCCCAATGCGCATGCACGCACTACAGGCGTGACCCCCATTTTTTGCATGCTCTTTTCACCCTCCCCAGGCTCCAGAGGTGCACACACACACACACACACACATACACACACGCAGGAAGGCAAGCAGACAGACAGACACAGAGACACAGAGAGAGACAGACAGAGAGACAGAGAAAGAGAGAGACAGCGACACAGAGAGAGACAGAGAGAGACAAAGACACACACACACACAGAGACAGACAGACAGAGAGACACAGAGGCACAGACACACACACACACACACACACAGAGACAGAGAGACAGAGAGACATAGAGGCACAGAGAGACACAGAAAGGCACATTTCAACCCTGGACTACAAATATTCCCTTCCAACGAAACATGATAGAAATATCAGTTGTCAGAGTTTGCTGACTTGGGAGATGCAGAATGATATGCATACAATTTTCCCCACAGAGTCCCAAAACACACGTCGCTTTCTCTTGTCATACGACTGCAGCTCTCATATCCCCCCACCTCCCCAAAAAAAGATGCAGAGGTGGTATTCAGCCAGTTCGGACCGGTTCGCCCGAACTGGTAGTGGAAATTGCAGATGGGGCCGCGCCCCCTCTGCTCCAGTTCTATGCTGTCCTATTTAGGCATGGTACTGAGGCCGGGGGCAGGCACCGAAGCGGGCATGCAGGGCGAACCGGTGGAAACAAAATGTGAAAACTCACCGCTGCTCCCGTATCCATAAATATTTAAATTCTGCTAACATGTTTGACCTCAGCAGGCTTTTCTGCATTAGCATTAAAGGTTGTTCTTCGTTTGTTTATTTACTTGTTTGTTTTTTAGTGTCAAATGGAGCGGAACACAAAAGTCCCCGGGAGAATAATTTTGTGTAAACAGGTATCCGGAGAATTTTTCTCAATAATCAAGAAACAATTTCAATTGCTTCTTCTTCTTCTTCTTCTTCTTCTTCTTCTTCTTCTTCTTCTTCTTCTTCTTCTTCTTCTTCTTCTTCTTCTTCTTCTTCTTCTTCTTCTTCTTCTTCTTCTTCTTCTTCTTCTTCTTCTTCTTCTTCTTCTTCTTCTTCTTCTTCTTCTCCTTCTCCTCCTCCTCCTCCTCCTCCTCCTCCTTTTTCCTCTCCTCCTCCTCCTCCTCCTTCTTCTTCTTCCTCTCCTTCTCCTCCTCCTCCTCCTCCTCCTCCTTCTTCCTCTCCTTCTCCTTCTCCTTCTCCTTCTCCTCCTCCTTCTCCTCCTCCTCCTCCTCCTCCTCCTCCTCCTCCTCCTCCTCCTCCTCCTCCTCCTCCTCCTCCTCCTCCTCCTCCTTCCTCTCCTTCTCCTTCTCCTTCTCCTTCTCCTCCTCCTCCTTCTTCCTCTCCTTCTCCTCCTTCTCGTCCTCCTCGTCCTCCTCCTCGTCGTCCTCGTCCTCCTCCTCGTCCTCCTCGTCGTCCTCGTCCTCCTCCTCGTCCTCCTCGTCCTCCTCGTCCTCGTCCTCCTCCTCCTCCTCCTCCTCCTCCTCCTCCTCCTCCTCCTCCTCCTTCTCCTCCTCCTCCTCCTCCTCTTCCTCCTCCTCCTCCTAGAAAACATGTCTGCTTTGCAGAATTTTCTCCTACCATTCCTCCCCATTTTGTGGCAGCTTCCTTTTGCTCCCACAACACCTAAGAATAAAATATTTGATCCAAAGTATGACGAGGCCAATAAGATATTAGCCAGGTTGTTGCCACTGTTCCTTGCCAAAGTATCCAAGGAAACAGGAAATGATTGCATTACAGATAGTCCTCGACTTACAACGGTTCATTTAGCGACTGTTTAAAGTTACCACGGCATTAAGACAAGTGACTTAGGACCAGCCACACAGTCACACAATCAAACTTGAAATGTTCGGCCATTCATATTTAGGACGGCTGTAGTTTCCCGGAGTCACGTGATCCCCCTTTTGCGACCTTTTGACGAGCAAACCCAATGGGGAAGCCAGATTCACTTAACAACCGTGTTGCTAACTTAACGGTCATTAAATAAGCGGTTGTAAGTCGAGGACTACCTGTATTGAAACGGCTGAAATAAAAAGAAGAAACAAGTTGTAATAATCTGTAATTGTCCCTAGCTCAGGAGGAACAGGATAAGAAACTCATCACCTTCATTTAACGACCCCATAATCCCTTAGAGGGTGGAGTCTGGGCAGCTGAATGAGCTGGCAGAGTGTTTGAATGGCCAGATGCCTTTCCTGTTGCCAATGCGGAGTTGTATTCAGCAGATATATTCTCAGGGTGCCCAGAGAGAGAAATATCTGCCTCTACCTAGGATCAAACTCACAGCCTCCTGATGGTGAGGTGAGAGCTCTACCTCTAGGCCACCGCACCACTCCAGATAGGGGCAACTGGGATTGCTAAATATGTTTCTTTCTAAATGCACTTCTAAAATGTGCTGGACAAGCAACAACGTTGTAGCAACTTCTGCTTTTTATCTATTTTCATACAAATGGCTTTTTTCTTAATTGTGTAACCCCATAAACCAGAGTTGTCCAAACTTGGGAACTTTTAAGACTTGTGGACTTCAACTCCCAGAATTCCCCAGCTGGGGAATTCTGGGAGTTGAAGTCCACAAGTCTTAAAAGTTCCCAAGTTTGGACACCCGTGCCATAAACCAAACGAAGTATAAAAGCATGCTGAATTGATCGTTTGGGGTTCTTACAGTTTTATGGGAGGGCCCACCTTAGTCCAGATGTGAATAAAGGTGTGACTTAGAGAGATTTGAATTTTGCTGCTGGGTTCGTGCTGGACCATCCCTTGATTTCCTGCTTGAGAGTAAGCCAAAGTCAATTATTTCATTGTCCTGTATTCTAGATCCGTAGAGTAGGGCATGACTTTGCTCTGAGTGACATTCCTTCAGATACGTGAAGAGCGTAGCCTTGGGACTTCTCGACGTTAGACATTCTCAGTTCATCCGATTTCTTTGCAGAGGCGATAGCTTCTAGGCCCTGGGTGATTCTTGCTGCCCTTCTCTTAGACCTTTTCCAAAACGTTTTGGGCATCCCTTGGGGCAGAGTCTAACCAGAATGAGAATAAAGTAAAATGTAACTTCCTGTGATTTAGAAATGATCCTTTGTTGGATGAAATATAAAATGCCATCTTTGTTTTCAAGCCATCTCACCTAGTGGCTCATTGCTCTTAATTGCTCATCCCAGATCTAATTCAGAAGGACTGTTCTGTTCTGTTCTGCTCTGCTCTGCATTGCTCATTGCTCTACATTTAGGCAACAAAAACGAAATGCACAGGTACAGTATATGTGGCACCTTGCTCAATAGTAGTAACTGTGAAAGGGATCTTGGAGTTCTAGTGGACAACCATTTAAATATGAGCCAGCAGTGTGCAGCAGCTGCCAAAAAAGCCAACACAGTTCTAGGCTGCATCAACAGAGGGATAGAATCAAGATCACGTGAAGTGTTAATACCACTTTATAATGCCTTGGTAAGGCCACACTTGGAATACTGCATTCAGTTCTGGTCGCCACGATGTAAAAAAGATGTGGAGACTCTAGAAAGAGTGCAGAGAAGAGCAACAAAGATGATTAGGGGACTGGAGACTAAAACATATGAAGAACGGTTGCAGGAACTGGGTATGTTTAGCTTAAGAGAAAGAAGGACTAGGGGAGACATGATAGCATTATTCCAATATCTCAGAGGTTGCCACAAAGAAGAGGGAGTCAAACTATTCTCCAAGGCACCTGAGGGTAGAACAAGAAGCAATGGGTGGAAACTAATCAAGGAGAGAAGCAACTTAGAACTGAGGAGAAATTTCCTGACAGTGAGAACAATTAATCAGTGGAACAGCTTGCCTCCAGAAGTTGTGAATGCCCCAACACTGGAAGTCTTTAAGAAGATGTTGGATAGCCATTTGTCTGAAACAGTATAGGGTTTCCTGCCTAGGCAGGGGGTTGGACTAGAAGACCTCCAAGGTCCCTTCCAACTCTACTATTGTATTGTATTGTATTGTATTGTATTGTATTGTATTGTATTGTATTGTATTGTATTTTACTCTATTTTACTGTCCAGTCCAGTCCAGTCCACTCCTTTCCATTCACTCTATCCCATTTCATTTTTCTCTGTTGTTCTGTTTCCTTATTTTACTCCACTCTACTCCACTCCACTCTTTCCTTTTTTGTTCTGTTCCATTCTATTATTCTAGTCCAGTTCAGACCAGTCCAATTGATTCTATTCTATTCTATTCTATTCTATTCTATTCTATTCTATTCTATTCTATTCTATTCTATTCTATTCTATTCTTCTACTCTACTCTACTCTACTCTACTCCACTCCACTCCACTCCACTCCACTCCACGTCTATAGCTCTGTTATTCTATTCTATTCTATTCTATTCTATTCTATTCTATTCTATTCTATTCTATTCTATTCTATTCTATTCTATTCTATTCTATTCTATTCTATTCTATTCTTCTCTCCTCCATTCCACTCCACTCCACTTCTATAGCCCTGGTATTGTATTGTATTGTATTGTACTCTACTCTACTCTAATCTACTCTACTCTACTCTACTTCACTCCACTCCACTCCACTCCACTCCACTCCACTCCACTTCTATAGCTCTGTTATTCTATTCTATTCTATTCTATTCTATTCTATTCTATTCTATTCTATTCTATTCTATTCTATTCTACTCTACTCTACTCTACTCTACTCTACTCTCCTCTACCCTACTCCACTCTACTTCTATAGCTCTGTTATTCTATTCTATTCTATTCTATTCTATTCTATTCTATTCTATTCTATTCTATTCTATTCTATTCTATTCTACTCTACTCCACTCCATTCCACTTCTATAGCTCTGTTATTCTATTCTATTCTATTCTATTCTATTCTATTCTATTCTATTCTATTCTATTCTATTCTATTCTATTCTATTCTATTCTATTCCACTCCACTCCACTCCACTCCACTCCACTCCACTCCACTTCTATAGCCCTGTTATTCTATTCTATTCTATTCTATTCTATTCTACTCTACTCTACTCTACTCTACTCTACTCTACTCTACTCTACTCTACTCCACTCCACTCCACTCCACCCCACTCCACTCTACTTCTATAGCTCTGTTATTCTATTCTATTCTATTCTACTCTACTCTACCCTACTCCACTTCTATAGCCCTGTTATTCTATTCTATTCTATTCTATTCTATTCTATTCTATTCTATTCTATTCTATTCTATTCTATTCTATTCTATTCCACTTCTATAGCCCTGTTATTCTATTCTATTCTATTCTATTCTATTCTATTCTATTCTATTCTATTCTATTCTATTCTATTCCACTCTACTTCTATAGCCCTGTTATTCCATTCTATTCTACTCTTCTCTCCTCCATTCCACTCCACTCCACTTCTATAGCCCTGGTATTGTATTGTATTGTATTGTATTGTATTGTATTGTATTGTACTCTACTCTACTCTAATCTACTCTACTCTACTCTACTCCACTCCACTCCACTCCACTCCACTCCACTCCACTCCACTCCACTTCTATAGCTCTGTTATTCTATTCTATTCTATTCTATTCTATTCTATTCTATTCTATTCTATTCTATTCTATTCTATTCTATTCTACTCTACTCTACTCTACTCTACTCTACTCTACTCTACTCCACTCCACCCCACTCCACCCCACTCCACTCTACTTCTATAGCTCTGTTATTCTATTCTATTCTATTCTATTCTATTCTATTCTATTCTATTCTATTCTATTCTATTCTATTCTATTCTATTCTATTCTACTCTACTCCACTCCACTCCACTCCACTCCACCCCACTCCACTCTACTTCTATAGCTCTGTTATTCTATTCTATTCTATTCTATTCTACTCTACTCTACTCTACTCCACTCCACTCCACTCCACTTCTATAGCTCTGTTATTCTATTCTATTCTATTCTATTCTATTCTATTCTATTCTATTCTATTCTATTCTATTCTATTCTATTCTATTCCATTCCATTCTATTCTATTCTACTCTACTCTACTCTACTCTACTCTACCCTACTCCACTTCTATAGCCCTGTTATTCTATTCTATTCTATTCTATTCTATTCTATTCTATTCTATTCTATTCTATTCTATTCTACTCTACTCTACTCTACTCTACTCTACTCCACTCCACTCCACTCCACTCTACTCCACTCCACTTCTATAGCTCTGTTATTCTATTCTATTCTGTTCTGTTCTGTTCTGTTCTGTTCTGTTCTGTTCTGTTCTGTTCTATTCCATTCCACTCCACTCCACTCCACTCCACTCCACTCCACTCCACTCCACTCCACTGCACTTCTATAGCCCTGTTATTCTATTCTATTCTATTCTATTCTATTCTATTCTATTCTATTCTGTTCTGTTCTGTTCTGTTCTGTTCTGTTCTGTTCTATTCCATTCCGCTCCGCTCTGCTCCACTCCACTCCACTCTACTCCACTCCACTCCACTCCACTTCTATAGCCCTGTTATTCTATTCTATTCTATTCTCTTCTATTCTCATTCTATTCTATTCTATTCTATTCTACTCTACTCTACTCTACTCTACTCTACTCCACTCCACTCCACTCCACTCCACTCTACTCCACTCCACTTCTATAGCTCTGTTATTCTATTCTGTTCTGTTCTGTTCTGTTCTGTTCTGTTCTGTTCCACTCCACTCCACTCCACTCCACTCCACTCCACTCCACTTCTATAGCCCTGTTATTCTATTCTATTCTATTCTATTCTATTCTATTCTATTCTATTCTATTCTGTTCTGTTCTGTTCTGTTCTATTCCATTCCGCTCCGCTCTGCTCCACTCCACTCCACTCCACTCCACTCCACTCCACTCCACTCCACTTCTATAGCCCTGTTATTCTATTCTATTCTATTCTATTCTATTCTATCTATTCTATTCTATTCCATTCCATTCCACTCCACTCCACTCCACTCCACTCCACTTCTATAGCCCTGTTATTCTATTCTATTCTGATGGCCTTTTTCAGATTTGAAAAGACCTCTGACCCCAGCTTCATCTGAATCTTATCTGCATATTTAGGGAGACTACATAAACAAAGGGAGTAGGTATCCGTAGCCCTATCTTACAGGTAATTTTTTCCATTCTTTTCCTATAGGTTTTTATTTCATTGGGGGTTTTCTTGAGAAGGATTCATTTGTTATGTTCAATGGGCTTGTCTTAAATTTCTCTTAGATTTATAATTCACTAGCTGGATACCCGTGCTTTGCAACAAAACTACGGGATCAGGCTATGCAGGAGAAATTCAGTTTACAACCTGTTGGCTCAGTGGTGGTCTGTGATTGAAACACATAAGGGACTATCACCTTGAATCTGGAAGCAGATCCATAGGTGGAAGGTGTAGACATTTTTGTGAGGTACCGAAATGTACTGTAAGGTACTAAGTTCTCCTTAGGACTGTAAGGAGGCCCAGACCGCTCCTAAGTGAAGGAGTGGAACGTCTGCCAGTTTGAACTGAGGTAATGGAATGTGAGGCAAGTGGAACAGAGTTCTTTTCAGGTGGGAAGGGGGAGTAAAATGTCTAACTCCTTAGCATCAGAGCATGTTACTATCAGGAAACTGGCAGTTGGAACAGAGTTCTTTTAAGGTGGGGAGGGGGAGTAGAACTCCTTAGCACCAGAGCGTGTTAATTACTGTATAAGAAATACTAATGATCTGATGGTCGTTTCAACAAATCCTTTCTTAGTGAGCACCTAGAAGCCAAGAGGAACATACATGCCAAATTTCAAATTTGTAGGCTTTATGGTCCTGGAGATTTTGCGATGAGTGAGTGTCTTTTATTATAAATCATTTTAAATCATCAAGGCTATTGTTATATTTGATGCAATATACTTCCCTGTCACATTAGTCTCAGTGTAGATAGGGACTAAAAAGAAAACAAACCATGACATACACAGTCGGTCCCTCATGTAATCTCTAATGCAATAGATCTTTCCATAAGCCTTCTGCTCAATTCATTACAAGCGGCGGCGGCGCGGGGGGGGGGGGGGGGAACCACACTGACAACTTGGAAAAGAACAACAATGTTTAACACTGTTGAGAAAAATGTCTCCTTTGCCAAAACAGGAGGAGGAGGAGGAGGAGGAGGAGGAGGAGGAGGAGGAGGAGGAGGAGGAGGAGGAAAAGGAGGAGAAAAAGAAGAGGAAGAAGGAGAAGAAGAAGAAGAAGTAGAAGAAGAGGAGGAGGAGGAGGAGGAGGAGAAAAAGAAGAGGAAGAAGAAGAAGAAGAAGAAGAAGAAGAAGAAGAAGAAGAAGAAGAGGAGGAGGAGGAGGAGGAGGAGGAGAAAAAGAAGAGGAAGAAGAAGAAGAAGAAGAGGAGGAGGAGGAGGAGGAGGAGGAGGAGGAAGAGGAGGAGGAGGAGGAGGAGGAGAAGAAGAAGAAGAAGAAGAAGAAGAAGAAGAGGAGGAGGAGGAGGAGGAGGAGGAGGAGGAGGAGGAGGAGGAGGAGGAGGAGGAGAAGAAGAAGAAGAAGAAGAAGAAGAAGAAGAAGAAGAAGAAGAAGAAGAAGAAGGGGAGGAGGAGGAGGAGGAGGAGAAAAAGAAGAGGAAGAAGGAGAAGAAGAAGAGGAGGGGGAGAAGAAGAAGAAGAAGAAAAAGAGGAGGAGGAGGAGGAGGAGGAGGAGGAGGAGAAGAAGAAGAAGAAGAAGAAGAAGAAGAAGAAGAAGAAGAAGAAGAAGAAGAAGAAGAAGAAGAAGAAGAAGAAGAAGAAATTGAAATTGTTTTTTGATGATTGAGCTATAGATTAATTGACGTGGAAAATATAGCATGTCACCCGACTTCAACCAAGCATGACAGCATCTTGAAGGTCTCTCCCCAAAAGTCAACGGGTGTCACGCACCAATAAATTACACATCTGTCGCTCCTTAAATTGATAAATCAGCACTCCGGCTGTCCAGTTGTATTGAGCGACAGCTCAAATGAATTTCAGGCAGGCTGTTGGAGCAAAGAGGAGGTCAAATGGCCCCTGGTTGCATTCCGGTTTTAAACCCTAGAAGGTCTTACTTGTCTGGTTAAAAAAAAAAACTAACAATATTAGCAATTTATCATACTTTGCTGCCCAGGTCTTTCGTTGGCTACTTAATCAAGCATTGTGTTGTATGTCTTCACTAAATGTACTTGAGATGGTATAGACTGCAGAGGTGAGATTCAGCTGATTCTGACCAGTTTTGGTGAACTGGTAGCAGAAATTGTGAGTAGTTTGAAGAACCATCAAATATCACCTCTGGTTGATTGGCTGGATCTTCTTTTGTTTCCTTGCACAGGAGAACAGAGTTGGAAAGCAGGGTAGTGGGGTGGGGTAGGAGTGGAGATTTTGCAGTATCCTTCCCCTGGAGTGGGGAGGGAATGGGGACTTTGCAGTAACCTTCCCCTGGAGTGGGGAGGGAATGGGGATTTCGTAGTAACCTTCCCCTGGAGTGGGGAGGGAATGGGGATTTCGCAGTAACCTTCCCCTGGAGTGGGGAGGGAATGGGGATTTCGCAGTATCCTTCCCCTGGAGTGGGGAGGGAATGGGGATTTTGCAGTAACTTTCCCCTGGAGTGGGGAGGGAATGGGGATTTTGCAGTAACCTTCCCCTGGAGTGGGGAGGGAATGGGGATTTTGCAGTATCCTTCCCCTGGAGTGGGGAGGGAATGGAGATTTTACAGTATCCCTCCCCTGGAGTGGGGAGGGAATGGAGATTTTACAGTATCCTTCCCCTGGAGTGGGGAGGGAATGGGGACTTTGCAGTAACCTTCCCCTGGAGTGGGGAGGGAAGGGAGATTTTACAGTATCCCTCCCCTGGAGTGGGGAGGTAATGGGGATTTTGCAGTATCCTTCCCCTGGAGTGGGAAGGGAATGGGGATTTTGCAGTAACCTTCCCCTGGAGTGGGAAGGGAATGGGGATTTTGCAGTATCCTTCCCCTGGAGTGGGGAGGGAATGGGGATTTTGCAGTATCCTTCCCCTGGAGTGGGAGGGGAATGTAGATTTTGCAGTATCCTTTCCCTGGAGTGGGGAGGGAATGGAGATTTTGCAGTATCCTTTCCCCTGGAGTGGGGAGGGAAGGGAGATTTTGCAGTAACCTTCCCCTGGAGTGGGGAGGGAAGGGAGATTTTGCAGTATCCTTTCCCCTGGAGTGGGGAGGGAAGGGAGATTTTGCAGTAACCTTCCCCTGGAGTGGGGAGGGAAGGGAGATTTTGCAGTATCCTTCCCCTGGAGTGGGGAGGGAATGGGGATTTTGCAGTATCCTTCCCCTGGAGTGGGGAGGGAATGGGGATTTTGCATTAACCTTCCCCTGGAGTTGGGAGGGAACGTAGATTTTGCAGTATCCTTCCCCTGGAGTGGGGAGGGAATGGAGATTTTGCAGTATCCTTTCCCCTGGAGTGGGGAGGGAATGGAGATTTTGCAGTATCCTTCCCCTGGAGTGGGGAGGGAATGAAGATTTTGCAGTATCCTTCCCCTGGAGTGGGAAGGGAATGGGGATTTTGCAGTAACCTTCCCCTGGAGTGGGAAGGGAATGGGGATTTTGCAGTATCCTTCCCCTGGAGTGGGGAGGGAATGGGGATTTTGCAGTATCCTTCCCCTGGAGTGGGGAGGGAATGTAGATTTTGCAGTATCCTTCCCCTGGAGTGGGGAGGGAATGGAGATTTTGCAGTATCCTTTCCCCTGGAGTGGGGAGGGAAGGGAGATTTTGCAGTAACCTTCCCCTGGAGTGGGGAGGGAAGGGAGATTTTGCAGTATCCTTCCCCTGGAGTGGGGAGGGAATGGGGATTTTGCAGTATCCTTCCCCTGGAGTGGGGAGGGAATGGGGATTTTGCATTAACCTTACCCTGGAGTGGGGAGGGAACGTAGATTTTGCAGTATCCTTCCCCTGGAGTGGGGAGGGAATGGAGATTTTGCAGTATCCTTTCCCCTGGAGTGGGGAGGGAATGGAGATTTTGCAGTATCCTTCCCCTGGAGTGGGGAGGGAATGAAGATTTTGCAGTATCCTTCCCCTGGAGTGAGGAGGGAATGAAGATTTTGCAGTATCCTTCCCCTGGAGTGAGGAGGGAATGAAGATTTTGCAGTATCCTTCCCCTGGAGTGGGGTGGGAATGGGGATTTTGCAGTAACCTTCCCCTGGAGTGGGGTGGGAATGGGGATTTCGCAGTAACCTTCCCCTGGAGTGGGGAGGGGATGGAGATTTTGCAGTATCCTTCCCCTGGAGTGGGGTGGGAATGGGGATTTTGCAGTATCCTTCCCCTGGAGTGGGGTGGGAATGGGGATTTTGCAGTATCCTTCCCCTGGAGTGGGGTGGGAATGGGGATTTTGCAGTATCCTTCCCCTGGAGTGAGGAGGGAATGAAGATTTTGCAGTATCCTTCCCCTGGAGTGAGGAGGGAATGAAGATTTTGCAGTATCCTTCCCCTGGAGTGGGGTGGGAATGGGGATTTTGCAGTAACCTTCCCCTGGAGTGGGTGGGAATGGGGATTTCGCAGTAACCTTCCCCTGGAATGAGGAGGGAATGAAGATTTTGCAGTATCCTTCCCCTGGAGTGGGGTGGGAATGGGGATTTTGCAGTAACCTTCCCCTGGAGTGGGGTGGGAATGGGGATTTCGCAGTAACCTTCCCCTGGAATGAGGAGGGAATGAAGATTTTGCAGTATCCTTCCCCTGGAGTGGGGTGGGAATGGGGATTTTGCAGTAACCTTCCCCTGGAGTGGGGTGGGAATGGGGATTTCGCAGTAACCTTCCCCTGGAATGAGGAGGGAATGAAGATTTTGCAGTATCCTTCCCCTGGAGTGGGGTGGGAATGGGGATTTTGCAGTAACCTTCCCCTGGAGTGGGGTGGGAATGGGGATTTCGCAGTAACCTTCCCCTGGAGTGGGGAGGGAAGGGAGATTTTGCAGTATATTCTTAAATCCCCTTTCCATAGCAATAAACCAGGGGTGTCAAACTGGATTTCTTCAAGGGCCCGATCAGCATTGTAGCTCTCCTCTGTGGACCGGCCAGGGGCGGGGGGAGAAGACAGCCTGGATGGCCTCCTGCCGCATTTTGCCAGCCAAAATGGGACATGGGGAGCATTGTGGCCAGCAAAATGCTGCAGTGGGCTATCCAGGCCCAAAATGGGTTGCATGCTCCCCCGTGCCCCGTTTTGGCTAGCAAAGTGCTTCAGGAAGCTGTCCATGCTGAAAATGGGCCACGCAGGAGCTGCACATCCCCCCGTGCCCCGTTTTGGCTGCCAGAGGCACCATGGTCTTTGGCTATTTCCAGGCCAACCCTGCTGGCAGCACCCTGTGGGTCAGATCTGATCCATGGACAGTGGTGAAATTCAATTTTTGTTACTACCGGTTCTGTGGGCATGGCTTGGTGGGCATGGCAGGAGGAGAATGCTGCAAAATCTCCATTCCACCCTACTCCAGGGCAATGATACTGTAAAATCTCCATTCTCACCCCACTCTGGGGCCAGCCAGAGGTGGCATTTGCTGGTTCTCCGAACTACTCCAAATTTCCGCCACCGGTTCTCCAGAACTTGTCAGAACCTGCTGGATTTCACCCCTGCCCGCGGGCCTTGAATTTGATACCCCTGCAATGGACAACTTTAGGATGAAAAGGGCTTTCAACTTTAGGATGAAAAAAAGCAAACATTCAAAGAAGCACACAAAATAAGAGGAAACAAATGAATTGGTGAGAACAAAGCCATTCTTTCCATTCTTGATCAGCGGCTTTGTTTGCTTATCTGTTTGTTTGTTTGTTTTCATGAATAGATGTGCTCCTTTTGTGAACAACAACAGGATGTGGCTTGTGTATTAACAACAGAGATGGGCTCCGTTCTTGTTCTATTGAAATCAGGACTGAAAACATCTGGCTAAGGGACGCTCTTCTTCCAATTTGCTACCAAGCATGTTACTTAATAGTAAAATAATAAGCAGGCAGCAATCAGTAAGCAAGCAATGCAGGGAATGAGTATGTGCAGTTTGACAAAAAGAAGGACTAGGGATGGCATGAATGTAGGGTTCCAATATTTGAGGGGCTGCCACAAAGAAGAGAGGATCAACTTATTCTCCAAAGCACCCTGAAGGCAGGACAAGAAGCAAAAGGATGGAAAGTAATCAAGGAGAGAAGCAACCTGGAATTAAGGATAAATTTCCTAACTGTCAGCCCCTTAGATATTAGAACATTTCTATCATGTCACCCCCTAGTCTTTCTTTTAATCAAACAAAGGTAAAGGTTCCCCTTGCACATATGTGCTAGTCATTCCCGACTCTAGGGGCCGGTGCTCATCTCCGTTTCAAAGCCGAAGAGCCAGCGCTGTCCGAAGACGTCTCTGTGGTCATGTGACCGGCATGACTAAATGCCAAAGGCGCACGGAGCACTGTTCCCTTCCCACCAAAGGTGGTCCCTATTTTTCTACTTGCATTTTTACATGCTTTCGAACTGCTAGGTTGGCAGAAGTTGAGACAAGTAACGGGAGCTCACTCCATTACGCAGCGCTAGGGATTCGAACTGCCGAACTTCTGACCCTTGCGATCAACAAGCTTAGCATCTTAGCCAGTTCATGCAACCATTCAAATGTGTTTGTCGTGGATGAAACCTTGGCAGCTATGCGCCTCTTCGTTTCAACTTGACATTAGAGTAAGGAGGGGAGGCGTTGTTTTCGAATGGGTCAGTTGGAGAAGCAAAACTTCTATGATTCAGCGGAAGACCATGTGAAAGCCTGGAGCCATTTCAAGGTCATTGCAACAGGTGTGGAGTTGAAGCAGACGGTTCCCATAGCAAAGAGAATTTGTTTACGTGGACTATGTGAAAGGTTGGGGATTTGGCTGGGAAAACAGTTGTTTAATTCTATGTACTGGTGTTTGGGAATCTCAGAGTTAGTTTTGCCTCGATATTACCATGCAGTATATTCAATAAATGGTAAGATTTTCAGAAATGAAATGATCCTGGAGTTTTATTTGGATTCTCGAATTGAATGTTGACAGTATTAGCCTCTGGTCCTCTAATCATTCCTCTAATGCAATCCTTGGTTGTATAAACAGAGGCATAGACTCAAGATCATGTGAGGTCTTAGTACCACTTTACAAAACCCTTGTAAGGCCACACACCTGGATTATTGCAACCAATGTTGGTTACCGTACTACAAAAAAGATGTTGAGACTTTGGAAAAAGATCAGGGCAGAGCAACTAAGGCAGGGGTGTCCAAACTTGGGAACTTTAAGACTTGTGGACTTCAACTCCCAGAATTCTGGGAGTTGAAGTCCACAAGTCTTAAAGTTCCCAAGTTTGGACACCCCTGAACTAAGGTGATCAAAGGCCTGGAGACTAAAACATATGAAGAACGGCTGCAGGAGTTGAGTTTGGCCAGTCTAGAGAAAAGAAGAATTAGGGGTGACATGATAGCCGTATTCCAGTATTTTGAGGGGCTGCCCCAAAGAAGAGGGGGTCAAATTATTCTCCCAAACACCAGAGGGCAGGACAAGAAATAATATGTTGGAAAGTGATCAAAGAGAGAAGCAGCCTGAAATTAAAGAAAAACTTCATAACAATCAACCAATGGAGCTGCTTGCCGTCAGGAGTTGTGGGTGCTTCATTGCTGGAGATTTTTCAGAAGAGACTGGACAGACACTGAGATTGTATAGTTCTCCTGATATTCTATTCCTATTCTATTCCTATTCTATTCCTATTCTATTCTATTCTATTCCTATTCCTATTCCTTATTCTATTCCTATTCCTATTCCTATTCCTATTCTATTCCTATTCTATTCTATTCTATTCTATTCTATTCCTATTCCTATTCCTATTCCTTATTCTATTCCTATTCCTATTCCTATTCCTATTCCTATTCCTATTCCTATTCCTATTCCTATTCCTATTCCTTATTCTATTCTATTCTATTCCTAATTCTATTCTATTCTAATTCCCTACTCTATTCCTATTCCTTATTCTATTCTATTCCTATTCCTATTCCTTATTCTATTCCTTATTCTATTTCTATTTCTATTTCTATTCCTTATTCTGTTCTATTCTATTTCTATTCCTTATTCTATTCTATTCTACTCTACTCCTATTCCTTATTCTATTCTATTCTATTCTATTCTATTCTATTCTATTCTATTCTTGTTCCTATTCCTATTCCTATTCATTATTCTATTTCTATTCCTATTCCTTATTCTATTCTATTCTATTCTATTCTATTCTATTTCTACTCCTTATTCTATTCTATTCTACTCTACTCCTATTCCTTATTCTACTACTCTACTCCTATTCCTTATTCTATTCTATTCTATTCTATTCTATTCCTTATTCTATTCTATTCTATTCTATTCCTATTCCTATTCCTATTCCTATTCCTATTCCTATTCCTATTCCTATTCCTATTCCTATTCCTATTCCCTATTCTATTCTATTCTATTCTATTCTATTCTATTCCTATTCCTATTCCTAATTCTATTCCTATCCTATCCTATCCTATCCTGTCCTGTCCTGTCCTGTCCTGTCCTGTCCTGTCCTGTCCTGTCCTATCCTATCCTATCCTATCCTATCCTATCCTATCCTATCCTATCCTATCCTATCCTATCCTATCCTAATCATCTTTGTTGCCCTTCTCTGCACTCTTTCCACTGTCTTAACTGGAGATAACCATTCTTTGATTGCCACAAATAATAATGTGTTTGTTTGTTTGTTTTAACACCCCCCCCAAAACCCACCTCGAATATCATTTGCATGCTCATCCACATGACTTTACATTTTATGAAATGTATTCCATTCATCTCCCATTCTTCAGCCAGGAGCTCAGGACGGTTCTCATACGCAGACATGAATCCCTGAGCTTTGCAGTGTAGGCTGTGAGTGAACTGATTTCTCCAAACTTTTTTGATCTCCTTTTTTTTTAACCCTCTTTTATTTTCGCCTGCATTGATCAGCTGTTCTTCTCCCCCGAGCAGGAGTAGGATGAAGTCCAAAAAGGTCAAGGCATCAATCAGAAAGAGAATCACCACCTCACCAAAGCGGACACCTTGGCGGAAGTTGCTCCAGGCGCTGAGTTTTGATGCTTTCTGCAGCATAGCCTGGAGGGAGCTTTTGTAAATAGGATGTCTATTGCTATTTTATTGGGGAAGTGCAAAGAAATAGAAGCTTGGCGGCGTCTGTAACATCTCTACTTTGTTATTAGTCTTCAGAAGATACAAGGACAGGACAAGCTGTATTCTCTGTTTAAAGGGGGGGCCTTTGGCAAATACACAATGACCTTTATGTTCCTTATGGCAGCTCTTCTCAATGGCCTATTTTTAGCACTCAGAAATGGCCTGCAGGTTGAAACTAACAGAATGCTGTGAGTGACAGTTTACAGACAGACATACAGAAGAGTGAGAAAGGGAGATAGAAAGAGAGGGTGGGGAGAGAATGAAAGAGAAAGAAAGAAAGCAAAAGAGAAAGAGGGAGAGAGTGAAAAAAAGAAAGTGTGAGAGACAGTGAAAGAGAAAGAAAGAAAGAAAGAAAGAAAGAAAGAAAGAGGGATAAAAGAAAATGTGAAAGAGTGAGTGACAGAGAAAGAGAGAGTCAAAGAGAAGGAAAAAGAGAGAGAGAGTGAAAGAGAAAGAGTGAGAGTGAAAAAAGAGAGAGAGTGAGAGAGAGAATGTCAGAGAGACAGTGAGAGAGAGAGGGTGAAAGAGTAAGAGATTGCGTGATGGAGGAAGAGAGGGAGAGAATGTGAAAGAGTGAAAGAAAGAATGAAAGAGAGAAAAAGAGAGAGTGAAAGAGGGAGAGGGTGAAAAAGAGAGCGAGAAAGAGAGTGTGAGGGAATGTCAGAGAAGCAGTGAAAGAAAGAAAGAGAAAGAGGGAGTGAGAGGAAGAGAGTCAAAAAGTCAAAGAGAAAGAAAGAAAAAGAGAGAGAGTAAAAGAGAAAGAGAGAGCGAGAGAGTAAAAAAAAGAGAAAGAGTGTCAGAGAGAGACAGTGAGTGAGAGAGAAAGAGATAGAGGGTAAAAGAGAAAATGAAAGAGAAAGAGAGTGAGTGATGGAGGGAGAGAGGGTGAAAGAGTGAATGAAAGAATGAAAGAAAGAAAGAGAAAAAGAGAGAGTGAAAGAGAGGGAGAGAGTGAAAAAGAGAGCGAGAAAGAGAGTGTGAGGGAATGTCAGAGAGACAGTGAAAGAGAGAGAGAGAGAGAGAGAGAGATGGTAAAAGAGAAAGTGAAAGAGTAAGTGAAAGAAAAAGAGAGAAAGAGAGTGAAAGAGAGTGGGGGAATGGGAGAGAGAGTGAAAGAGAGAAAGAGACAAGAGGAGAAGAAGAAGAAGAGGAGGAGGAGGAGGGAGACTTGATCACACCTCACATATTTTCCTACTGTGATTTTAAAGTCTTCCTTTTCCCCTCCACTGACTTCAAGGGCAAGTATATGTTTTGGCTGGTGAATTGCGTTACAGGTGAAGTCCCATCAGTTCATTAGTTACTTTTGCAAAAGAAAAAAAAATGCTGCCTCCATTGTCTCTATTGAGACCTTGAGATCACCCTGAAAGGACTCCAGTGGGTCCTAAAGCTACTTTTTACAGAAACCACACAATAGCGCAGTGGCGATTAACCCTTGCCTTGTAAACAGAAGGTTGTAGTGATACTTTTTCCCACTACCATTTTTGTTTTCCCCTGCATCACTACTTTTCTCTGCGCTATTTAAAATAAGTCCAGTCGAATACCATCCATCTATTGTACTGTATATGACTGGGAAAATGATGAAACCCGGTCCCTGTCCATCAGTGGTGGGATTCAATTTTTTTAGAACCTAGTCTGTAGGTGTGGCCTGTTTTGTGGGAGTGGCTTGGTGGTCATGCGACTGGGTGGGAGTAGCTTGGCAGTCATGTGACTGAGTAGGAGTGGCTTGGCAGTTATGTGACTGGGTGGGAGTGGCCAAGTCGATGCCACTGAATTCTTTGCCCCAAAGAATGACCTACAAAAAGAAGATACAAAAAAAGGAAATTTATTATTTTCTGCACTTACTACTTAAATAAGAATAAAATAAGTGCACAAAACAATAAAATAGCTACTTACAGAGGAAATATGGCTGTCCTTGCCGGTCTTCAACATTACTGACCACCTTACACACACAATTCCAGCCCCTCTGCCTCTTCCCGAACATCCTCCCCCCGCCAGCCACTCACCAGTTCTTTCTTCTTCTGGTTCTTCTGAGAACTTTTCGGCAGCATGGTGAGCGGGGCGAGTGAAAGAGAGAGGGAGCGTTCCGGTATGGGGCCTCCTGACCAACGGGTACAGGAAGGCACGCTGAATTTCACCATCTAGTACTCCTGTATCGGTCCGTACCGGTTGAAACCCACCCCTGCTGTCCATCTAGCTGTTTGAAGGCATGCATGTGCGAGTAGATCAAAAGGTACCACTCCTGTGGGAAAGTAACAGCGTTCTGTGCCCCTCTGCATATTGTCATACGTTTCTGGTCCATTGCTTCTTGTCCTGCCTTCAGATGCTTTGGAGAACACATTGACCCCCTCTTCCTTGTGGCAGCCCCTACAATATTGGAAGACTGCTATCATGTCACCCCTCGTCCTTCTTTTCATTAAATGAGACATACCCAATTCCTGCAACCGTTCTTCATATGGTTTAGCCTTCACTCCCCTGATCATCTCTGTTGCTTTCCTCTGCACTCTTCCCAGCCTCTCAACATCTCTTTTGTATCATGGCAACCAAAATGGGATGCAATAGCCCAAGTGTGGTCTTACCAAGGCATTATAAAGTGGTATTAACACGTCACGTGTTCTTGATTCTATCCTTCTGCTAAAGCACAGACACAGAGAAGGCTGTCCTAGACAAATGTCTTTATCTTCCATTTTGGTTTCCTGTCCATGAATAGCTGTCTGAAAGTGGCACTACTCTACCCTCTCCTTCAACATGTTGTCGGGCGGCTTCCCCTGACATTGGAATCTTTGTTTAATGTCACTGATGCAACTGGTGTTTATATATGTAGGTATATTTTGACTGCCTTGTTACCAGCCTATTTATTGTTCAGCCTGATCTATGGATGTGGGGTCTGTTTGCAGCTTAGAGCCACCAGCAATTGGAGTGGGGTATACATTCCAGTAAATAAATAAAAGAAATCAACAGATGTTCCCCAGCAGAAATCTATCCTCAGGCTGCAACAGAATGCCAATGGAAAGGGTTATGTCACCAGTGTGCCAGACGAAGCCTTCCAAATTTTGCTGGATTTGTATTCAGCTGGTCATGAATGAGGAGCAAGCACCTAATGGAAGAATCAATCCATCCTTCCTTCCTTCCTTCCTTCCTTCCTTCCTTCCTTCCTTCCTTCCTTCCTTCCTTTCTTCCTTCCTTCCTTCCTTCCTTCCTTCCTTCCTCCTTCCTCTTCTGTCCTTCCCTTCCTCCAATCATTTTTTCTTTCATTTTGTTTCCTTTCCTTTCCTTTCCTCCCCTTCCTCCCCTCTATTTTCCTTCCTTCCTTCCTCCCTTCCTCCTCTTCTGTCCTTCCCTTCCTCCACTCCTTTTTCCTTTCCTTTCCTTTCCTTATCTTTCTTTATCTTTCCTTTCCTCTCCTCCCCTTCCTCCCCTCTATTTTCCTTCCTTCCTCCTCTTCTGTCCTCTTCTTCCTCCACTCCTTTTTCCTTTCCTTTCCACTACTCCCCTTCCCTCCCTCCATTCTGTTTTCCTTTCCTCTCCTCTCTCCACTCTATTTTCCTTTCCTTTTTTTCCTTTTCTTCCCCTTCCTCCCCTCCCTTTTTCTTCCCTTCCCTATAGCATCACTGCAGTTTGCACTGTGTGATTTGAATCTCAAACTAGGCAACCCTTCTGCTGCTCGGTCAAAAGAAGGGCTCCCAATTTCCTTCTTATTAGAAGGCAGGAAAGGAAGCTTGCCTGCTGTCGGCCCAGCGGAGCAGCCTATCCTCGAGGCTAGCATTGGTAGCTTGTTCCATAAGAGTCAGAAACCATGGCTCACGGCAGGCTTCCGGGAGAGACGAAGCAGGAAGATTTCATGGAGAGGAGAAGAAATGGAACGCAATGGGTGGGAAGAAAACGAAACTCAATAAGTAGGGGAAAAAATGAGGCTGGAGATGAAACAGGCAGGAGAGCTAGCTTCATTTTTGTTTATTGTGCGCTGGGCTTTATCCAAACTCCATCGCGACGTGTTTTCATTTTTAGTTCTTTCCTTTTCTTTTTCTTTTTGCATTTGGGTTTGATCGTGGCCCATGCCGATGCCGTTTCATGCTTCAGGTGTTTAAAGTGGCTCATTTGAAAGATGTCCACTGGGCCTCCATCTTTTCACTGCTCCAAGAGGCTTTTCACACTTCGCCTCTCCCTGCTGGATTTCTTTTACACTCGAAGGCGCTTTCCTCAAGTGAGCTGGAAGCAGGATTTCTCCGTGAGATTTCTCGCCACGTTGGTGCTGAGGCGAAAAAAAAAAAAAAAAAGGAAAAAAAAAGAGAGAGAGGGTGGAGGTTCGTTCTCTGAGCTTGTGGGGGTGGTGGTTTCTGAACGTTTTGCTACCAGGCTAGGTAACATCATCAGCACAGTTTAAGGGGATGTCAGTGCTGGTGTTGTGGTCTGGCGGTGGCCTGCGGAGCTGGCAGCAGATTCGGAGAGTGAGGAGCTTGGGGAGGAACATGGGCCAGTCCTGGGGGCTGATGAAAGCTCAGACGAGGGCTCTGCGTTGGCAGCAGAGAGGGAGATAGACAGCAGTGAGGCAGAGGAACAGCTGGAGCCTGTTCCCAGTATGCGCATGCGCAGAGCTGCCAGAAGACAAGAAGAACTAAGAAAGCAGGGTTGACTCAAGAGTAAAGCCGCACCTTGGAGGTGATTGGCCCCTCCCATAGGAAACAACAGAGGAGCAAATGGGGAGTGGGCTTTTGCAGGAAACAATTTGTTTATCGTTCTGGAAAGTTCTGTTGGTGGGAAACTCTGTGCCAAGTTTTGCTTTGCTCTGGGTTTGGGCACTAGATATCTGGCAGCAATCCTCACGAGATAAGGTGAGTGTGGATAAGCATTCCTCGGAAAGATGGTTTGTTAAAGCCTTGCTGACTGTGAATGAAAGGAATTCACAGTCGTGTAAATAAAAGAGGTTTTGTTGGGACTAAGACTTTGCTTTTGATTTCTAAGGAAGCCTGGATCGGAACACCTGGTGTTCTTTTCTGCATGTGTGAAGTGAGGGTCTTGTGATGGGTCAGGTGTGAGTCATCAGTGACTTGAGGATGAGGGTTTGTTCTCTGAGCTTCGGAGTTGGTTTCTGAACATTTTGTTACCAGGCTAGGTAACATCATCAGCACACTTTAGGGGGGATGTCAGTGTCCGTATCAGGACTTCAGGGGTGGGTGTGTCAAGTGAGGGTCTTGTGATGGGTCAGGAGTGAGTCATCAGTGAGTCTTGGAATGGATCTTGAAGTGGGTCTTGTGACCCTTACTGTTCAACAGTTATCAGCTGCCTTTGGAGTCGGACATCAGTGAAGCAGAAGAACAGCTGGAGCCTGTTCCCAGTGTGCTCATGTGCAGAGTTGCCAGACGAAGAGAACAGCCGAGGAACAAGGGCCGACTTAGGAGTAAGGCCACAGGTGGAGGGTGAATGGCCCCTCCCATAGGGAATAAAAGAGGAGCGACAGGGGAGTGGAGTTTGCAGGAGACCATTAGTTCATTCCTTGCATTCTTGCCAAGTATTGCGGCGTCTGAAAGATATCGGCCTGGCCACTCTCCAAGGCTGATAAAGGTCGGTAATTGGGAACAATCTTGAAAGACTGTGGGAGAGGAAAGACTTTGCTGGAGAGGAATTCACTGTCCATTAAACAAAAGGGTTTTATCAGGATGAGGACTCAGCTTTGTGCTGCTGAGGAAGCCTAGGTCAATTTGACTGCAATTTGACCCAGCATTTTGGTTTGGTTTGGTTTGGTTTATTTGGATTTATATGCCGCCCTTCTCCAAAAGGACTCAGGGCGGCGTACAACATTAAAAAACACACATCTCAAAAGTTAAAAAAGATTAAATCCATTTCCAAAAAAACAAACCGATTTTTTTTAAAAAACAATACATTTAAAATAAAATTAAAATTAACAGGCCAGGCCGGCTTGCTGGAAAAGCCAAGTTTTTAGGGTGTGTCAGAAGGACCGGAGGTCAGGGATTATGCGGAGCTCCGGGGGCATCTCATTCCAGAGGGAAGGCGCTCCCACAGAGAAGGCTCTCCCCCTGGGGGTCACCAGCCGACACTGCCTGGCCGACGGCACCCTGAGGAGTTTTCAAGAGAACTCAGAACGGAAAGTGTTTGGATATCAAAATCTAAGATTATTATTAGTAGTAGTATTATCGGACTCAACTTTCTTTCCTTTCCTTCACCCCTCCCTCCCAAAAGGCAGACCAGTGTAAAAGAAAGCTGGTAGAAGAAGAGTTGAAGATTACGTTACACTTCAAAAAACTTTCTTTTGCTTTGCTTACAGTAAGCAAAAGACAGGCCTCTCGGGGAAATTTCACTGCCTATTGAAAATAATTGAATCTCATTATCAGGCGTTTGCTATGCCTCCATTTCATTTACTCTCAGTCGACCATTAAAGGGGGCTTTGGCTCCTCACAGTTGTGCTCAGTAAGTGGGCCTTCTGGGTCATTTTTAAAGAGGAGCACAAATTAAACTCTTCCTTTAGGGAGTCCAAAAAAAACTTGGATCAAACCAGGAAGGACCCAATGTCAACATCCCTTCAGAAATGAATTTATTTATTTACTCTTGCATGAGTGAAACATAATTCGGGCTCCCAACTCTAGCCAGTGTTGCACAAGAGTGAATAAAAATAAAATCCGTAGAAGCTGTGAGGGAAGGAGAATTATTTGTTCCCGAAAGCAAGGAGGCTTGCTTACGGGGGGAAGCTACAGAGCAAATGGGGTATAGAGAGATTGTTTTATAAGGGAGCTTGTCCTGGGTGTGGAACAGAGGTGGGATTCAGCCAGTTCTGACAGGTTCTGGAGAACCTGTAGCGGAAATTTTGAGTAGTTCGGAGAACTGGCAAATAGGCTGGCCCTCGCCCGCTGCCTCCCAGCAGTATCCTTCCCCTGGAGTAGGGAGGGAATGGAGATTGTGCAGTATCCTTCCCCTGAAGTGGGGTGGGAATGGAGATTGTGCAGTATCCTTCCCCTGAAGTGGGGTGGGAATGGAGATTGTGCAGTATCCTTCCCCTGGAGTGGGGAGGAAGTGGGGATTTTGCAGTATCCTTCCCCTGGAGTGGGGAGAGAATAGAGAGTTTGCCGTATCCTTCCCCTGTAGTGGGGTGGGAATGGAGATTGTGCAGTATCCTTCCCCTGGAGTAGGGAGGGAATGGAGATTGTGCAGTATCCTTCCCCCAGGAGTGGGGAAGGAATGGAGATTTTGCACTATACTTCCCTTCCCCGCCCACCAAGCCATGTCACACCTACCAAGCCACGTACACAGAACCAGTTGTAAAGAATTTTGAATCCCACCACTGGTATGGAAGTGTGTATGTGATGACACTTGAGGGGTGTGAATGTGTGTACATGTTGACCGTAGAGAAGGGGTTCACCAGGTGATGTGGATTGGGTCTCTTGGTTTGAACTGTGAGTGTTATAATTATGTTCACATTGTGTTATTTGAGTTTCGTGTGTTTGCTTGTGTATGTTTACAATTTGAAATAAGTGTTGAATTCTTGTATTTTAATGAGTTTAAAGGATTGGGAAGGCTGTAAAGCAGTCACTTTACGGAAACCTGAGTCCGTTAACATGTGGTTTCCTATACAATATTTCAAACCCAGTTATAAAATTCATAAATTCTTCCCTCAAGATTCTTCATACGTGTTGATTCTGGACTTTTATCCAGGACTGAATTTTAACTTGGAGTCAACAATGAAGTATTAAAACGAGAGCGAAAAAACCGCCACATTCCTTTCCTTTCCTTTCTCTGTTTTTCTTCTTCCTTTCCTTTCTTTTCCTTATTTCTCCTTTCCTGTCCTTTCCCTGTTTTTCTTCTTCCTTTCCTTTCCTTTCCTTTATTTTCCTTATGTCCCCTTTCCTTTCCCTGTTTTTCTTCTTCCTTTCCACTCTCCCTTTCCTTTCCACTCTTCCTTTCCTTTCCCCTCTTCCCTTCCTCCTTTCCTTTCCTCTCTCCTTTTCCTTTCCTTTCCTCCTATTCCCTTCCTCCTTTCCTTTCCATTCTCCCTTTTCTTTCCACTCTTCCTTTCCTTTCCTTTCTCTGTTTTTCTTCTCCCTTTCTTTTCTTCTTCTTCCCTTCCTCATTTCCTTTCCTTTCTCCCTTTCCTTTCCACTCTTCCTTTCCTTTCCTCTCTTCTTTTCCTTTCCACTCTTCCTTTCTCCTTTTCCTTTCCACTCTTCCTTTCCTTTCCTCTCTTCTTCTCCTTTCCTTTCCTTTCTCTGTTTTTCTTCTCCCTTTCCTTTCCTCCTCTTCCCTTCCCCCTTTCCTTTCCTTTCCATTCCTTCCCTTCCCTTCCCTTCCTTCTTTCCTCAGATGACTTCTGAAGTCCCTTCTTTTTCTATCAATCTGTAAGATTTTCCCAGCCCCACATTAATTACAGTGCCACATTAGCAGGGGTGGAATCTGCTAAAAGTGGAAGTCAATTCTCCTTCCAGGAAGAAGAATAAGACTAAAAGGCTCCTAAGCATCATGAAAGATAATCCTGCTTCTGATCTTCACATCTTGAGCACCCTCATATCTTTCTCCCAAGAGTCCACTTTTCAAGTTTAAAAGTAAAGGTAACGGTTCCCCTTGCACATATGTGCTAGTCGTTCCTGACTCTAGGGAGCGGTGCTCATCTCCGTTTCTAAAAGAGCCAGCGCTGTCCGAAGACATCTCTGTGGTCATGTGGCCGGGATGACTCAACACTGAAGGCACACCATTAAAAAATTTATACCCAATTTACAAAGTTTTTAAATCTCTTTTCTTAATCATTGTTTACAATTTATATCCAATTTCCCTTTAATCCTGTCAATGCAAATTATTACATTATCATCATTATCAGTCATTTATTTAATGATAGTTTGACTAAGTGCTCATCTCCATTTCCGAAGAGCCACGAAGATGTCTCCGTGGTCATGTGGATGGCATGATTAAACACCGAAGATGCATGGAACACTGTTCCCTTCCCACCAAAGGTGGTTCCTATTTTTCTACTTGCATTTTTACGTGCTTTTGAACT
Organism: Natrix natrix natrix; assembly: GCA_029891615.1. Lineage (NCBI taxonomy): Eukaryota > Metazoa > Chordata > Lepidosauria > Squamata > Natricidae > Natrix > Natrix natrix. The sequence continues at coordinate 3,079,679 of JAKRSK010007691.1, forward strand.
GCTAGGTTGGCAGAAGCTGAGACAAGTAACAGGAGCTCACTCTGTTACGCAGGTTGGCAGAAGCTGAGACAAGTAACAGGAGCTCACTCTGTTACGCAGCGCTAGGGATTCGAACCGCTGAACTGCCGACCTTTCTGATCGACAAGCTCAGCGCCTTAGCCACTGAGCCACCGCGTCCCTATTGAAACACCGCGTTTCAAGTTTAGGGTCTAGTAAATTTAAATCCAGGGGTTTGGTTGGGAAGTAAGCCCCATTGTAAGGATCCGGTTTTCTTAAAGACGGCAATCGGTAGAAATCTCCATAAATTGCCCCAGGCACTCACTCACCTGAGACTTTTAAAAAAGATCCTAACAATTCCTGTGGCATCTCACAGCAGTGCCTGCTTCTTTGATAAGGCTTAGCATACTACACACTTAAGAAGACCTCTTTTTCAAAGGAAAAATGCTAGGGGTTTAGTAGAAGGGGAGGGTTAGAGAAACACTTGGAATTTCTCTCTTCCCGTCACTCAGGGAATAAAGAAGATATATCCTGTTGATTAAAAGAGGGTTAGCTGGATTCCATGTTAGGAAAGAAAAGGTCATTTTCTGCAAGGTTTGTTTTGCTTTTTAAACAGTGACATGGTCCACCTGTGCAAATGTTCTGCGGGCCAAGATGCCCCAGAATTGATTGGGTAAGAACCCTGCCCAGAGTCTGGGATTTTAATCCTTGATTTGGGGAGAGGTTATCAGTGGAAATGTCTGGTTAAAATGTCTGTTAAGGATCATTAACAAACCATCCTCTTCTTCTTTGCTTTAAGAGAAGGGAGGGTGGGTGGGTGGGAGGAAGGAAGGTAGGAAGGAAGGAAGGAATTAAGAGGGGAAATGGAAGGTAAGTAGTTGGGGAAGGAAAGACGGAAGAGGGAAAATAGGAAGGTAGGTAGGTGAGAAGGAAGGAATTAAGAGGAAAAATTGAAGGTAGGTAGGTAGGTAGGTAGGTAGGTAGGAAGGAAGGAAGGAAGGAAGGAAGGAAGGAAGGAAGGAATTAAGAGGGAACACAGGAAGGTAGATAGGTGGGAAAGAAGGAAGGAATTAAGAGGGAAATTAGGACGGTAGGTGGGAAAGAAGGAAGGAATTAAGAGGGAAATTAGGACGGTAGGTGGGAAGGAAGGAAGGAATTAAGAGGGAACATAAGGTAGGAAAGAAGGAAGGAGGGAGGGAAGGAATGAAAAGGGAACATAAGAAGGTAGATGGGAAGAAAGGAAAGAATTAAGAGGGAAGAATGGAAGGTAGGTAGGTAGGAAGGAAGGAAGGAATTAAGAGGAAACATAGGAAGGTAGGTGGGAAGGAAGGAATTAAGAGGAATCATAAGGTAGGAAGGAAGGAAGGAAGGAGGGAGGGAAGGAAAGAAAAAGAAGGAAAGAAAGAAGGAATTAAGAGGGAAAATAGGAAGATAGGTAGGTGGGAAGGAAGGAAGGAAGGAAGTTATTAAGAGGGAGAATGGAAGGTAGGTAGGTAGGTAGGTAGGAAGGAAAGGAAGGAAGGAAGAAATTAAGAAGGAGCATAAGAAGGTAGGTGGGAAGGAAGGAAGGAATTAAGAGGGAGAATGGAAGGTAGGTAGGTAGATAGGAAAGGAAGGAAGGAAAGAGTTTCCAACATAAAATGCCATGGCAAGAATCAGAGGTTGCCCTGATCTCAAGAACATACATATTTCAGGCCCTCTTTATCTGGATTACTGAGTAGATGGCTTCTCTTTGTGTTCCCTTCTTGTTACTGTTGAATGATGTTGTGAACGAAGTTTCTGCTTGGTCGGTTGACGTTACAGGTCATTATAGACATGGCACAGTAAAGATAAGAAACTGCTTGGTGGCTCCCCCCCCCCCACCTAAAATGTGATACCGGCGCTTATCTTACCATGATTTCATCGGTGTCTGAGTGTGGAGTCGCTCGATACCCTCTTTGTAGCCAATAATATGTCCGTAATTTGAATCTTTTCATTTCTACGACATCAACACAGGGTGATTTCTTTATGGTGGGACGGGAGACACAGGAGCCGTGCTAATTTCTCCTTGGCGTACAGATAGTTCTTGTTTTACAACCGCAGGGAAGCCTTAAATTCCCGTTGCTAAGCAAAAGAGAATTGTTAAGTGTGATCTTGTCCCGTTTTATGACCTCTTTGCCCCCGCTGTTAAGCAAATTAGAAGCTGGCTGGGAAGGTTACAAATGGTGTCTGTGGAGATTCTCCGTCATCCAGGCCAGGGTTGTCCCCAAAGTGCTTTTTTCAAAAGGCCACTGGACTTTCTGGTTTTTCTTTGAAGACGTTCCACTTCTCAGCCAAGAAGCTTCTTCAGCTCTGACTGGATGGTGGGGGAATGGGAGGATTTATACTGCTTGAAGACAGAACTAATAATAATAATAATAATAAAATTTTATTTGTTAGCCGCACCCTCTCCAGAAGGACTCGGGGCGGCGTACAATAAAAACACGTAAAATACAAAAATGGACAGTACATACACATAAATATAGACGTATACGTGGAGGAGGTAGACAAATAGATGGAGATAAAATTAAAATTGCAATTTAAAATCCCCTAAGTAAAATTACAAGATTAAAAACCCGTCAGGAGCGATATGATCAAACTATGGTTGAGCCAGGCCAGCTACTTGGAAAAGGTGGGTCTTGAGCTTTGCATGGAAGGAGCGGAGGTCGGAGGTAGTCCTAATATCCGGGGGGAGGTCATTCCACAGGGCTGGGCCCGCCACAGAGAAGGCTCTGCTCCTAGGCGCCGCCCCCCGACACTGTTTGGTGGACGGCACCTGGAGAAGTCCCTCTCTGTGCGAGCGAATTGGTCGCAGGGATGTATGGGGCAGGATACGATCCCGCAAGTAGCTAGGTCCTGTGCCATGGAGCGCTTTGAAGATCGTTATCAAAACCTTGAAACGCACCCGATAGACCACAGGAAGCCAGTGCAGCTCGCGCAGGAGAGGTGTCACATGGGAGTACCTTGTACTCCCCATAATCACCCGCGCGGCCGCATTCTGGACCAACTGTAGTCTCCGAACTAGTCATTTGCATCCTTTTTAGAGAGTTTTAGAGAGTTTTAGAGAGTTTTTTTAGAGAGTTGTTGAGGCCGCTTGGAGGTTTATCTTGGAGTTCCAAGAAGGCTCCACACCCATTTGCACCACTCAGGTGACCCTGAGGACACAGATAATCCTCTGTGGCCTCAATGACCTTCTAAAAGACTGCAAATGACCAGCTGTCTGCAAGGAGTATCAATCCTTCCATTCCCCTCCATCCAGTCAGAGCTGAAGAAGCTACTTGGATGAGAAGTGAAACATTTTCAAAGAAACACAAGTGCTGTTACATATACGCTGACATATATATCTATGATCACATAGAAGTCACCAGTGCTTCTTAGAGGCAGAGAGTTGTATTGAATTGGTCAACTGCAGGAGCCAATTTTGGAAGATACCAGAGAGACGTTAGAGCTTATCCTTAGATTAGGGTGTCAAACACAAAGCCCGTGGGCCACATCTGGCCTGTGATGTGCTCAGATCCGGCCCATGTGGCCGTCCTGGAAAATGCAAGGGGTTGGCCCATGTTGCTTCAGCCTGGTCTACCTGTTCTGACCTAGGCTTCCCAAGAGCATGAAGCAAACTCCTGGTCTTGACAAACCCGCCTTTTATTAATTTCCTGTGAATTCTGCTCCTTCACATCCAGCAAAATCTTTCAAGGGAGAATTTACAGTCACAGACCTTATCTGGCTTGGAGAGCTGCCAGGCCGATATCTGTAAAACTTGGCAAGGAGTCTCAGAGAGTCACAAACCAATTAAGCGAACTGATTGTCTCCTGCAAACTCCACTCCCCTTTCGCTCCTCTTTTATTTCCTCTGGGAGGGGCCATTCACCATCCACCCGTGGCCTTACTCCCAAGTCAACCTCTATTCTTTAGCAGTTCTCTTCGTCTGGCCACTCTGCGCATGCGCACACTGGGAACAGGCTCCAGCTGTTCTTCTGCCTCACAGATGTCTGACTGTGAAGGCATCTGATAACTCTTGGACGGCCCTGGCCTCTTCTCTGCCTCCGACACAGAGCCCTCATCAGAGCCTTCCCCAGACTCCAGGGCAGTCCTTTGCAACCTCGTCACTGTCCGAATCTGCTGCCAGCTCTGCTGGTGGGCCACAACACTGCCCAGTACAAAGAGAAAACATGCCAGCAATTTTAGGAGTGGCATCAAGCTGGCCATGCCCACCCAGTTGGCCACGCCCATCCAGTTGAGTACACCCACCCAGTCGGCCACGACCGCCTGGCCTCCCAAGGTCAGCCAGAGCCCTAATGTGTCCCTCAATGAAATCGAGTTTGACACCCCTGCCTTAGATCATCCTACAAAATAAAATAAATCAAATAATTTAAACAACAACAACAAATACATAAATTAAAAACAAAACAGATCTCAAAGGGCAGACTCAATGGACCACTAGGTCTTTTCCTGCCATTGATTTTCTAAGCTTTTTATATTTCTTTTAACCATTTGGCACAACACGAATGGATGCTTTTCCCTTTAGATTTATCCCTGGACAGATATGGCCTTGTTCCTATTGAGAGTTAGCTCTGCCTGCATGCTGGTCTTTGTGTGGCCAATTAATTTTATTTCTTAATCAGTTATCTGGTTTCTCAAAAAAAAAAAAATCGCTGTCAGAAAAGCATGCCATTTTTGGCCAAATTATGCAAAGAAGCGTAATTAGCTTTAAATTTTATAGGCTTCGCTGAAATAAAACTAGTGGCATGCACAGTTTGCCTACTGAGAGTTAAATTGCATTCTTTTCTCCCTACCTTAGTTAAGAATAAACAAATGGCTTGTCTATTTCAGTTTCTGGAGAGAAGGAAGTTTACCATCTGGACAGGTTTCTCCGTTGGCCAAAAACCTCCTTAAAAGAAGAAGAAAAAAGTAGACATAACAATTCTCAGAAGATTCACTTTCAGCTAATCTGAAAGATGGGACTTCAGCAAATATCTCAGAAAATGACTACTGATGGTGATAACCTAACAATTATTAGAATTGTTCATGAGTTAAATACACAGATACACAGATTAACAGTTGGAAGGGACCTTATAGGCCATCTAGTCCAACCCCCACCCCCACCCACTCAAGCAGGAGACCCTACACCATTTCTGGCAAATGGCAGTCCAATCTCTTCTTGAAAGTCTCAAATAATGAAGCTCCCACAATTTCTGAAGGCAGGTTTAGTTAAAAACTAAGTGCAGGATAGAAAGGAAGGAAGGAAGGAAGGGAAAGAAGGAATTAAGAGGGAAAATAGGAAGGTAGGTAGATGAGAAGGAAAGAATTAAAAGGAAAAAATTGAAGATAGGTAGGTAGGAAGGAAGGAATTAAGAGGGAAATTAAGAAGGTAGATAAGTGGCGAAGAAGGAAGGAAGGAAGGAAGAAGGAAGGAAGGAAGAAGGAAGGAAGGAAGGAAGGAATTAATTCTCTGGATGTAAGCTCAGCTTATCTGAAAGATGGGACTTCAGCAAATATCTCAGAAAATGACTACTGATGGTGATAACCTAACAATTATTAGAATTGTTCATGAATTAAATACACAGATACACAGATTAACAGTTGGAAGGGACCTTATAGGCCATCTAGTCCAACTCCCACCCCTCCCGCTCAAGCAGGAGACCCTACACCATTTCTGGCAAATGGCAATCCAATCTCTTCTTGAAAGTCTCAAATAATGAAGCCCCCACAATTTCTGAAAGCAGGTTTAGTTAAAAACTAAGTGCAGGATAGAAAGGAAGGAAGGAAGGAAGGAAGGAAGGAAGGAAGGAAGGAAGGAAGGAAGGAAGGGAAAGAAGGAATTAAGAGGGAAAATAGGAAGGTAGGTAGATGAGAAGGAAAGAATTAAAAGGAAAAAATTGAAGATAGGTAGGTAGGAAGGAAGGAATTAAGAGGGAAATTAAGAAGGTAGATAAGTGGCGAAGAAGGAAGGAAGGAAGAAAGAAGGAAGGAAGGAAGAAGGAAGGAAGGAAGGAAGGAATTAATTCTCTGGATGTAAGCTCAGCTTATCTGAAAGATGGGACTTCAGCAAATATCTCAGAAAATGACTACTGATGGTAATAACCTAATGATTATTAGAATTGTTCATGAGTTAAATACACAGATACACAGATTAACAGTTGGAAGGGACCTTATAGGCCATCTAGTCCAACTCCCACCCCCACCCACTCAAGCAGGAGACCCTACACCATTTCTGACAAATGGCAATCCAATCTCTTCTTGAAAGTCTCAAGTGATGAAGCCCCCACAATTTCTGAAGGCAAGCTTAATTAAAAACTAAGTGCAGGATAGAAATAAAGAAAAGGAAAATAAAAAATGAAATGCATTTCAATTACTGAAATGAAATAGAAAAACATATGAAGAATGGTTGCAAGAACTGGGCATGGCTAGTCTAGAGAAAAGAAGGACCAGGGAAGACATGAGAGCAGTCTTCCAGTATTTGAGAGGCTGCCACAGAGAGGAGGGGGTCAAACTATTTTCCAAAGCACCTGAAGGTCAGACAAGGAACAATATATGGAACCTCATCAAGGAGAGAGTCAACCTGGAAATAAGGAGAAATTTCCTGACAGTGAGAACAATCAATCAATGGAACAGAAGTTGCCTTCTCAAGTTAGTGGGAGCTTCATCACTGGAGGCTTTCAAGGAGAGACTGGACTGTCATTTGTCAGAAATGGTGTAGGGTCTCCTGTTTAAGTGGGGGGGGGGGTTGGACTAGATGACTTACAAGGTCCCTTCCAACTCTGTTATTCTGTTAAAATATTGAGAGTAATAATGGGATAAGAAATCCTGGAATAAAATAGAAAGAAAGGAATATCTATTATTGAGTTAAAGGGATATCAATTCCTGGAAGCTTGGCATTTAGACAAAACAGACATCAACAGACACATAGGGATAAACCACATTGACACACCATTCAATATAATAACAAAAAGCTAAGAAGGAAACCAAAACACATTCATCTCCTGCAATCAACACCCAGATAAGGAGGGATTAACTCCAGACAAACTATCAGGCAGATTCCACAGAATATCAATTACATTAGAATATATAGAAATGCAAATTAGGCATTAAAAACCTGGGCAACTCTAAGGGAATATCCAACAGATGTGGAATAACCACTTGATAGCGAAAATAATAGATACAACAGACCCTCTTTCTAAAACTAGATAGCTACTGAAATCTATACAAATTAAACACTATGCAAGGTAAAAGCCAGAGAGAATATCCCCATTCCACAGAATGAAATAAAAGCAGTTTATTTTTCCTGAAAAGAAGAAGAAGAAAAGGAGATGTGGATTAACTTGACTCTGTTCTATTTTGTAGAACAATTTCCTGTTTTGAAAGTTTGAATTATTTTGAATTATTAATCTGGGCGTAACTTCACTAGTTGTTCAGAGGTGAAAGAGGATTGTATTTATTTGAAAAAATGAAGATGATAATTGTGAATCCTATCTTTCCTTTCCTTCTTTCCTTTCCTTTCTCCTTTCCTTTCCTTCCCTTCCCTGCCCTGCCCTGCCCTTCATCCACTTTCTTTTCCTTTCTTTTCCTTTCTCTCTCCCTTCCTTCCCTCTCCTCTTCCTTTTCTTTCCTTTCCTTTCCTTTTTTCTCTTTTGCCCCATATAGTCACAGCAGTCTGGAGTTCTCACCAAAGTCCTCAGTTTCTTTGTGCCATCTTCTTAAATGACTGTGCAATACAGACTTGCCAGTTTCATACATTTTTAAAAGCACATTTTTTTTTTTGGAGACACTTTGTTCTTGATCGCATTCATCCCACCATAGATCTGCAGGAAGGGAAAAAAATCCTGCATTCACTGCAGGAATGGAGTGAGCTGCATTTTTAGTTATCCTCTTCCCTCACATTAGAACAAAGCCCGCTTTCTCACGCTCGCTCGTTCTCTCCGTTCCTGGGTGGAAAGAAAGAATAATAATAATAGCAGGACTGCTTTGAAAGGGAGATTCAGCTGCTGTCTTTGCTAAGATTTTTAGGAAATGTCACATGAAGATTTTTATTAAGGACATTGCATATCAGTAAGTGGCAGTGCCTGGCTTACCTTGGCTGAACTCAACAAATAAACTCTGATTGATTTGTATTTTGATGGGAGATCATCAGAGCAAGGGGCCAGAGAATTTCCCGGGGACTGGGATGTCTGCTAGCCCACATTGTAAGGTCCGAAAATGTACTTGAGACACCAGAATGCCAGAGAGAGAGAGAGAGAGAGAGAGAGAGAGAGAGAGAGAGAGAGAGAGAGAGAGAGAGAGAGAGAGACAGAGAGAGAGAGAGAGAGACAGAGACAGAGACAGAGACAGAGACAGAGAGAGAGACAGACAGAGAGACAGAGAGAGACAGAGAGACAGAGACATACAGAGACAGAGAGAGACAGACAGAGAGACAGAGAGACAGAGAGAGACAGAGAGAGACAGAGAGACAGAGAGAGACAGAGAGACAGAGACATACAGAGACAGAGAGAGACAGACAGAGAGACAGAGACAGAGACAGACAGAGAGAGACGAACGAGCTGGTTTTTGTGCATGCGGCAATGCCGGAAACAGGAGCTAGCCTTCTGTTTTCCTGCATGAGCAGGAAAGACGAGCTGGCATGCATGCATGCACATTCCGAAAACCAGAAATTCATGTCCGGGCGCATGCATTTGCCCTGGGCAGCTCCTCTTCCAGGTTGCAATCCAGACGAGCGTGCACACACCCTTTTCAGCACTCAGTGCCGAAAATGCTCACCATCACTGGGAAAGACCATTCCACAACATACAGGCAAAGAGCATGCAGTGAAAGGCCACACCTTGAGAAGGTATGGTGTCCTTTTATACCTTCAGAGACATCAGCTTAATACCCCATTCTGGCCCCCTAACCCATGCCTTCCTTGTAGCCAGGATTGGCTGTGCAGTAAGGAACTGTGCATCTGAGTGCTTAGCAACACGGTATTTGCCTGACGTAACCCTGCCAAACCATGCCGTACCCCACTTCTTGAGATATCCAACAGGCACAAAGTTATACAAAAAACCAAGATAACAGAAGTTAGATCGCTGGTAGAAGCAAATGGCAGAGGCAATTCTAATTCTTACAGGAGCGAAGCAATTCTTACAGAAGCGAAGTAGCAAGTTATTATTATGTCCCAGTAATTCTACTATTCTGCTATTATTATGTCCCTCCAACATAAAAAGAAAACCCAACCGGGAGTTATCCCAAAGGTGCTTTTCCTTCTCATCCCAGAAGCCTCTTCTGTTGAGAATTATTCTGGCTGAGGAATTCTGGGATGCAAAGTCCACCACTCTTAAAGTTGCTAAATTCAGAGACCCCTATTCTAGCACAGCAAGTCTCAACCTTGGTAACTTTAAGGTGTGAGTTTATGAAGACTCAGAATAAGAGGACAGAACAGAATAGCAGAGTTGGAAGGGACCTTGGAGGTCTTCTAGTCCAATCCTGCTCAGGCAAGAAATCCTATCCCATTGCAGACAAATGGTTATCCAACATCTACTTAAAAACCTCCAGTGTTGGAGCATTCACAACTTCTGGAGGCAAGTTGTTTCACTGATTATTTGTTGTAACTGTCAGGATATTTCTTCTTAGTTCTATGTTGCTTCTCTCCTTCATTAGTTTCCACCTGTTGCTTCTTGTTCTACCTTCAGGTGCTTTGGAGAATAGCTTGACTCCCTCTTCTTTGTGGCATCCCCTGAGATATTGGAACATTGCTATCATGTCTCCTCTAGTGCTTCTTTTCATCAGATTAGACATACCCAGTTCCTGCAACCGTTCTTCATATGTTTTAGTCTCCAGTCCCCTAATCCTCTTTGTTGCTCTTCTCTGCACTCTTTCTAGAGTCTCCACATCTTTCTTACATCGTGGCGACCAAAACTGAATGCAGTATTCCAAGTGTGGCCTTACCAAGGCATTATAAAGTGTTATTAACACTTCACGTGATCTTGATTCTATCCCTCTGTTGATGCAGCCTAGAACTGTGTTGGCTTTTTTGGCAGCTGCTGCACACTGCTGGCTCATATTTAAATGGTTGTCCACTAGGACTCCAAGATCCCTTTCACAGTTACTACTATTGAGCGAGGTACCACCTATATTGTACCTGTGCATTTGCTTTTTTCTGCCTAAATGTAGAACCTTCCTTTTTTCAGCTAGGATGCTTGCATTAAGCAGCATCTTGAAGTCAACAGGCAAAATGGTCCTTTCCAACTTTATGACTCCATGCTTCTAAATGCTGTTTTCGTAGGCTTACGATCAAAAATGAAATATTTTGCACCTTAGTGAATCTCACGCGCTTTCCAAACTCATTGTAAACTGTGGCAGTGCCTAACAAAGAAACATCGGAATAAAAGGCTCCCCCTTCACACTGTATGCAGGAATTGTTATTTTACAATGCCTCCTCCCCCCCTCCCCCGTTATACACGTTTCTTAAATTTTTACGGTGATCTGTTCATTTGATGTAGCAGACGAGTTTTTTAAGCATTGGGATTTTTTTCCTCCCGTACTTTCTGTCCAAATTCATAACTTTTAAAAAAACAGATCTTCCAGTCCTGTGGTATGAATTGTAAAAGTTCTGGCATTGTTTGAATTTCAAGTGTGTGCCCACAACATCTCCTCCATATGTTATGAAAAATGCAAAAACTCTTCGTGGAATTTCAACTCAACAAAATTATAGTTTGCAACGCTAATTGATGAGAGCTTGGTAAATACGGGAGAGATTTTTTTAAAAAAAATTTTTGGGGGTGGGTGCTGCTTAAATTACCCGGAGATCACTAATTATACGCTGTTTCTGTTCCAGAGTGCGCTGAATGAGTGCCACTGAAAAGAAAAGCGTTCAAATTAGAATTTCAAAACAACTGCCGCTTATTAATTTTCCACAGCAAAATGATGCTCCAGCTTAGGAGCTTCCAGGATTCTATTAGAGAATTTGCATAAGTGCTGCTATGCAAAACAAGGGGAAATTACATCATGGATATGAGCACGTGAGGGATTTTCAAAATCAGCAGACTTCAACCTCTCCAGCTTTTCGGTCTGGCCCGATACGCAAGAGGTGTGTGTGAGAGAAAGTGCATGTTTCCTTTGTCTGGCAACTCTGTGCATGCGCACACTGGGAACAGGTTCCAGCTGTTCCTCTGCCTCACTGATGTCTGACTCTGAAGGCAGCTGATAACTGTCAGACAGCTCTGGCCCCATCTCTGCCTCTGATGCAGAGCCCTCATCAGCGTCTTCCCCCGACTCCAGCACTGGCCCATGTTTCCTCACTGTCTGAGTCTTCCACCAGCTCCACCAGTCACAACACATATCTCCATTTGAGCGGTGGGCGGGCGCGTTCGCCGCTCATACAAATGGTGCTTTGCACATGAGCAAAAGTCCTTGCACTCACTTGCGAAACGCCAGGGATCTGCGCATGTGCAAGGCTCCTTGTGCGCATACAGAGGGTGCTTACATCCACTCGCTTGAAGCTCATGCAAGTGGATCTTCATGCGAGTGTGATTGCCCACCACTCCCGTGGCCCGCTTTCGAACAGATTGTGGTCTGGTAGTGGATTGTAGCCCGGGGATGGGTGACCCCTGTTCTAAATCACTTCCCTGCTACTTTTGGAAACGGGGTGAGGAGCTAGATAGTTTTCAGCCCTTTTACCAATTTGTGTTAAGCTTATTAAGGTTGAATTTCTATGGAGCAGGTATATGATAACTGGAGCAAGATTATGAGCCCTGGTGGCGCAGTGGTTAGAGTGCGGTACTGCAGGCTACTTCTGCGGACTGCTGGCTGCCTGCAATTTGGCAGTTCGAATCTCACCAGGCTCAAGGTTGACTCAGCCTTCCATCCTTCTGAAGTGAGTAAAATGAGGAGCCAGATTGTTGGGGGGGCAATAGGCTGACTCTGTAAACCGCTCAGAGAGGGCAGTGAAGCTCTGTAAAACGGTATATAAATCTAAGTGCTATTACTACTCCTTCCTTCCTTCCTTCCTTCCTTCCTTCCTTCCTTCCTTCCTTCCTTCCTTCCTTCCTTCCTTCCTTCTTTCCTTCCTTCCTTCCTTCCTTTTATTCCATTTCTCCTTCCTGGTGCCCCAGTGGTTAGAATGCAGTATTGCAGGCTAACTCTGCCCACTGCCAGGAGTTCGATTCTTTCTGGCTCAAGATTGTCTCAGCCTTCCATCCTTCGGAGGTGGGTAAAATGAGGGTCCAGATTGTTGGGGGGCAAGAGGCTGACTCTGTAAACCGCTTAGAGAGGGCTGGGAAGCACCGTGAAGTGTTACTGCTATTATTGTATGCACAGCAATGGAAGAATCATGGTCTTCCCACAGTGGAGGAACTTCAGGCCAGTCACAAATTCTCAGCCTGACTCAACTCACAGAGTTGTTGTGGGGAAAAGTGGAGGAGGAAAGTGTGTTGAATATATTTGCTGCCTTGAGTTGTTTGTAAAAATAATGAAGCTGGGACATAAATAAGTAAAGCAAATGTTTAATTAAATATCCTCAGTTGTGCCAAGCTGTCATTTGTTCCTAGTTAGGTGAACTACTGACCCATTTTTCTGCTTTACACAGATAATTACTTTACACAGGTAATCTTCAATTTGCGACCACAATTGAGCCCTGATTTTCTGTTGCTAAGCGAGACAGTTGTTAAAAGTGAGCTTTGCTCCATTTTACGTCCTTTCCGGCCACAGATATTAAGTGAATCACTGCAGCTGTTAAGTTAGTAATATGGACTCCCTGGTCCTCTTACTCCTGCCTTCCCTTCCCTTTCCCTCCCCTCCCTCCCTCCTCTCTCCCCTTCCTTCCCTTCCTCTGACCTTCCTCCCCTCCCTTCTGCCTCCTTTATACCCGCACTCCTCTACCTCCCCTCTCCTCTCCCCCTCCTCTCCCTTCTGCCTCTCTTCCTTTCTTCCTCCCCACTATCTCCTCTCCCCTTTTCTCTCCCCTCCCCTGTCCTCTCTCTTCTTCCTCCCCTTCGTTGTGCCTTCCCATCTCTCTACCTCCTCTCCCCTCTTCTCTCCTGTCCTCTCCCCTCCCCAGTCCTCTCCCTTCTTCCTCCCCTTCTTTCTCCCTCCCCTCCCCTTCCCTCTTCCTCCCCTCCCTTCCCTTCTCCCCTCCTTCCTCTCCTTTCTACCTCCCTTTCCTTCTTCCTTCCCATCCCTCTTCCTCCCCTCCCCTCTTCTCTCCTGTCACCTCCCCTCCCCAGACCGCTCCCTTCTTTCTCGCCTTCTTTCTGCTTCCCTTCCCTCTTCCTCCCCTCCCTCTCCTTTCTACCTCCCTTTCCTCCTTCCTTCCCATCCCTCTTCCTCCCCTCCCCTCTTCTCTCCTGTCACCTCCCCTCCCCAGACCGCTCCCTTCTTTCTCGCCTTCTTTCTGCTTCCCTTCCCTCTTCCTCCCCTCCCTCTCCTTTCTACCTCCCTTTCCTTCTGCCTTCCCATCCCTCTGGCTCCTCTCCCTCCCCCTCCTATCCCCTCCTCTCTCCTCTCTTCCCCTCCCCTCCCCTTCTGTTTTACTTAGCAATTCGCAAGTGTGTAAGCAAGTGGTAAAATGCTGAATGCTTCACTGCCTTTTTATACTTTATTAAATATTTAATTCCTGCCCCGTGGCTCTATACCATGAGTCAGCATCCTATAACTTTAATACATTTCATTGCCTGCAGTGCTAATACCTGGGGTTTTTTTTCCCCTGTTTTTTTTTAACTGTACAGAAAGAATTATCTGTCTACCATGGTTTTTAGGTATCCCTCGCGCACCTGTCCCCCCCTTTTTTTTCTTTTTACCTCACGACTTGAGTACCTCATAATCTTTAATGTATTTAATCTTTACAACGAAAAAAAAAAGACAGTGTTGTTATCAGCCTTTTAGAGCTGGATGATTGAGATGAATGTGAAACGAAAGACTTAGAAGGCATTTCGGGCTGGTCAGACTGCTGAGCCCAGGTAGAGCATCTTCCGGAGGTCCCTTACGCGGTAGAAATATGACAGCCTCTGGCAATCGCTCCACGTATGACGGGCTGCTTTCTAAGCCATCTCGGAGGACGGTGCTCAAAGGGTGTGCAGGATCAAAGAAGACCGAAAAAAAATGAAGGATGGAGGCCAGTCCAGCTTTTCAGTTATGGTGGGAGCTAGTGGTCCAACACATGTTTGCATTTAAAAAAAAATCTGGTAGTTTTATGCATGGTTTAAAGAGATTTCTGATTTTTTTCCCTTTAAAAGCACATTGTAAGAAGCATTCTGGGCTCTATGAAAGGACTGGACCCAAGACCTAAAAGGAGCTATTTATTTATTTGTCCAATATCCAATATTTATTTAACTGTCTGTCTGTCTGTCTGTCTGTCTGCCTGCCTGCCTGCCTGCCTGCCTGCCTGCCTGCCTGCCTGCCTGCCTGCCTGCCTGCCTGCCTGCCTGCCTGCCTGCCTGCCTATCTATCTATCTATCTATCTATCTATCTATCTATCTATCTATCTATCTATCTATCTATCTATCTATCTATCAATCATCTATCTATCTATCTATCTATCTATCTATCTATCTCATCTATCTATTTATCTATCATCTCTCTATCTATCCATCCACCTCTCTATCTACCTATCTATATCTATTTATCTACCTACCTATCATCTATCTCTCTATCTCTCTCTCTCTCTCTCTCTCTCTCTCTATCTATCATCTCTCTATCTATCCATCCATCTCTCTATTTACCTATCTATATCTACCTACCTACCTACCTACCTACCTACCTACCTACCTATCTATCTATCTATCATCTATCTATCATCTATCTATCTATCTATCTATCTATCTATCTATCTATCTATCTATCTATCATCTATCTATCTATCTATCATCTCTCTATCTCATCTATCTATCATCTCTCTATCTATCCATCCACCTCTCTATTTACCTATCTATATCATCTACCTATCTACCCACCTACCTACCTACCTACCTACCTCTTCTACCTACCTACTTATCATCTATCTATCATTTATCTATAATATATCTCTCCCCCCTCTTCCTCTCCCTCTCTCCCTCCCTCTCCCTCTCCCTCTCTCTCTCTCTCCTTCCTTCCCCCCCTTCATTCATCATCTTCAATACCTATCTCACAAAGCAAGTGACTCTGGGCAGCATACAACAACACTAAAAAAAATAATAAATTGTTAAAACAAATACCTTTATTTAAAAAAATGAAAAACTATAAGACAAAGCTCAGAGAAGAAGTAGTAGCCCTGTGGAAGGATGGTGATGATTGCAATACCAATAACACTTAGACTTATATACCGCTTCACAGTACTTTATAGCCCTCTCTAAGCAGTCTACAGAGTGAGCCTCTTGCCCCCAACAATCTGGGTCCTCATTTTACCCACCTCGGAAGGACGGAAGGCTGAGCCAACCTTGAGCCAGTCAGGATCGAACTGCTGCTTGTGGGCAGAGTTAGCCTGCAATACTCATTGTAACCACTGCACCACCACAGCTCTTGAAGATAGATAGATAGATAGATAGATAGATAGATAGATAGATAGATAGATAGATAGATAGATAGATAGAGTCAATCTATTGCCCCCAACAATCTGAGTCCTCATTTTATCCTCCTCGGAAGGGTCGAAGGCTGAGTCAACCTTGAGCTGGTTAGGATCGAACTGCTGCTTGTGGGCAGAGCCTGCAATACTCATTGTAACCACTGCACCACCACGGCTCTTGAAGATAGATAGATAGATAGATAGATAGATAGATAGATAGATAGATAGATAGATGATAGATAGATAGATAGATAGATAGATAGATAGATAGATAGATAGAGTCAATCTATTGCCCCCAACAAACTGGGTCCTCATTTTACCCACCTTGGAAGGACGGAAGGCTGAGTCAACCTTGAGCCCGGTGAGTTTTGTACTGCAGCTAGCAGTCAGCAGAAGTAGCCTGCAGTACCGCACTTTAACCACTGCACCACCTTGGCTCTTTTGATGCTCTTTTGATGATGATGATGATGATGATGATGATGATGATGATGATGATGATGATGATGATGGAACTACCTCACTAGTTTGCCCGCCCCCTGAGGTTCCCAGACCTGCTGGCATAAACAAATCTTGAGGGATTTTCAGAAGCTCAGAAGTCAGAACCAGCCTCACCTCTGGAAGGAGACTATTCCACCAAATGGCTGCCACAGCAGAAAAAGGCCTTCTACCTAGAGCCCACCAGATAACACAATGAGTTGGAAGGGACCTTGCATGTCATCTAGCCCAACCCTCTGCTCAAGCAGAAGACCCCACACCACTTCAGACAAATGGTTATCCAACATCTTCTTAAAAACTTCCAGTGTTGGGGCATTCACAACTTCTGGAGGCAAGTTGTTCCACTGATTGAGTGTTTTCACTGTCAAGAAATGTCTCCTTAGTTCTAAGTTGCTTCTCTCCTTGATTAGTTTCCACCCATTGCTTCTTGTCCTGCCCTCAGGTGCCTTGGAGAATAGTTTGACTCCCTCTTCTTTGTGGCAACCCCTGAGATAATGGAAGACAGCTATCATGTTGCTCCTGGTCCTTCTTTTCATCAAACTAGACATACCCAGTTCCTGCAACCGTTCTTTGTATGTTTTAGCCTCCAGGCCTCACCATCTCTCTAAGAAGCACCTTCTGGTAAATACTCCCTATGTCATCATAGCAGCCTATTCCACTAGCTGACAGCTTATGCAGTCACCAAAGGCCTCCTGATGCTTGACCTACAAACCTTCCTTTTGATAGTTTAACCCATTAGTTTTGACCTTCCCCCCTGGGAGACTGGAGAATAAGTCTGTTCCGCTTTTCCTGTGTCAATTCCCCTGGCCTGGTTTGCCCTCCCATCCAATGTCACCAGCCGTCATCCCTAATTTGTTCTCCCTCATGGAGATGGATGGGCCTTGGATTGGCAAGGAGCTGAGTTCCAACACAAAGGCCGGCGAATTTACTTGCTGTCCAATTTTATGTACGTTTTATGCAGGTGTTTTGTGAGGTTCTGGCCCACGGAAGCCTATCTATCAACTAAAAGTGATATTAGAATAGAAATTCTATTCCTATTCCATTCCCATTCCATTCTATTTTTTCTATTCTATTCTATTCGATCTCATCCCATTCCATATTTTCTATTCTATTCCCATTCCATTCCCATTCTATTCCATTCCATATATTCTATTCTATTCTATTCTATTCTATTCTATTCTATTCTATTCCCATTCCCATTCCCATTCCCATTCCCATTCTATTCCATTCCATATTTTCCATTCTATTCTTTTCTATTCTATTCCATTCCATTCCATATTTTCTATTCTATTCCATCCCATTTGGTCCCATCTCATCCCATTCCATTCCATATTTTCCATTCAATTCAATTCCATATTTTCTATTCCATTCCATTCCATATTTTCTATTCCATTCCATATTTTCTATTCCATCCCATCCCATCCCATTCCATATCTTCTATTCTATTCTATTCCATCCCATTTGATCCCATCTCATCCCATCCCATTCCATTCCATATTTTCCATTCCATCCCATTCCATTCTATTCCATATTTTCTATTCCATTCCATTCCATCCCATTCCATTCCATATTTTCTATTCTATTCCTATTCCATCCCGTTCCATTCTATTCCATTCCATATTTTCTATTCTATTCTATTCCATTCCATCCCATTCCATTCCATATTTTCTATTCTATTCCTATTCCATTCCGTTCCATTCCATTCCATTCCATATATTCTATTCTATTCCATTCCCATTCCATTCCCATTCCATTCCCATTCCATTCCCATTCCATTCCCATTCCCATTCCATTCCCATTCCATTCCATTCCCATTCCTATTCTATTCCATATTTTCTATTCTATTCCATTCTATTCCATCCCATCCCACCCCATTCCATATATTCTATTCTATTCTATTCTATTCTATTCTATTCTATTCTATTCTATTCTATTCTATTCTATTCTATTCTATTCTATTCTATTCTATTCTAACCCTGGTCGATGGATCTGAAACCAGGCCGCACAAAAAAGTGAAGCCGCCTCCGTGGGAAGCAGGCAGAACACAAAACTACACACACACACACACACACACACACACACAAACCCCGGTCCATGGAAAAACCTTTCCCCGGTGGCCAAATGATTCAGGGGCCACTGTTTTAGAATTATGCCTGGTTTTTTCATCTGCATAGCTTAGCCCCGGATTCCTTTTCCAGTCTGATAAAAAAAAAAAGAACCCAGATGGAATTTATCAAGAGAATCTATACCCGATCGATATTTCCATCTCCGTATCTTGCATTGAAGGAGCATCACTTGTCCAGATAAATTAGAATTATGGATTCTATTGCTATAGATATTGTTTTTGCGCTAGCAGATAAAAAGTATTTCTTTTTGGGTCAAATTGTTAGTGTTGTTCATTGCACAACGTAGCTTATTCTTTCCATTTGACTTCCAGGTCAGTGGATAAATTCCCCTTCCTTAATATTTCATAAATGCTACTTAAAAATATTCCAGCTTGCAAGATGACTAAATGGAATTGTACAGGATTAAGGCAGAGACATGGAGAGAGAGAGGGAGGGAAAGAGAAAGAGAGAGAAACAGAGAGGGAGAGAAAGGGAGGGAAAGAGAAAGAGAGAGGGGGAAATAGAGAGAGAGAAACACACACACACACACACACACACAGAAACAAAGAGGGGGGAGAGAAAGAGAGGGAGGAAAAGAGAGAGAGAGAGAGTAAAACAGAGAGAGAGAAAGTGAGGGAATGAGAAAGAGGGGGAAAGAGGGAGGGAGTGTGTGTGTGAGAGAAATACACACAGAGAGAAATACAGACAGAGGGTGGGAAAGAGAAAGAGAGAGGGAAAGAGAGACAGAAACATACACACACACACAGAGAGAAACAGAGAGAGAGGGAGGGAAAGAGAAAGGGGGAGGAAAAAAGAGAGCGAGAAACAGAGAGAGAGAAAGTGAGGGAAAGAGAAAGAGGGGGAAAGAGGGAGGGAGGGAGAGAGAGAATGAGGGAGAGAGAAACACATACAGAGAGAAACACAGAGAGAGGGAGGGAAAGAGAAAGAGAGAGGGAAAGAGAGAGAGTAACAGAGAGAGAGAAAGGGAGGGAAAGAGAAAGAGAGAGGGGGAAAGAGAGGGAGGGAGGGAGGGAGAGAGAGGGGGGGATTTCCTCTAAGAATGAAAAGGCAGCATGTTCCCCCAGCCATCCGTAATGATTCCTGCTTTAAATCAAAATGCAAAGATACAGCTCCGTCTATGTGTATTGATAAAGTGTGAGTCAAGCTGTCTGACTGTGTGTGTGTGTGTGTGTGTGTGTGTGTGTGTGTGTGTGTACAGACAGACAGGCAGACAGATAGATAGATAGTATAGTCTTTATTGTCATATAAATGCCCCAAATCTTTTGGCGACAGCACCCATAATAAAGCCATCAGGACATTCCCTCCAGAGAGAAGCAGCTTCTCAATCCAGGCACTCTTCGATTTAACGGCCGCAATGGAGCCCAGCATTTCTGCCACTAAGCGAGACCGTCTTTAAGTGAGTTTTGCCCCATTCTACAACCTTTCCAGCCCCTGAATCACTGCCATTCTCAAGTCAATCTGATTTCCCCTTTGACTTTGCTGATCCTAAGGGGATCCCGTGACCCCGGGACACTGCGACCGTTATAAGTACAAGTCAGTGGCCAAGCGTCTGAATTTTGATTGCGTGAGCATGGTTGTAAGTGTGAAAAACGTCCCGTTGTAACTTTGAACGGCCACTAAAGTAAGGGATGTCTACAGTATATGACAGGGATGGTGAACCTTTTTCGCCTCAGGTGCCAAAAGCACAGACACATGCGCTATCGCACACATTCATCTGCCCACCTCATAATTTAATGCCCCCCGCACCATTCCCCCTGTGCATGCACGCATGACACCGCCACACCTACCCCTGCTGTCCTGTGCATACGCACCAGTGGTGGGTTACGGATCCCATTGCAACTGGTATGGTGCAATGGGGCCGGGCATCCACCACATGAATGCGAGCATGGGTACATACCACCGGTGACACTCCACGATGCTCCAGTTGCTTGGTGGAGCATCACGCAGGCGCTGTACGCTCTGTGCGCAGAAGCCCTGAAAACCTCAAATACCGGTAGGGAGCGCGGGAGGACAGGTGGGTTCTCCAGAGCACTATACCGGAATGATACCTGGTGCTCCCGGCAGGCACCGGTACGCCCGTAACCCACCCCTGATACGCGCACAGCTTTCTTGGAGCCTGGGGATGGCAAAAATGCCCCCCTGCCCCCCTGGAGGCCCTCTGGAGGCTGGAAACGGGTTGTTTTCCTACTTCCTGTGAGCCCTTCTAGGAGCCTGTGTAGGGTGAAAAACAGCCCAATGCACAAACCGGAAGTTCAGGAACGGACTTCCGGGTTGCCCATTGGGCCATTTTTCTCCCTCCGGAGGCTTCAGGGAAGCCCCGGAGGGTAAAAAATGGCCAAAAATCAAGGTCGCATGTGTACTGCAGCTGACAGGGCAATGCCTCGCGTGCCCTCAGAAATGGCTCCGCCTTCCACCTGTGGCATGCGTGTCATAGGTTCACCATCACGGGTATATGATTCCCGTACATGAATTCTGCTGTATCTGTTGATCAGATATTTCAGAAGCATTTCTTAAGATTTCACCCAACACAAATTGCATCTCCACTAACCCAGACGACGAGATGGTAAACAACCAAGTCGTTTAGTCACAACAGAGTGCTTCTCCCCACACTAAAATACACTATATTGCCAAAAGTATCTGCTCACCTGCCTTTACTCGTATATGAATTTACTGTAAGTGACATCCCATTCCTAATCTATAGGGTTCAATATGATGTCGGTCCACCCTTGGCAGCTATAACAGCTTCAACTCTTCTGGGAAGGCTGTCCAGAAGGTTCAGGAGTGTGTTTATAGGAATCTTTGACCATTCTTCCAGAAGGGCATTTATGAGGTCGCATACTGATGTTGGACAGGTTTACGTGGCCTATCACTTTGTAGCTGAGTTGCTGTCGTTCCCAAACACTTCCATGTTCTTATAATACAGCTGACAGTTAACTGTGGAATATTTAGGAGCGAGGAAATTTCACGACTGGATTTGTTGCACAGGTGGCATTTTATCAGTTCCACGTTGGAAGTCACTGAGCTCCTGAGAGCGACCCATTCTTTCACCAATGTTTGCAAAAACAGTCTGCATGCTTAGGGATTTGATTTTATACCCCTGTGGCCATGGAAGTGACTGGAACACCTGATTCTGATTATTTGGGTGGGTGAGCGAATACTTTGGGCAATAGAGTGTATTTCAAGCACAAGATGGCAGTGTTACAAACTCTTTTCACCAAGCTGCTTGTTCATTAAAATAAATCATTGATTAGTCTGGGGAATTTTCTCCCAGATTTGAATCTTTTTACCTTTAGTCGCAGCCTTGCCCGTGTATAACAGAAAGCCGAGCGGAAAATGAACTAAGAATCAACGTGCCGTTGTGTATGTATGTTGTGTTCCATGTGAAATTCAATAACATCTTGTTGGAAGAAATGTCCTTCTGGGTTCAGTTCAGTTCCAAGCGGGGAGAAAGACACTGGAAACACGGCGGCTGTTTGGAAAGATGTTTTTAATGGTGGACAGGATCACTTGCCTTGAAGATGTTAGGTGAAGAAAAAAGAAGGGAAGAGATGCTGAGAGTCTCTGGGTTTTACGCCTTCTCTGGACTTTTGAATCTGAGCTTGCATTCTGATTGGTTGTCAGACTCTCCTGGGGCCACTCTGTAGGCTGCCCTGAGTCCCAGGCTTGGTTGAGTCTTGCTGGGTGATGTAATCTCCCCAGGTGCCATGTGGTGAGATGGCTAGAGGGCTGATCTTACCTTTGTTGGATCTTGGGTGAGGGCATTTGCCTATGAATAGACCTAGCTCTCTCTATATCTCTTAAGTGCAGGACATCTGCTGTGGGCTCTTGAGGAGGGAGAGAGCTATGAAGAGTGAGTCTGCTTCCTGCCTTAAAAAACATGTTTCTCCATTTCTCATCCAGGGAAATATAACATTCTGCCTTTTTAATATTTCCTAGAATATTTCATTTTTCTAGGAGAGGGGTGGAAGCTAACTTCCTACAATCTGATAGGGAATCTGAATCCTGTTTCAAAAACAATAGCTTGGTTGAAACTGGAATATGATTCAGTTTTCCCTGTGGGATCCAGATAGTACCTTAATTTTTTTTTCTTCTAGGAGAAAAATGTGGCTGCCAAAAGAGATCTCACTTTTGAAATTGAGAACAGTTTTAAAAACCCACACCTTTGGTACCCAAACTGGAAGTTTCTAAGAAGGGATTGGACAAGCATTTGTCTGAAACGGCATAGGGCAGTGAAGGTTAACCTTTTTGGTGCCGGGGGTCCAAAACGCATGCATGCACATGTCAATGCTCCCCACCCCACCCTGCACATTTTTGGCTGCCAGTTTGGTGCAGGAGGCTCTCCTGGCCCAAAATGAGACATAGGGGGCAGTGGTGAAATTCAATTTTTTTTACTACCGATTCTGTGGGCGTGGCTTGGTGGGTGTGGTGTGGCTTGGTGGGCATGGCTTGGTGGGCGCGGCAGGGGAAGGATACAGGAAAATTCCACCAGTAGCCTCCCACCGTCCAGTACGATCCCACAGAGTTGGCCTGCTCAGGGTGCCGTCGGCCAGGCAGTGTCGGCTGGTGACCCCCAGGGGGAGAGCCTTCTCTGTGGGAGCGCCTTCCCTCTGGAATGAACTGCCCCCGGACCTTCGCATAATCCCCGACCTCCGGTCCTTCCGACGCGCCCTAAAAAGTTGGCTTTTCCAGCAAGCCGGCCTGGCCTGTTAATTTTAACTTATTTTAAATGTATTGTCTTTTAAATTCGGTTTGTTTTTTTTGGGATATGTATTTAATTTTTTTTTTAACTTTTGGGATGTGTGTTTTTTTTTATGTTGTACGCCGCCCTGAGTCCTTTTGGAGAAGGGCGGCATATAAATCCAAACAAACAAACAAACAAACAAAATCTCCGTTCCCACCCCACTCCAGGAGAAGGATACTGCAAAATCCCCATTCCCTCCCAATCAGCTGGGACTCGGGAGGCAGAGAATAGATGGGGGCAGGGCCAGCCTGAGGTGGCATTTGCCGGTTCTCCGAACTATTCAAAATTTCCTTTACCGGTTCTCCAGAACTGGTCAGAACCTGCTGGATTTCATCCCTGATTGGGGGGGGGAGGGGGCTCATGCAACACCTCCATGCCCCATTTTGGCTTCCAGGTTGGTGCAGGAGACTTTCCAGGCCCAAAACAGGGTGCAAGGGACACACACATGCACAGAAACCCTCAAAATGCAATGCAAGCACCACCTCCCTGCACACACCCCATGCCCCCCACATGCACGCATGCGTCCCACACATGCAACCCCCCTGCACACATATATGGAAGAGACTCAAAGACCAGCTGGTCAGCAGGAGGCGCCTGGGCCTGCACGGTGGCGTGCCTGCAGAGAGGGCACTATGTGCTACCTGTGGTTCTCTATGGTTTCCATAGACACACCAAAGTTTCGCCATGGCAGGCATAGGGTCTCCTGCTTGAGCAAGGGATTGGACTAGAAGACCTCCAGGGTTCCTTACAATCCTTCTACATTCTGTCTCATGAAAGGAGGAAACGATGCTGGCATAAGGAGTAAGGTGTCGGACTAAGATCGAAGCAAGCAGGTTGAAGACCACTGACTGCTCCATATGGAAACTCCTGGTGATTTTGGGCAAATCTGTCTCTCTCTCTCTCAATGGAACCAACCTCATCAAGGTGTTGTGAGAAGCAAAATTTACATTCGTCGCCTTGAGTTTGAGGTGATGCACATACTGTAAAGCGATGGAAGTCTAAGAAGTAAATATTAGCAAGTAAAAATGCTTCTCCTCCTTCTCTTTCTCCTCTTTTCTTCTTCTCCTCTTTTCTTCTCCGTCTTCCTCCTCCTCCTTCTCCTTCCTCCTCCTCTTCCTCCTCTTCCCTCCTTCTCTTTCCTCCTCCTTCTTCCTCCTCCTCTTTCCTCTTCCTCCTCCTTCCCCTTCTCCTCTTCCTCCTCATCTTCATCCTTCTCCTTCCTTCTCCTCCTCTTCCTCCTCTCTTGTTTCTCCTCCTCCTTTTCCTCCCCTTTCTCCTCTCCTCACTTTCATCCTAATCCTCTTTGCTCCTCCCTTCTTCCTCCTCCACCTTCTCTTCCTCCTCTTTCCTCCTCTTTCTTCCTTCTTCCTCCTTCTCCTCCTCTTTATTTCTCCTTCTCCTTCTCTTTCCTCCTCCTCCTCTTCCTGTTTCCTCTTCCTTCTCCTCCTTTTCCTCTTTCCTTCTCCTCCTTCCTTCCTCCTCCTCCTTCCTCTTCTTTCTTCTCTTCCTCCTCCTCCTTCCTTTTTCCTCCTCCTTTTCATTCTCCTTTCCTTCTTTCTGCTCCTCCTCCTACTTCCTTCCTTCCTTCCTTCTCCTCCCCTCCCCCCCCCATTTCATTTCAATTGGTGGAAGCATTTTAGAGAAAACGGGGAACATTTTCCAACAGCTTTGGAGAAGACGGGGACCTTCAAAGTGCATTTCTCAAAACATTATTTCCTGAAAGGAAAAAAATATCAACGGAAACTAGCGGATCTGTTAACTTTGAGTGAAGAACAAAAGGC
The DNA here is from genome assembly GCA_029891615.1 of Natrix natrix natrix. Lineage (NCBI taxonomy): Eukaryota > Metazoa > Chordata > Lepidosauria > Squamata > Natricidae > Natrix > Natrix natrix. Next base: position 3,104,338 of record JAKRSK010007691.1, read on the forward strand.
CAATCTCCACAAACGCCTCTGAAAGCTTGTACCTCCCCACATTGAGCTGATGTTAAATCTTCTTTGAAGTGGCATATATCGTTCTATTTTAGGTGCATTGTTTAGAATAAGAGAAGTGAACTCAAAATGAAAAGGAACAAAGCCGTTAAAATACATGTCTACCTTGTCACTAATGACTGACGTGAAGAGGGGAGGAAAAGCATCTGATATGCCTTCAGTTGCTTGAATGAATAAAATGTGATGAGACCTGAGAGGATTTTTTTTTAAAAGCTGGTCTATTTATTTAAACTGGAAGGTTTTCATACCATGATTCTTTAGCACTCAAGGGTCTGGTTACCTGCCGTTTATATTTATTTGACTGACATTGAAAATAATTAACCATTGATTAACTAACCATTTTGCTGATCACTAATATGACTTGTTTGTCTGTCTGTGAGCAGATCTAGAATGTGCTTGATATGATATAATATGATATGATGTGATGTGATAATAATATAATATAATATAATATAATATAATATAATATAATATAATATAATATAATATAATATAATATAATATAATATAATATAATATAATATAATATAATATAATATAATATAATATAATATAATATAATATAATATAATATAATATAATTAATATAATATAATTAATATAATATAATTAATATAATATAATATAATATAAATTAATATAATATAATATAATATAATTAATATAATTAATATAATATAATATAATTAATATAATTAATATAATATAATATAATTAATATAATATAATGTGATAATGTGACAAAATTAGTGGACCAGAGGAATGCCGTCGATATAGTTTACTTGGACTTCAGTAAGGCTTTTGATAAGGTAGACCATAACCTACTACTAGATAAAGTCGAAGAATGTGGGTTAGACAGCATCACCACCAGATGGATTCGTAACTGGCTGACCAACCGCACTCAACGTGTAGTCCTCAATGGAACTGCATCTACATGGAGGGAAGTATGCAGTGGAGTACCCCAAGGCTCTGTTTTAGGCCCAGTACTCTTCAACATCTTCATCAATGATTTGGATGAGGGAATAAATGGGGAACTCATCAAATTTGCAGATGTCACCAACCTGGCAGGAATAGCCAACACTCCAGAAGATAGGCTTAAGATACAGAAGGATCTTGACAAACTTGAACATTGGGCACTATCTAATAAAATGAAATTCAATGGTGAAAAGAGTAAGGTTCTACATTTAGGCAACAAAAATGGAATGCACAGGTACAGTGTAGATGATACCTTGCTCAGTAGTAGTAACTGTGAAAGGGATATTGGAGTCCTAGTGGACAACCATTTAAATACGAGCCAGCAGTGTGCAGCAGCTGCCAAAAAAGCCAACACAGTCCTAGGCTGCATCAACAGAGGGATAGAATCAAGATCACTGAAGGGTTAATACCGCTTTATAAGGCCTTGGTAAGGCCACACTTGGAATAGGGCATTCAGTTTTGGCTGCCACGATGTAGAAAAGATGTGGAGACTCTAGAAAGAGTGCAGAGAAGAGCAAGAAAGAGGATTAGGGGACTGGAGACGAAAACCTATGAAGAACGGTTGCAGGAACTGGGTATGTGTAGTTTGATGAAAAGAAGGACTAGGGGAGACATGATAGCAGTCTTCCAATATCTCAGAGGTTGCCACAAAGAAGAGGGAATCAAACTATTCTCCAAGGCACCTGAGGGTAGAACAAGAAGCAATGGGTGGAAACTAATCAAGGAGAGAAGCAACTTAGAACTCAGGAGAAACTTCCTGACAGTCAGAACAATTAATCAGTGGAACAGAAGTTGCCTCCAGAAGTTGTGAATGCCCCAACACTGGAAGTCTTTAAGAAGATGTTGGATAGCCATCTGTCTGAAATGGTATAGGGTTTCCTGCCTAGGTAGGGGGTTGGACTAGAAGACCTCCATAATATAATATAGCATAGCATAGCATAGCATAGCATAGCATAGCATAGCATAGCATAGCATAGCATAGCATAGCATAACCTAACCTAACCTAACATATCATAACATAATATAATATAATATAATAATATACAAGGTCTTATTTTCTTTTGATCCTCAAAGTAAGTGCTTGGCCTTACTTTTGGGGAGGTCTTATTACTTTTGGGGCGCAGAAGGAGGCAAGCGTGGTCATCTCATGGCCGCTGCTTTGTTGCAATATTTTTGGGGTGGGCTTATTTTGGGGGGAGGGCTTATTTTAGTGCATGCGCTCCAAAGCCCAATTGGGCTTATTATCCGGGAAGGTCTTATTTTCAGGGACACAGGGTGATATGATATGATATAAAATATGCTACATTCCTATCTAGAATCGTATTTATTTATTTACTTGTTTGTTTGCTTGTTTACATTTCTATGCCACCCATCTCTATGAGGTGATTCTATCCACTAAGAATATTATTTCACATATTAGTTAGATATAAGCATTTTCAGAGATCATTATTTTGGTTTTATTGTTTCTAATAAATTTAAAAAATGATTTCCTCCAGTCCTTGGGCCTATTTAGGTAGAAGCTCATGTAGATGCAGTTTTGGGCATCATTGAATCTTTCCTCCTCCTCCTCCTCCTCCTCCTCCTCCTCCTCCTCCTCCTCCTCTTCCTCCCCCGCTCCTCCTCCTCCTCTTAGAATGCAGCATTGCAGGCTACATCTGTCCATTGCCAGGCTTTGGATCCTGATTGTCTCACGGTTAACTCAGCCTTCCATTCTTCTAAGATCAGGTACAATCAGTCAACCAGAATAGAGCTAGAAGGGACCTTGGAGGTCATCTAGTCCAACCCCCTGCTCAAGCAGGAGACCTTATACCATTTCAGACAGGTGGCTGTCCAGTCTCTTCTTAAAAACCTCTAGTGATGAAGCAGCAATGAGGAACCAACTGTTGGGGAAAATATTCTGATATTGTACACCCACGCAGAGAGGGTTTTATTGTGGCCCACCATGACCAATGGAGCTGGGGGCAGACTCAGACAGTGAGGAGATTAGGGAGGAACATGGGCCAGTCCTGGAGTCTCTGAAGAAGGCTCTGATGAGGGCTCTGTGTCGGAGGCAGAGGTGGGGCCAGGGCCATATGCCAGTTATCAGCTGCCTTCGGAGTCGGACATCAGTGGGGCAGAGGAACAGCTGGAGCCTGTTCGTGATGTGCGCATGCACAGGCCTGCCAGGAGAAGGGAACAGTTAAGGAACATGGGCTGACTCAGGAGTAATGCCACAAATGGATGATGAACGGTTCCTCCCATAGGGAATAAAAAAGGAGCGAAAGGGGAGTGGAGTTTGCAGGAGACAATTAGTTCGCTTCATTAGTGTGAAGATTTGTTCCTGACTCTCAGAGACTCCTTGCCAAGTATCTTCTTGTACAACGTGGCATTTGGAAGATCTCGGCCTGGCAGCTCTCCAAGCCTGATAAGGTCTGTGGTTGTCAATTCACCCTTGAAAGGCTGTTTGCCGAGACTTTGCTGGATGTGAATGAGAGGAATTCACATGAGCTGAATTAAAAAAGGGGTTTTGTCGGGACAAGCAGTCTGCTTTGTGATTTTGTGAAGCCTTTGTCAGAACAGTTTCCTCTTCCTGCCACATCGGGTGTCGAGGGAAAGATGAAGTCCTGGTTCTTGAACTTTTGACAACCTCGACTTTTGTTATTTGATGCTGTTGAATCTTATGGAATCCTATTCACTTCCCAAAATAAATCCCCACACATTAAAAAAAAATAGCGTGTTTGGTAGAAGATTAAGCCAGGCCCTTTTTAACAGCCTCACATGTCGAGTTTTGAAGAGTTTCCAAGCCCATCAAAGCACATATGGAAAACACCATCAATATCAATTCTGACTCTTTTTTTGGGGGGGGAGTGGTGTTTCATTCCCATCGCAACTTTTAATGGTCTTTGAAAAAAGCCGGGAGGGATTTGAAGGTCTTTTAAACATTCAGAAGGGCTTCTAAGAATTACCCTAAGTTCACTGAATTGCTGTTCCATCATACTTTTTGCACATTTTCTTTTACTAAGGATGCGTGATTTTTTTTTAAACAAAAATGTCATTTTAAATGATTTTTTATTTTACTGCCTGGAAGTGTGGTGAGATGTTGTCTGGAGTTATAAGAGGGAAGGAGTTTTTCCCATGGAGCCCAGAGGGATTTTTGGAATTAAATCTTGGATGGATGGATGGATGACTGGATGGATGGATGGATGGATGGATGGATGGATGGATGGTTGGATGGATGACTGGATGGATGGTTGGTTGGTTGGATAGTTGGATGGATGGATGGTTGGATGGTTGGTTGGATGGATGAATGAATGACTGGATGATTGGTTGGATGGATGGATGGATGGATGGATGAATGGATGGTTGGATGGATGACTGGATGGATGGATGGTTGGATGGTTGGTTGGATGGATGGATGAATGAATGACTGGATGATTGGATGGATGGATGGATGGATGGATGGATGGATGGTTGGATGGATGACTGGATGGATGGTTGGTTGGTTGGTTGGATAGATGGATGGATGGATGGATGACTGGATGGATGGATGGTTGGATGGTTGGTTGGATGGATGAATGAATGAATGACTGGATGATTGGTTGGATGGATGGATGGATGGATGCATGGATGGATGGATGGATGGATGAAGAAAAGAAAAAGAAAAACCGAGTGAGATCTTTACCACCACCCCTTTGGCCTTCTGAAAGGGCCTGAAGACCTGCTTCTGCCAAGTGGCTTGAGGACCCAATGAGGGCCCCAATGAGAGTGGGTCATTCTGGATGTGATTAATGGATGAAGACAGGAGGCCATCTTCTCCCTTTCCCATCTTGGTTCATTTTTTAAAATGAATTTTAGCATGAGATAAATACAGGGAGTCCTCAACTTACCACACTTTGCTTAGTAACCATTCAAAGTCACAGCCAATGAAGACCAGACAAGGAACAATGGATGGAAACTGACCAAGGAGAGATTCAACCTGGAAATGAGAAATTTTCTGACAGTGAGAACAAGCAACCAATGCAACAGAAGTTGCCTTCAGAAGTTGTGGGAGCTTCATCATAGGAGGCTTTCAAGAAGAGACTGGACTGCCATCTGTCAGAAATGGTGTAGGGTCTCCTGCGACCTTCTGCCAAGCAAAGACAATGAAGAAGCCACTTAACAACTGTGTTACTAACGGAATAGCTGCAGTGATTCACTTAACAACGGTGGCAAGAACGGTTGTAAAATGGGGCAAAATTGACTTAACAGCTACCTTGCTAAGCAATGGAAATTTGGGACTCCATTATTATTAATCAAGGACGGCTGGTCATAAAAGTACACTTTAAGTTGGTATATGTCAACTTAAAGTGAATTTAAAAATTATCGTTAGAAGGAAGCCACAAGCATATTTTAGCAGAAAAAGCAACTTCTGATAAGACAAACACAACTTAATGGCCCCTTCCTAATCAATTGGCTGGCTCTATTGTACAAACAAATGCAAAAAAAGCTCTTTCTCCCCATGTTTGACTAATGAAAGATGTTTCTGGAAATGGCAGCAACCCCTAATAAATCTTAATTTATTTACTCCGAGGCATTGTTTTGGGCAGTAAAGGCTCGAAACTCATTATATGGCCAACCGCTGCGATGCAACTTTTAATTTCTAAAGTTTAATTGAAACTCACAGGCTCAAATTGTCTCCAATCCAAAAAAGAAAGAAGTTGTTGCGTATTCTCTCCAATTGGAACATTCTGCTTGGATCCACCAATTTCTTCCACCACCAGATTGCAAATTGATTTTGTTTAAATCATGGATTCATCACCCTGTTAAACAATATTGGAAAGGAACAGAATGTTTCCTTCCTTAGACAGGATCCGGCGTATAAATCTGTACGGTGGAATTCTTATTAATGTGAGTTATTCGTTCTGGGCAAAAGCATTTTCAGAAGAGTTGAAAATTCTGCTTGAGCAGGGGGTCACAGTAGAAGACCTCCAAGTTCCCTTCCAATACTGTTATTCCATTAACAGGGGGGAAAAACAAGCAAAGGATTTATGGATATTTACTATGATATTTTTGAAAGCAGATGTAGAGATAATCCTTGTTTTATGACTGTTTGCTCAATGACCATTTGAAAAAGGGGACTTGACAAGCCTGATCCAATGTTCTGACGGTCGCCCCCCCATCAATGACTGCATTTGGGGCACTCGGTAACACAGCCGCCTTTAAGGCCATGAACTTCATACGGTCACTGAATGAATGCCTGTAGGTCGAGGACTAAGCTGGGTCAAAACAAGCTATGTGTCAGTCCTAGAAGCCATCTTTTGCCTTGGGCCTTCCATATTTAATGCTGTGGGCATTAAATGGAAGGGGGGATTATATGGAGTATGGGAGATATATAGTCTAAATAACATTCCTTTCTCAGAGAGTCAAGGACATCTTGCTCTACACCTGGAGTGGTGTGACTGGGAGGCATCTCCAGTTTTGGACGGTGCCTGATTGGGCCATGTGATGGAGACATGTGGGTGCTAGGCTGCCAGGGTTCCAAATAGCATCCAAAAGTAAACCAGCGTCCAAGGCAAAGTATTGCTCAAAGTTCCAATTTATTAAGAGAGCCATGTCGGCACATGTCGGAAAACTGAATCTGAAAGCTTCCTGATTTTCCCCACCCAGTTGAAAGTTCCAGATCTTGCCCCCACACCCACAATCCCATCCCATGGTCCATTCTCCCACTGCCATGCTGGCAGTTCCACCCATCCAGTTCCAGACAGGTGCAGAGGTGCAAAGACAAAGGATGACCTTGTCTTTCTAGAAAGAATGTTGTTATGGCTATATATCATCTAACTCCATACAATCCCCCCTCCCATTTTCCCACAATATAAAATGCATGGTAGAATAATAGAAAATGTGGCAAGCCAAAGATCCAAAAGAAAAGATGGCTGCAGTCCTGACATAGGCAGGGACTTCGACTTTCACTTGGGTGGGGAAAACATGGAAGCTTTCAGATTCGGGTTTTCCCAAACGTGCCGATATGACATCTGTAATAAAGTGGAACTCTGAGGAACTTCTAGCCTCAGAGTCTTCTTCCTTTAGGGGTGTTACTTGAAACCCTGACACCATGTTTCTGTAAGAGAGTGTGGCTGAAGCTGAGAAAGAAAAAAAAAACAGAACAATATCTCTAAAATATACCATATTTTTCAGACTATAAGACGCAACGGTGTATAAGACGCACCAAGATTTCTAAGAGGTAAGTAAGAAAAAAATGGTTTTTGTCCTCCCTGGCTCCCAGGAGCACTCTGCAGCTTTCATTAGGGCTGGGGGGTGGGGGGAAGAGGTAAAGAAGCCCCTCTTTTTGTGAAAAACGGACAGAAAATGCGCCATTTTTTTCAAAAACGGAGGCGTTTTTGCCTTCCCCCAGCCCTGCTGAAACCTGCAGAGTGCTGATGGGGACTGGAGGAAGGCAAAAATGCCTCTGTTTTTGTGAAAAACAGCTTGTTTTTTGCCCATTTTTCACAAAATGGGAGAGAGAGAGAGATAAGAAAGAAGGAAGGAAGGAAGAGAAAGAAAGAAAATAAGTGGAGGAGAGAGACACAAGAAGGAAGGAAGGAAGAGAAAGAAAGAAAGAAAATAAGTGTGGGAGAGAGACACAAGAAGGAAGGAAGGAAGGAAGGAAGGAAGGAAGGAAGGAAGGAAGGAAGGAAGGAAGGAAACATATGATCACAATTGAGCCCAAAATTTTGGTTGCTAAGCAAGAGAGTTGTTAAGTGAGTTTCACCACATTTTCCAACTTGGCCATGCCCACCCGGTCACACGACCGCCAAGCCACTCCCACCCAGTCACATGACCGCCAAGCCACTCCCACAAAACAGGTCACACCTACAGAATAGGTTCTAAAAAATTTTGAAACGCACCAGAGCTGCAGAGTACTGGGGGAAGGCAAAAACGCCTCCGTTTTTGTGAAAAAAGGCTCATTTTTTGCAAAAATGGGATGCAGGGATGGGGGTTTTTGAGGCCAAAAATTGCTGTATTTGGTGTATAAGACACACCAACATTTCCACGCTCTTTTGGGGGTGGGGGTGGGGGGAAAGGTGCGTCTTATACTCTGAAAAATACGGTAAATACGTTGCAGAGGGGAGATCTCCCATTGCGGACAAATCTAATAAACAGACTCTTAATCCGTCGTGCATACATTGCATGAATAAGAGATTGGAAAGTTTCACAGAGCACTCTCGCCCCTTATGAACTCGGCAATCAAAGAGGATCAGAGGGTGCCAATTTTAATTCTCAAGATTGTGTTCTCTGACCCCTAACACTTGACATTCAAACTCATTAAAGCAAGCCTGTGTGAATTGTGCGTTCTTTTTACTGTTGCTCTGCAGTTAAAGCTCTGATGGAGAATCCTGGCTTTTATCACGCTTGCCCGTGGCAAGTTACGTCCTCTTCCAGGCCTTCCACCTTTGAAGGGGTTGCTGCAGGGATACATTTGGAGGGAGGGGAGTTCGACTAGAAGTCCTCCAAGGTCCTGTAGGAAGTTAGCACCCACCCCTCTCCTAGATAAATGAAATATCCTGCGAAATATTGAAAAGGTAGAATATTATATTTCCCTGCATCAAAAATGGAGAAACGTGCTTTTAGGCAGGAAACAGACTCACTCATAATAGCCCCCATCTTTGACAATGGGCCATTAAAAGGCCTGAGCCAGTCTATTCTGCATAACAAAGGTCTCCCCCTTTCAGCTCCAGGGTGATGGGATTAAGGCATGATAGTATTAGCCCTTTGCCCATCTCACCACAGGGCACCTGGGAACAAGCAACGCTCAACCAAACTTGTCTCAAACACACAGCCTAGAGAGTTGCCCCTGCATGGCCCCATGGGAGTCTGACAACCAATTAGAATACAAGATCAAGATCAAAGACCAGAGAGGGCATAAAACCAGGGACTTTCAGCATCTCGGTCTCTCTTTTCTTCTTCACCCAACATCTGGAAGCGTGTGATATCCGTTTTCCTCAAACCATGTGGTCCTGTCCACCATTAAACCATCTTTCCAAGCAGCCTCCATATTTCCAGTGTCTTTCCCCCCCGCTTCGAACTGAACCCAGAAGGACATTTCCTCCAACAGTCTCTTCCAGCTCTATTCTGTTGGAAGGAAAATCCATCCGGTTCAATTCCGAAACTGGGCGAAAGGCACTGGAAACAAGGGCGAGGCTGTTTGGAAAGATGGTTGATTGAACAGAACCACAGATCTGGGTCAGCTGAACATGAGAGGATGGATCTTCCTGGGTTTCTGTGACTTTGAAGTTTGAGCTGTTCTGGGGGTGGTGCAATGAAGGGGCTTGTGGTCTGAAAGGGGGTTGGGTGGTGGTGGGATTCAAACATTTTTACTACTGGTTCGTAGTAGTAAAAGTTTGTGGCTTGGTGGGTGTGGCAGGGGAAGGCTACTGCAAAATCCCCATTTCGTCCCAATCAGATGGGACTCAGGAGGCAGAGAATAGATGGGGAGGGGCCAGTCACAGGTGGTATTTACCGGTTCTGCGAACAACTCAAAATTTCTGCTACCGGTTCTCCAGAACTGGTCAGAACCTGCTAAATACCACCTCAGGTGCTTTTTTCAAGAAGCAACTGGATTTTCTGATTTGTCTTTGAAGACGTTTTGCTTCTCATCCAGGAAGCTTCTTCAGCTCTGACTGGATGGTGGGGGAAATGGAAGGATTGATACTTCATTTCCAGGTTGTTAAGTCACCTGGAGGTTAACAACCCACTAAAAGGATGCAAATGACCAGCTGTCTGCAAGGAGTATAAACCCTTCTGTTCCCCCCACCATCCAGTCAGAGCTGAAGAAGCTTCTTGGATGAGAAGCAAAACGTCTTCAAAAGAAAAACAAGGAAGTCCAGTTGGCTCTTGAAAAAAGCACCTTTGGGACAACCATGAACCTGGATGACTTTACCATCTCCATAGACATTTTCTGTTTTCAGTGGGAGGAGTATCAGGGTAATGATGATTTAATAGCTGACCAGGTGCTGAAAGGCTGTAATGGTAAAATGATGATGCAATGAGAATGAGTCAGCAAGGTTATTTAACTGCTACCACTTTAAGAGGCTGTATTATAAAAGAGGCCCTATATCTCTCTGTCTGTCTGTCTGTCTGTCTGTCTGTCTGTCTGTCTGTCTGTCTATCTATCTATCTATCTATCTATCTATCTATCTATCTATCTATCTCTATCTATCTATCTATCTATCTATCTATCTATCTATCTCTATCTCTATCTATGCCTATACCTATACCTATACCTATACGTCTGCCTGTCTGTCTGTCTGTCTGTCTGTCTATCTATCTATCTATCTATCTATCTATCTATCTATCTATCTATCTATCTATCATCTATCTATCTATCTATCTATCTATCTATCTATCTATCTATCTATCTATCTATCTACCTATACCTATACCTATACCTATACCTATACCTATACCTATACATCTATCTATCTATCTATCTATCTATCTATCTATCTATCTATCTATCATCTATCTATCTATCTATCTATCTATCTATCTATCTATCTATCTATCTATCTATCTATCTATCTACCTACCTACCTACCTACCTACCTACCTACCTACCTACCTATCTTTCTATCTACCTCTCTCTCTCTCTCTCTCTCTCTCTCTCTCTCTCTCTCTCTCTCTCTCTCTCTCTCTCTCTCTCTCTCTCTCTCTCTCTCTCCCTCCCTACCTACCTACCTACCTACCTACCTACCATCTAGCTATCTATGCGTGCTTCCATATAGTTGATGATTGATTGCCTGACTTTGCCTAGTATGTGTATGTATATATTCCTTCTATATATTCCTTGTAGATAAACCACTGTTTGAAACCTCTGTTTACTGTATTTTGCTCCTGGGTTGTCACAAAATAGTCACACTGTGCGCACTCTGACATTTTCTTGGCAAGATTTTAGAAGTGATTGGACATTGCCTCCTTCCTAGGGTTGAGAGAGAGAGAGACTGGCCCCAAGTTACCCAGTAGGCTTTGGGCTAAGGCAGGATTAGAACTCAGGTTTCCCCCAGTTTCTAGTCTGATGTCTTAACCATTGTTTCCAAGATTCCTTTGGGTTAGAAAGAACAATATTTCTGTTTTTTTAATGTTTATTAAGAGTTTTTCGATACAATAAAAAACAAGTAAAAGAAAAAAAGAGAATGAAACAAAAGTATGCAAGAAATAAAAAGAGAAAAGAACCAAAGTTTTAAAAAAATATAATTACTTCTTTTCAACAGATAATTATATTTTGGTGTAATAATATCTCCCTCTTACTTATTATATAAATCCCTTCAGTCTCTTATTCATTCCAACTCCGTCTTAATCTTCAAAGGCATCAATCATAATTTCCTTCCTTTCATTCTTTCAGGGAAAAAAAGTTTCGAGTCTTTCGGAAAAAAAAGTTTTTGTTGTTATTGTTTTTCTCTGACCAAAGAGGTCGGTTTTGTCATTTCTGGAAAATTCTAACACTTTTCACAATCCATTCCTCCGCTGGGGGATTTCCTTGTTTTTAATGATAATGTTTCACGGAGTCAAAACTTGACGATTTACAAAAACTTCACTTACCGGAGGAATTGTGAGGCAGAATAAGACTTATCATTATGGAGTTATAGTTACTAACAAAGACCCTTGAAAAAGAATGGAAGAAAAAAAGAATAAACATGATTCATACCAAAGCTTAAGTTGTAAAAGAAATCCAAAGTAAATTTCTAGGAGAAAAACGAAATGCACAGGTACAGAACAGGAGGCGTCTGGCTTAATAGTAGTAACTGTGAGAGGGATCTTGGAGTCCTTGTGGACAATCACTTAAATATGAGCCAAGAGTGTCCTGCAGCTGCCCCAAAAGCCAACACAGTCTGAGAGATTTAAGCCCAAACGATCTTGAATTCCATTGACTCTTATCTACCGCCAATTTGTCTTGACTGTTAGTAGTTCAGATTTTTGTAGCATACAATAAAATTCCCTTTTTACAACCCTGTGATTCCTTAATTTCGGATAGAGTCAAGCAACTTGAATGGCGCTGACTGAACACCTTCCCTGATGCCATGCAGAGTTCGCAACAGAATTTTTCTTTCTTCTTTCTTCTTTCTTCTTTCTTCTTTCTTTCTTTCTTTCTTTCTTTCTTTCTTTCTTTCTTTCTTTCTTTCTTTCTTTCTTTCTTTCTTTCTCTCTCTCTCTCTCTCTTTCTTTCTTTCTTTCTTTCTTTCTTTCTTTCTTTCTTTCTTTCTTTGCACACTAGGAGAGAAACATCTGTTGCTACCTAGGATTGAACTCTCAACTTTCCAAGTGGAAGTCACTTAAATATGAGCCAGCAGTGTCCTGCAGCTGCCCAAAAAGCCAACTCCCTTTTTACAACCCTGTGATTCCTTAATTTCGGGTAGAGTCAAGCAATTTGAATGGCACTGACCGGACGCCATCCGTGATGCCATGCAGAGCTCACAGCAGACTTTTCTTTCTTTCTTTCTTTCTTTCTTTCTTTCTTTCTTTCTTTCTTTCTTTCTTTCTTTCTTTCTTTTTCTTTCTTTCTTTCTTTCCACACTAGGAGAAAAACATTTGCTGCTACCTAGGATTGAACTCTCCACCTTCCAAGTGGTTCGGAAGGGAAGGGAAGGAAAGGAAAAAAGGAAGGGAAGGGAAGAAAAGGAAAAGAAAGGAAGAGGAGGAACAGAAAGGAAAGGTGGAAGGGAAGAGGAGGAAAGGAAAGTAAGAAGTGAAAAGGAAAGGAAAGGAGGAGGGAGGAAAGGAAAGGAGGAAGGGAAGAAGAGGAAAGAAAAAAAAGGAAAGGAGGAAGGGAAAGAAAGGAAAGGAAAAAAGGAAGGGAAGAGGAAAGGAAAGTAAGAATGTGTTTTCTTTGGGAAAAAATGTCAGATGTCATCACAGTACACTTTCAGAAGAAAAGGCAATACATTTTGCTGCCTGGTGCTTGATCCAATAAATAATTTCCGTGGGATTCGGTGTTTTATTACCCCAGTTTAACCAGGGACTTCCTCGCACGAGCAGAATTCCCCATCATCCCCGGGGTCTTCTTAATGTGTCACTCCCATTTGCAAAGCCATTTAGCTTGGAAATGTCACCAAAGCAACTTAAGGGGACAGAGGAACAGAGAAGCGATGCTAAGAACACAAAAGTGTGGCCTTTGGTGTCTACAAAAGGAGGACTCTGGTGATTGTGTGATTGCTTTGTTGCAAAATAGGCTTTGTGCGTTCAGCCATTGTCACCGAGGAAACGACACCATCCAAACTTTTACTATGGGAGATGAAAATGTATGCGGTATTTTTGAGCTCATTCCTGCTTGAGACGACCCATCATTTATAATTCAGAAGGACGGATCATAGTTCTCTTCAGTCTGGGACAGTTGTGTGCCTCCCTTTTTTTTCCATCCGGACCAAACATAATTTCAAATGTTGGATTTTCCCCCTTACCAAAGGGACCCCCCCCCTTTGTGGAGTACTGGGAAGCCATTGCCATGGCAACTCCACTGCGCTGTACAGTAGAAGCCATTTTGCAGCAGTACAGTAGAAGCCATTTGAAGGCACAACAGGCTGTATCTTAACAGAAGACACAACCCGAGGGGTGCTATCGGTGTCTTATCCCCCACAGTATTTGTTTCCAGAGAGTAAGTCATCTGTGTACCAAGTTTGGTTGAAATTGCTTGAGGCATTCCAAAGTTATGCTGGAACATATATATATATATATATATATACACACACATTTAGATAGATAGACAGACAGACGGATATAGACATAGATAGATAGATATAGATAGATATATTAAAAATTGGGAGATGGCAATTGCAGTGGGAAGGGACTGTTGGACAAGAGGAAAAAGAGAGAGAGAAAAATCGCCTTTTACATCTGAAGGAAAGTCTGCAAGACAGTGAGCAGTAAAATTTAATTCTTCCAAACTGGAGGTGAATAGAAAAGATTTAGCTGCAAAGGTTTGGCAGTAACTTTATTGGTAAACTGCCCAGAGTTACTCAGATTGGCAGTGCATGAAATAGATAAATAAATAAAATAAATGAACTCTGGACAGACTGTCTACCCTTCCTTCCTTCCTTCCTTCCTTCCTTCCTTCCTTCCTTCCTTCCTTCCTTCCTTCCTTCCTTCCTTCCTTTTGGAATGGACGAAGACAGGAAGCCATTTTCTCCCCTGCTTTCATCTTGTTCCCTTCTTTCTCATCTTCGTTCATTTTTTAAAATGAATGTAAATGTGAGATAAATACAGGGAGTCCTCGGTTTACCAGAGTCCGCTTAGTGACTATTTGAAGTCACAACAGATGGAAACTGATCCAGGAGAGGTTCAACCTGGAAACAAGGAGACATTTTTTTCAGACAGGGAGAGCAATCAACCCACGGAACAGAAGTTGCCTTCAGAGGTTGTGGGAGCTTCATTGCTGGAGGCTTTCAAGAAGAGACTGGACTGTCATTTATCAGAAACGGGGGAGAGGGTTGGACTAGATGACCTACAAGGTCCCTTCCAACTATGTTCATCTGTTAATCTCTATTCTTGATAAAATGCTGGAAGATAGGACCCAGGATCCTTTAGAAAACATAATTCCTCTCTTTTCAAGCTTGAGAGGGAAGGAAACGTATTACCAGTCTGGGGAAAATACTGCTTAATCTTACTTTCCCTATGTGGACTATAGGACGTCATCCATCACTCTTCACCAGTTTCCCCTGCTTAGGCGTATTTCACGTCTTGTAATATTTTTAAGCCCTCTAAATATAACTGGATGCCAGACAAAACATTAACGTGAAGCTGGTTTCCCTTTGCAAGGATCTCCACATGCCACAAGCCAGATTTCTTCTTTTTCATTCATGCATTCCATTTATATCCAGCCTTCCTATTTAATAGCTGACAGCTATTAAAGCGCAAAGTATCACAACAAGATTAGAACCAACGCTGCAGCTATATAAGAATTTTTATTTCAAAACAATATATTTTTATTGAGTTTTACTCTTTCTGTCTCTCTGTCTCTGTCTCTCTGTCTCTCTCTCTCTCTGTCTCTCTCTGTCTCTGTCTCTCTCTCTCTCTCTCTCTAGCTCTCTCTCTCTTTCTGTCACTCTCTTTCTATCTCTCTCTGTCTCTCTCTGTCTCTCTCTCTCTCTCTCTCTCTCTCTCTCTCTCTCTCTCTCTCTGTTTCTCTCTCTCTCTGTGTGTGTGTGTCTCTGTCTCTCTCTCCTCCAGTCTCTCTCTCTGTTAGATTCGGGCAACGAGAGAACAGACTCCGGACAAGTAGTGACTTAACAGCTCTTTATTAATAGAAGTAGTGAGCCAGCTTGGTGTGTGGTCTGAGGTTTCCCCTTTTATAGGGATCGGGTACGCCTCTCGACCAATCAGAATGATCCCTAGTTCCCGCCCTAGCGGCGGACCTGAGTGGAGACTTACAGCGATATATGCTAATATCTAACACCCCTCCCTTCTTAGACGGAGTGTTCTTGTTAGTAATAAAGTCCTTTAAGTACGTCGGTTTCTGTTTTACATGGGTGGATCGTCTGAGTTCAGGTTGAGCTGGATTGGGTGTGAGATCGGCTTGTTTGTCTAGTTCCGTTCCGCAGTCGGGGGGTGGAAAGCTTTCATCGCTTGGATGTTGTTCCGCTCCGTCGTTGATCTCTGGTTCCACTCCGGGCTCCGGGGTGTTGTGATCCTCTGTGTTTGGGCTCTCGGGTTGCTGACTTCCCAACGGAATATAGTCCTCGTTAGCTGATCGAAGGTCTGAGTGTGTTAGGCGACCCCGGAGTTGGTCTATGTGCCTTTTCCAATTTCTACCATCTTCTAGTTCCAGCAAGTATGATCGTGGACCCGTGATACCAATTACCCTTGCCGGCATCCACAGCATCCCCCCTGCATAGTTGTGGGCGTATACTGAATCCCCTATGCTAAAGTTCCGAATTTTGCTTGTAGAGTCTGGGGGCGATGTGGCAGAGTAATTTGGGTGAAGTCGGTCCAGGTGAGACCGTAGACGGCGGCCCATGAGGAGTTCAGCGGGGCTCCTACCCGTCGTGGCGCTGGGGGTAATATGTTGGATTAGAAGGTAATGATCAATGCGTGTTTGCCAATCACCTGGGCCCATCCTAGCAAGGGCCTCTTTTGCAGATCGCACCATTCTCTCCGCCTGTCCGTTCGAGGCCGGATGGAATGGCGCGACAAGGGCATGCCGAATTCCCTGACTTGCTAGATATGTTTCGAATTGCATGGCCGTGAATTGGGGCCCGTTATCGGAGACCAGGAGGTCGGGCAGACCATGAGTGGCGAAAAGTCGCCGTAGTACCTTAATGACTGCCTCTGCCATGATTGAAGTCATTAGGACTACTTCCAACCATTTGGAGTATGCATCCACAACTATTAAGAATGTTTGTCCCTGGACTGGCCCTGCGAAATCGATGTGTATTCGCAACCAAGGTGCTTTTGGTTTGTCGCATTCTGTGGCGGGCGCTTCAGGGGGTGCTGGTCTAGACTCTTGGCACGGATCGCAAGTGGCTACCCATTCCTCTATCTCTTTGTCCATATTTGGCCACCAAACGTAACTCCTAGCTAACGCTTTCATCCTTACGATCCCCGGATGCCCAACATGTAATGCTTCTAATACATTTCTCCGCAATGCGTATGGGACAACAACTCGATCCCCCCATAATAAACAACCTTGTAAAACCGACAATTCATCGCGCTTTGACCAAAACAGTTTGAATTCGGGTCCCACATTTCCCTTTGGCCACCCCCTCCATACCCAAGTTTGTACTTGTCTGATTACATTGTCCTTAGCAGAAAACCTAGCAACATCCAAAGAAGAAACAGGTCCAGAGTCCAAACAATCGATTAATAAAACCGGTACCTCGGGAGTGGGGTCTGTTAAAAGTTCTGGAAGTGGGCAACGGCTGAGTGCGTCTGCGTGCCCTAGTGTGGAACCCGGTCGATGTATCAGTTTGTAGGAGTACGCAGCCAGGAAAACAGTCCACCTGGTCATGCGCGGGGAAAGTGAGACTGGTGTGAGGTGGTTTCCCGCCAAAAGACCAAGTAGTGGTTTGTGGTCTGTGATGAGCTCGAAATCGCGGCCGTAGAGGTACTCATGGAAACGTTCGACTCCTGCCACAGCGGCTAACGCTTCTCTGTCCATTTGGCTGTAGTTCCTTTCAGCTGATGAAAGAGTCCTTGAGTAGAATGCTATGGGCGCTTCGTTTCCGTTCGGCATCCTGTGGCTGAGAACTGCGCCGACGCCGAAAGGTGATGCGTCGCAGGTCAAGACTAGTGGTAGCGTCTGGCTGTATTGAACGAGCAGAGAGTCGGTGGTGAGCAGGCGCTTGACTGCGGCGAAAGCTGCTGCCTCGGAACGTCCCCATGTCCATTTTGCGTTCTTGGCGAGGAGTCGGTGTAGCGGCTCAGCAACGGTCGCTTTCTGTCTCAGAAAAACGCTGTAGAAGTTAAGTAGTCCGAGGAATGCCTGCAACTCGGTCTGGTTACGTGGTGTGGGGGCGTCCTGGATCGCCTTAATTTTCTTCGGTTGGATGTATGCCCAAACCATCGATTCTATATCCCAGGAATTCTACGCTAGGCACGTTAATTTGGCATTTTTCTTTTTTAAGGCGGAGACCCTTCTCTCTACTTCTGGCCAAAACAGTTCTAGCTCTTTTTATTAGTTGCTCCTCGTTTGCAGCTGACACCAAGATGTCGTCAAAATACGGGACGACCCCTGGTATTCCCTGCAAAAGCCGTTCCATGACGCTCTGGAACAGCCCGGGAGCGATGCTTACACCGAATTGCAACCGGTTGCATTTGAATGCGCCCCTATGCATCACTATAGTCTGGGCCTCCGCTGGCAGTTGCTGGTAAGCTTGTGCCATGTCTAATTTAGCAAATATTTTTCCTGGCCCCAACGAGTGCAATAGGTGTTGGACTACTGGCACAGGATATGCACTTTGTTGTAGGGCGACATTAATTGTGCATTTATAGTCCGCGCAGATGCGGACTGACCCATCTGGTTTAACTGGGGTCACGATGGGCGTTTCCCAGCGCGCGTGATCCACTGGTTCGAGGATCCCCTGTTCTACTAGTTTATCTATCTCCTTATCAATTTTGGGGCGGAGTGCGAAAGGCACTCTTCTTGGTTTGAGTCGGATTGGCGCCACGTTGGGGTCTAGATTGAATGATATAGGTTTACCCACATACTTACCAAGACCAGGGCTGAATACATCCTCGAACTCCTTAAAAATCTGTTCAGCGCTGCTGTTCTCCATGGCGTTGATTCCGGTGACTTCTAGCCCCAGGGCTTCAAACCAATCCAATCCCAGGAGGCTCTGTAATGGCGCGCTGGCGACGGTCACAGGCAGCTGGGCTATGATGTCCTTGAACTGCACCCGAAACGTGCCTTGACCCACGATGGGGACCCTGTTCCCCTGGTAGTCTCGTAGCAGGATGTCTGGTGTACGCAGTTGGCGCTTTTTAAGGCTAGGGATTGCCTTTTTCATGGCAGACCATGAAATGATCATCAGGGACGATCCAGTGTCAACTTCCAGCTCGCAAGGGGAGTCCTCCAGGAGGACAGTGATTTTCAGCTTTTTAGGCCACTTGGTGCGGACCTGACCTATCGTTGTGAGATAGGTTCGCAATGGTTCTCTCTGGGTCAACACTCTCTCTGCATCAGTATCCTGGGGATACTCTCTCTCGGCTCTCTGGTAATAGGCCCTTTCAGCTCTTTGTGTGTATTCTCTCTCGGCAAACTCCCTTTGGTTTCTCTCTGGGCGCCCTTTGTTTTTTCGCCAAGCCCCTGGGTTGGGCTTCTGTTGGCGGTACATCGGAGGCTGCCATTGTGAGGCAGGGACTTCGCTCTGGCACACTCTTGCGATGTGCCCCAGTTTGTCGCAATGCGAGCAAACAACGTTTCTGAACCGACAGGTAGACCGGGGGTGGTTCCCTCCGCAACTTGCACATGGTGGCAAATGGAATTCGGGTTTCCCCACCGGTCTCATGTGACTGCTCCGCATACGGTGACTGTCCTCGAATTCGGACTCCTCAATTTCTTGCTCGGTGTCCTCATAGTGAATTCTGGCATGTCTGGTTCCGGTCTGGGTTGCGCTGTATCCGCGTTGTATGGTCTCGGATGATCTGTCTGCTGATTCGGACGCCCTTGCTTCATCGAGTGCAATCTGTAGGCTTAGGTTTGACTTGGCCAACAACCGCTTCTGTAGAGAGATGTCTCTCAACCCGCATATGAGTCTTGCCAGAATTTGCTCGTCCAGATCCCTGAACTCGCAATGCGTGGCCGCTTTCCGTAGCGCTGCAACATATTGGTTGATTGATTCTCCCGCCTTCTGGTTCCTCGTGTTGAATTCCTGGCGGCGAACGTGGCGGGAAGGTTTTGGCGTGTAGTGCGTTTGTAAAGTCTGTTGTAGCACCGCCCATGATACCGCTTGTATAGGGGTTGGCTCAGAGAGGTCTCTGGCCGTTTCGAAGACTTCTCGCCCACAGTAGCTCAGGAATATGTTCTTGCGAGAGTCCGGTACTCCCGAGTATTCGTTTGCTTCGAGAAAACACTCGAACCTGATCATGTAGGACTCCCAATGGTCGTTCAGTGGATCGAACGGAGCTGGAGGAGTGTGCATCGCCATCTTGTCTGCGTTTGAATTTGCCGCGCTGAGATGGCTGCCGGAATTCCCGCCGAATTCCTAGGCTGGATCGAATCCTTGGATTCTGGAGGTAGCGTCTTCGTCCTATCTGTCTCTCGATCCCACCTTCGTCGCCAGTGTTAGATTCGGGCAACGAGAGAACAGACTCCGGACAAGTAGTGACTTAACAGCTCTTTATTAATAGAAGTAGTGAGCCAGCTTGGTGTGTGGTCTGAGGTTTCCCCTTTTATAGGGATCGGGTACGCCTCTCGACCAATCAGAATGATCCCTAGTTCCCACCCTAGCGGCGGACCTGAGTGGAGACTTACAGCGATATATGCTAATATCTAACACTCTCTCTTTGTGTTTTTCTCTCTCTCTCTGTGTCTATCTTTCTATCTCTCTGTCTGTCTGTCTGTCTCTCTCTGTCTCTGTCTCTGTCTCTCTCTCTTTGCCCCCCACTCTCTCTGTCTTTCTTTCTCTTTCTCCCTGCCTCCCTCTCTCTTTCTACATATCAGCCCACACAGAAACTATCTGGAATACTCACCAAAGTAGAAAAGCAGAGTAAAATTCAAATACAGAAGCCCTCAAACACATTTTTAAAAATCTGGCTTTTTATGGGGAATAAACTAACTGTAATCACTTCTCATTAAAGGAAGGGTTTAAATTTGCCAGGAATTCAGTTGTATTCATTCTAGAACAATTCCTACAAGTCAGGCTGTAATATTAACTTACAGATTAACGGAGTTGGAAGGGACCTTGAAGGTCATCTAGTATAACCACTCACCCAAGAAGGAGATCCTACATCATTTCTGACAAATGGCAATCCAGGAGAAGAGATGAAAGGAAACAAAAGGATAGCTAAATATCTATAGAGATTCTCAGTCGTCCAGGTCATGGTTGTCCTAAAAGGGGCTTTTTCAAGAGGCAACTGGACATTCTTGTTTTCCTTTGAAGATGTTTTGCTTCTCATCCAAGAAGCTTCTTCAGCTCTGACTGGATCCAGCATCTTTAAGCCCCTTTGGGAAACAAGTGGACAGAGAAGGAGAAAGGAGGAGGAGGAGGAGGAGAAATGGATAAAGAAGGAGACAGAAGGAGAAAAATGGGGAAGAGAGAAGAGAAGAAAGAGAGGAGGAGAAGTATATAGAGGAGAATGGAGGGGAGGGGAGAATAGGAAGGAGAAGGGGAAAGGGAAAGGATGGAAGGAAAGGGGGGAAGGGAAGGAAGGAAGGAAGAGTAGGGGAGGGGAGGAAGGAAGGAAGAGTAGGGAAGGGAAGGAAGGGAAGGAAGGGGAAGAGAAGGAAGGAAGGGAAGGGAAGAGAAGGGAAAGGAAAGGAATATAGAATGGATGAAAAAAAGGAAAGGAAAAGAAAAGAAAGGAATTTTGTGTAAATAAAATCAGAAGGTGGAACAGGGTGAGTATGCTTCATCAACTTGAGCAAAAATCAAAATCTTCCACTGGAAGAAGAAAAGGTGGAATACAGAATGAGCTTCTAGGGTTAATTGAGTCTAGATTTCAGGGGTCATTGACTTAATAGAGCTATTCTTGGACCAATTGCAAGGGTGTTTTTTTTCCTTTTTTTAAAAGCAGCTGCTCTCCGGCAGAGAACAAAGCAGTCTGATAGGAAGGAGGAAATGGCTCTGGAGTGGACAGACCAGCTGCTGGAGGGGGTGAGGGGGTGTTGCAGCCATTTGAAGCTGGACCTGCCACCATCACACCATGAAGCACGGGAGGAGGAGGAGACCATCTGTTCCGAAGGACCCCAGACAGTTCAGGACTACCTGAAGGTGCCAGAACAAATTTCTCCAGCGAACCAGAGGACAAGTGAAATGGAACCACCCCAAACAAAACAACCCACCATAAACAAAAAATTTTTAAAAAAATTGAACAAATGAGATCTCAAAGATCTCAAAATACCGTATTTTTCAGAGTATAAGACGCACCTTTTTCCCTCAGAAAAGAGGCTGAAAATCTGGATGCGTCTTATACATGGAATACAGCATTTTTTGCCTCCCAAAACCTCGTCCCCTTCACAGAAATGGCCGTACATAGCCTTTAGGAGGCTTCTAGAGTGCTCCTGGGGGCTGGGGAGGGCAGAAATGAGCGAACAACAGGCCATTTTTGCTCGTTATTGCCCCCCCCTCAGGAGCACTCTACAAGCCTCCTAAAGGCTATTCATGCCCCCCCCTTTTTTTTTTGAAAAAAAAGGGCCTGTTTTTGCGAAAAAGGTCTGCAGAATGCAAAAACTATTTTTAATAAATTTGCCTCTTCAAAACCTTGGTGCATCTTGCACTCTGGTGCATCTTATACCCCCCAAAATACGGTAGTATGCTTATTTTATTAGTAAAATAAATGTGATTTTTCCAAGCTTGCCTAGATGTAATTGTTATGGATACGAAGACAGAAGAGGGATTTGTCTCGTTACTATTCTAGAGTTAGTTTTCTCCTTTAGTCATTTTTCTCCAGCTATCAAGGAGAAGCAGAGGTGGTATTCGGCTGGCTTGGACCGGTTCACCCAAACTGGTAGTGGCGACTTGCACCCATCCGCCCACTCGCCCCAGCTCCAAGGCATCCTATGTTTTCATTTTTGACGTTGCGCATGAGCAAAGCAATGCATGCATGGAAAATGCACATGTGACATGCAGGCCGCAGGTATGTACGGTAGGCATGCGTGTGTGCTCACATTTGCGAACCGGTGGTGAAATTATGTGAATCCCACCTCTGAGGGCAATGTTAAAATATTCGTGAGTGAGAGAGACATGGGAACAAGGTCAGCCAATGAATAGACATAGCAACTAAGTCAGCCAATGGGAGCTTAAACAGATCTGAGTCTGTGCAGAGAATTGAAACAGAAGCTTAGGAAGAAAGCAGTCTGCTGCTCTCAAAAGTAAACTAGCAGTCTGCCTGGGCTTGTCTGCTAAAATGAAACTAACTGCTTGTGTTTGCCTGTAACTCTCCTGCCTTGGGTTTATTGGAAGAATCATCTGTTGGTATTGTACATTTATTCATCTATTCTTATGTACATAAAGAAGTTATATCTCTAAGCAGTTTACAGAGTCAGCCTATTTCTCCCTAACAATCAGGGTCCTCATTTTGCCGACCTCAGAAGGATGAAAGGCTGAGGAAGGATGAGTCAACCTTGAGCCAGTCAGGATTGAACTGTTGTCTGTGGGCAAAGTAAACCTGCAGTGCTGCATTCTAATCACTGTGGCTCACTCGCTCCTTCCTTCCTTCCTTCCTTCCTTCCTTCCTTCCTTCCTTCCTTCCTTCCTTCCTTCCTTCCTTCCTAATAGCACTTAGACTTATATATCTTTTTACAGTGGTTTACAGCCCTCTCTAAGTGTTTTACAGACTCAGCCTATTGTCCCCCCCCCCAACAATCTGGGTCCTCATTTTACCGACCTCGGAAGGATGGAAGGCTGAGTCAACCTTGAACCGGTGATAATCAAACTGCCAGATTGCAGGCAGCCGGCAGTCAGCAGAAGTACCCTGCAGTACCGCACTCTAACCACTGTGCCACCATGCAGTATGACCACAGTCTGGAGTTCAATCCTGACCAATTCGAGGTTGACTCAGCCTTCCATCCTTCCGAGGTGGGTAAAATGAGGACCCAGATTGTTGGGGGAAATATGATAACTCTGTAAACCGCTTAGAGACGCCTGTAAAGCACTGTGAAGCGGTATATAAGTCTAAGTGCTAAAGTGCTGTAGCCCGTATCGAAATGCAAAATTGTGTGTTCCTACCTCATATCATTAAAGATAATTTTAAAAACCTCCTTGAACCATAGCCAGATTGCCAATGTAACGAAGGCCAGGTAAAATATTTATAGCAGTTACTTTAATAGCAACATGTCAGCATTCTACCAAAAATTGTCCAGTATATTTGAAGTGAGATTAGAGGGAGATTACTTATATTATTTAAAACTGTATTGTTTAGGAGTCATCCAGAGTTTAGATTTCATTTTGGGAACACTCTTCTGAAGGAAGGGAAAAAAAAAAACTACAGGTGGACTACGAGAAGATAAAGGGCCTGGGTGTAAGTTATACGAGGAAAAAGAGAAGGAAGAAATCTATTTTATTTTGGGAAAAGAAGACTAAGGGGATTAATTTCTGCTTCAATATTTAAAACCCTCCACAAAGAAAATGGAGCATTGCTGCTTTGGATATCCACCAGGGCTTACCGATGAGGAATTTCTGGTAGCTGAAGTACCAAATGCAAAAATAGAAGCTTTTTAGCAGCTTTTCAGATGTAGTAGAAGTTCAACGCCAGGTTTCAAGATTGATAAAGATAGGGGAAGACCAAGTATCTAAAACAGCAGAAATGTCAGTGAAGCTTTTTGTTTTATCATTGTAGAGCGGGGGTCTCAAACTCAAGGCCCACGGGGTGCTTAGATCTGCCCCGTGGGACCACCCTGGAGACAGCGAAGGACCAGCCCCCCCCCCAGGCTCCGTTTTCACTGGCAGAGGGCTAGCTAAACAAACTGAAAACGAAGCAAAAGGAGAATTGTTTCCCCTTTTGTATTTAAGCATCCAAGAAAGGACAGGAAAGGAGAAAGAGAAAGAGGAAAGACAAAGAAGAAGAAGGAAAGAGGGGAAGGAAAAAGGAGCAAGAATGAAGAGGGAAGGAAAAAGAAGAAAAGGAAGGGAGAGAGGGAGGGACAGAGGGTGGGAGGAAGGAAGGAGATTATAATGAGAGTGAGGGAGGGTCTGAGAGAAGTCCTGCCTTAGCACTTGACCACCACAGGTGCCCCCAACACGTTGAGCTGGCCACGCTGACCCCAGCCACGCCTCCCACACCCCTTGAGGTCAAACACAACCTGATGTGGCCTTCAATGAAATCGAGTTTGACACCCCAGTTGTAGAGCATGATCAAAGCTCACATGATCAGATTTCCTCTTTACTTCGTCTTACACTGAACAATACCAAGGTGGGGTTATGTTGAGTTTCTGTCTCATGCTTTCTTCTTTCCCGGGATTGGATAGTCTTTTGTGAAAATCCTCCCTCAATAGTCCAATTCCTTCTGTCCCAAAGTTGTTTTTTCAAAAGGCAACTGAGCAGTTTACAGAGTCAGCCTCTTGCCCCCAACAATGTGGGTCCTCATTTTACTGACCTAAGAAAGATGAAAGGCTGAGTCAACCTTGAGCCGGTCAGGATTGAACTGTTGGCTGTGAGCAGAGCAATGCTGCAGTGCTGCATTCTAACCACTGTGCCACCATGGCTCCTTCCTTCCTTCCTTCCTTCCTTCCTTCCTTCCTTCCTTCCTTCCTTCCTTCCTTCCTTCCTTCCTTCCTTCCTTCCTTCCTTCCTTCCTTCCAAGCAGTTTACAGAGTCAGCCTCTTGCCCCCAACAAGCTGGGTCCTCATTTTACTGACCTAAGAAAGATGAAAGGCTGAGTCAACCTTGAGCCGGTCAGGATTGAACTGTTGGCTGTGAGCAGAGCAATGCTGCAGTGCTGCATTCTAACCACTGTGTCACCATGGCTCCTTCCTTCCTTCCTTCCTTCCTTCCTTCCTTCCTTCCTTCCTTCCTTCCTTCCTTCCTTCCTTCCCTCCCTCCCCCTCCCTCCTCCTTCCTTCCCTCCCTCCCTCCCTCCCTCCCTCCCTCCCTTCCTTCCTTCCTTCCTTCCTTCCTTCCTTCCTTCCAAGCAGTTTACAGAGTCAGCCTCTTGCCCCCAACAAGCTGGGTCCTCATTTTACCGACCTCGGAAGGATGCAAGTTTGAGTCAACCTTGAGCCTGGTGAGATTTGAACTGCCAAACTGCTGGTAATTGGACCGCAGTACTGCATTCTAACCACTTGCACCACCACAGCTCTGAAGATAACATCTTCAGTGGAGTTTAGGGGATGTCAGTGTTCTTCTGTTAATAAGGGCTTCAGATATGGGTGTGTCAAGTGAAGGTTTTGTGATGGGTCTTGTGATGGGTCTTGTGGTAAAGAACAGAATAACAGAGTTGGAAGGGATCTTGGAGGTCTTCTAGTCCAACCCCCTGCCTAGGCAGGAAACCCTATACCGTTTCAGACAAATGGCTATCCAACTTCTTCTTAAAGTCTTCCAGTGTTGGGGCTTTCACAATTTCTGGAGGCAAGCTGTTCCACTGATTAATTGTTCTAACTGTCAGGAAGTTTCTCCTCAGTTCTAAGTTGCTTCTCTCCTTGATTAGTTTCCACCCATTGCTTCTTGTCCTGCCTTTCAGGTGCTTTGAAGAATAGTTTGACTCCCTCTTCTTTGTGGCAAAGAGATATTGGAAGATATTGGAAGACTGCTATCATGTCTCCCCTAGTCCTTCTTTCTCTTAAGCTATACATACCCAGTTCCTGCAACCGTTCTTCATATGTTTTAGTCTCCAGTCCCCTAATCCTCTTTGTTGCTCTTCTCTGCACTCTTTCTAGAGTCTCCACATCTTTTCTACATCGTGGTGACCAAAACTGAATTCCGTATTCCAAGTATGGCCTTATCAAGTCCTTGTAAAGTGGTATTAACACTTCACGTGACCTTGATTCTATCCCTCTGTTGATGCAGCCTAGAACTGGGTTGGCTTTTTTGGCAGCTGCTGCACACGGCTAGCTCCTATTTAAATGGTTGTCCACTAGGACTCCAAAATCCCTCTCACGGTTACTACTGTTGAGCAAGGTACCACCTATACTGTACCCGAGCATTTCATTTTTCTTGACTATATGTAATAGGAGATTACATTAGGTCTGGGTCATTGGGAGATGAACTGCTGATGGAGTCAACTCTCCTCCATTACTCTGTTCCTCTAACTGGCCCAGCCACCTTTTAGCCCCTTAGGAAAAGACAGGAGGATTGAGACCAACCCAGTGGTGAAATCTATTTTTTTTTACTACCCATTCTGTGTGTCACGATGTTAAAAAGTTTGCTAGATATGAACTGACTGGAAACTGACACTCAAGAGTTAAACTAAGAAAGCTTTATTGCGCAGTTCATAAAACAAAGTTATCTGAAAGTGATTTATTGCGCATGCTTCACACATTCCAGAACTATTCCTTTGTTCTTTGTCCGACTGCCAAGCATGCTGGCAGGCGGAACATTTATTATCAAAATGTAACCATTAGTTAGTTCTGTTCTATTTACTTTTATTTACTTTTATTAAAGTTTGTTTATTAATTAGAATATACCTCTCAAAGACTTTTATTTATTTTTTCTTCTTAACACCTCAATGATATGCTGAAGGGAATCAGCCCGGTCCATAGACCTTATTTTCTCTAGGGTGTTTTTTCCCCCTGACACTGTGGGCATGGCTTGGTGGGTGTGGCTTGGTGGTCATCATGTGACTGGTTGGGTGTGGCTATGTAGTCATGTAACTGGGGGGATCAAAAGACAGAAACTAACAATGTCCTGCTGGAGCAGGGACTAGATGACCTCCAAGTCCCTTCCAGCCCTGGATTATCCTTTGAAGCTGCGTCTAGTGCCAGGTTTGTAGTCCTTCCTTCATCTCCCTTTTCCCTCCCTCTCTCCCTTTCTTTCTTTCTTTCTTTCTTTCTTTCTTTCTTTCTTTCTTTCTTTCTTTCTTTCCTTTCCTTCCTTCCTTCCTTCCTTCCTTCCTTCCTTCCTTCCTTCCTTCTTTCTTTTTCCTTTTCTCTTTCTTTCTTTCTTTCTTTCCCTTCCTTCCCTCCTTCTTTCTTTTTTTCTTTCTTTCTTTCTTTCTTTCTTTCTTTCTTTCTTTCTTTCTTTCTTTCTTTCCTTCCTTCTTTCTTTTTCTTTTTCTTTTTCTTTTTCTTTTTCTTTCTTTCTTTCTTTCTTTTTTTCTTTCTTTCTTTCTTTCTTTCTTTCTTTCTTTCTTTCTTTCTTTCTTTCTTTCTTCCTTCCTTCCTTCCTTCCTTCTTTCTTTCTTTTTCTTTTTCTTTCTTTCTCTTTCTTTCTTTCTTTCTTTCTTTCTTTCTTTCTTTCTTTCTTTCTTTCTTTCTTTCTTTCTTTCTTTCCCTTCCTTCCTTCCTTCCTTCCTTCCTTCTTCTTTCTTTCTTTTTCTTTTTCTTTCTTTTTCTTTCTTTCTTTCTTTCTTTCTTTCTTTCTTTCTTTCTTTCTTTCTTTCTTTCTTTCTTTCTTTCTTTCTTTCTTTCTCAGCACCCCCCCTTTAGCTTGTAACAGCTAAGGCAAAGCTCCCATTGACGTGAGTGATGTTGAGTTGGCCACGCCCACCCAGTCACATGACCACCAAGCCACGCCTGCTCAGCTGGTCATTAGGACAGAGAACAGGTTGTTAAATTATTTGAATCCCCCCATTGCCGGCAACCAATGCAGCTCACGGAGCAGTGGTGTTACAGGAGCTCCTGCCTGCCAAGATCTGATTCCCAAGAATTATCCAAAGCTACTGCAAGAAGCAGAAGTTTCCAATTAGTTTCCATCGATGAAGCAAATTGGTTGCCTTCTGGAGCGCATGGACCTATTTTCCACGGCCTTGATTTTTATGAACTGTTTGGGAGATCATCAAGATCAGCTCTGCAGAGACGGCGATGATTTCTCTGGCTCTCTTCTCCGCCGAGCCTGAGCTTCAAGTTGTGTTGCTCCTTTACTTGATCAACACTCATAATTTGGTCTCTGGATCCTTCTGCCTCTGCATGAATAAAACATGGGTTCAGAAATCAAGATTTGGCCAATGGAGGGGCTGTTATGGAAGGGTGGGAGGAAAGATAATGCTGAAGCACTATTCAATGCTAATCTTTCAGGTTGTGCTTTATTCCTGATTATATAGTTGTTCTGACCCCCCACCCCCACCCCCCATGCCTGTGAGTAAACCAGAACACAGGCTTGGTTGTTTGCCACTGTTTGATTACTGAGATAACGAATCCTTTGGCTGAGGGCCCAGACAACTCACGTTCAATAGAGTAGCTCTGCAGCAACCCAGATAATTCAAATGAAGCAACGCAGATAGTCCAAACGAACAGACACGGCTAGAATACACAGATAGATTTTCTTAACTACTAATTCGAATGGTTGTTTCCTGCAAATGTCCCCTCCCAACGCCTCACCTATAATCTCTCTTGGGAGGGGCCAATCCACAACCACCTGTGCTTAATCATCTTCTGTGAGTCTGCCTATGAGTTGCTGCTTCCGTTTCTCAGCCCTTCTCAATCTAGCATCAGGGACAAACTGCCTTTGATCCTCCCCACTGCTCCATGCCTCAGGCACCACCTGGTGGCCAACCAGCCTCTCTGGTCCCTGCTCTGAGTCTGAACCTTGCACAGGGTCCTCCACATCGTCCAGGGCAGACTCATATGGTTCCTCGCTATCCGAGTCCATCAGCAGCTCAACCGGAGCCTGCTGGGCCACAACACATAGCATAGCATAGCATAGCATAGCATAGCATAGCATAGCATAGCCTTTATTGTCATTGTACATCATGTATACAATGAAATTGGTTTTAGCCTCACTGGTGCAATCCATGACAAAAAATGCAAATGACATAAATAGTATAAAGAATAATGGAAGTAATTAGGAAAGAAATTGGAAGTAATTAGGAAAGAAATTGGGCTCAAATGTGGTACTTAAGTTGAGGACTACCTGTATCAGAAAGGAAAGAGTATCTTTTTTTCCCTCCCCATTGCAATTTGTTGCTTTTGGGTGGTGCGGTGACCTGGAGGGGGAGCTCTGGCCTCAAAATCAGGAGGCCGTGTGTTCGATCCTAGGTAGCGGCAGATATTTCTCTCTCTGGGCACAATGAGAATATTATCTGCTGAACAAAACTCCGCATTGGCAACAGGAAGGGCATCTGGCCAGGAAACACTCAGCTCCATTTAGTTGCCCCGACTCCATCCCGATGCAAGGGATTATGGCACCGATCCTAAAACTATGGCCCGCGGGCCAGATATGGCCCACCAATGCAAAGTATCCAGTCCGCGGAGTGGTGGGATTCAGCCCCTCACCCCGCCCCTCACTGTCGGCTTTATCATCTGGTGAGCATCACTCCAGCTGCACTTCTGGTTAGTTACTTCACCAGTTGAGCTGCACTTCTGATCACACGGCTGCTGCCGAAGGTGAAGCTGGAGGGTGCAGGGGAGGACCAGCTGAGTGAAGGGTGATCTCGCCAGTGTAGCCACGTGATCCTGGGCCAGTGGGTGAGTAGGGGAGGGGCTGATGTTGGCTTGAAAAGCAACTCTGCTGCCAGCTTGTAAAGCAGTGCTTTAAAAGTCTTTAAAGACACTTTAAAAACAGCCTTTCAGGATGTTTTTCACAGCCATAAGATCCAGGGCCAGTGGGTGAGAAGGGTGGGGGGGGGGAGCAAGGACAAAGGCAAATGGACTGCTAAATTGGCCACACACCCCAATCACATGACCACCTAGCCACGCCCACCCAGCTGGTCCGCCCCCCCCCCAACAGTCTGAGGGACCGTAAATCGGCCCCCTGTTTAAAAAGTTTGAGGACCCCTGGATTACGGGGTCATTAAAAGACACACAGCCAAACAAATTGCAATGTATTGCTTTTGGGGTGGTGTGGGATGGAATCCTATCATGAGAAGCTTTAAATCTTAAAATGGGGGGGGGGGGATATGGTGATTTCTCATATGCTTGCAGAGAAATTCTGAGAACAATGTCGATTGGCCCTTTTTCTACAAAACCCTTAATGACCCACTGTATATTCTGGATCCTGAGATGCCTAAATATAATAATGGAGTTCTAGTTGAGGTTAAAAAAAAAACGTTGATGATGATGGATGCTTTTAAGATGTTCTTCATTCCTGAAGAATGCCTATGGAGATTCTCAGTCATCCAGGTCGTGTTTGTCCCAAAGGTGCTTTTTTAAGAGGGAACTGGACTTGTTTTGTTTTTCCTTGAAAATGTTTCGCTTCTCATCCGAGAAGCTTCTTCAGTTCTGACTCTGAAGAAAAGCCATTTGTCCTAAATGGTATACGATCTCCTGCTTGAGGGTTGGACTAAAAGACCTCCAAAGTCCCTTCCAACACTGTTAGTCTAGGTTCAGTGTTCCTTCAACAAAACAAGCTTCACAACACTCCTTAAGCAAATCCAGAAGAAAATTTCAAGCAGGTGTTCTAACCGAGGCTTTACCAAATCACGAAGCAGACTCCTTGTCCCGACAAAACCCTTTTTTATTAAGCGAATGTGAATTCCTCTCATTTACATCCTGCAAAGTCCCAGCAAACAGTCTTTCAAGGGTGAATTGACAACCACAGACCTTATCAGGCTTGGAGAGCTGTCAGGCCGGTATTTTCCAAACGCAATGCTGTACAAGAAAATACTTGGGAAGGAGTCTCTGAGAGTCACGAACAAATCTTCACACTAATGAAGCGAACTAATTGTCTCCTGCAAACTCCACTCCCCTTTCGTTCCTCTTTATTCCCTCTGGGAGGGGCCATTCATCGTCCACCTGTGCCTTTACTCCCAAGTCGGCCCTTGTTCCTTAGCTGTTCCCTTCTCCTGGCAGCTCTGCGCATGCACACACTGGGAACAGGCTCCAGCTGTTCTTCTGCCCCACTGATCTCTGGCTCTGAAGGTAGCTGATAACTGTCAGACGACCCTGGCCCCATCTCTGCCTCCGATGCAGAGCCTTCATCAGAGCCTTCCACAGACTCCAGGACTGCCACATCTTCCTCCCCAACCTTCTCACTGTCTGAGTCTGCTGCCAACTCTGCTGGCTGTTGGCAGGCCACAACAACTCTGTAAACCTTTGAGAGAGGGCTGTAAGGAGCGGGAGTCTTCTCCAGCACCAGAGTTCAAAGGCCTCAATTCTTTGGCGCTCAGCCTTTCTTATGGTCCAACCTTCACAGCCATCCATGGCAACTGGGAAAGCCGTAGCCTTGACTATAAGCCCTTTTGTTGGCAGGGCGATGTCTCTGCTTTTTGGTATGCTTTCTAGCTTTGCCATAGCTTTCCTCCACAATGGTACGGGAGAAAACCTTACTTCCCCAAAGAAGGATGCTTTTAAGAAATTGAAAGGCAAAAATCAGTGTATTGTTTCTACTGTACATACCGAATTGGCATTCTCACCCATCTTCAACAATGAAGTGATAATAGCAAGAGAGGCAGCAATACTGTGCCCAACTTTCTATTTTGAACTGGGACTTTGATCTCTGGCAGGTGTCTTGCTCTCTGGATGGAGAGGTTATGAATAGCTAGGCTCTGTATTAGCTGCCAGTGGTGAGAAGACGCCTCTCTTTGCGAAGTTGGTGCTCATCTAACCATCTGCCAAGCTTTCCTTCGGAGGAATTCTTACGATGACACAATGGTGAAACGAGGACCATGTAATCGCTGGTCCTTATGGCACTCTGGACTCCCAGCAGAAAGCTAAATGAGAGATGGGCAGATGTGCAATCCGGGAAGTGAGCCAGGGTACTCTTATTAGTCAGCTAAGGGGCTCAATGCTGGTAGCCCTAAACAATGTCCGCCTGGTTTTATGGTTGGGCCAGATGTCACCAAAGGGGATGTGCTGAAGGATGAATGGATCCAAGGGGCATTTTCCAGACGTTGAACATTGACTCGTTATCAGTGTAGCAAAAGGAAAAGGGATTGGAGGAGAACATGGATTCCTAAACACAGCACCGTGGGGTTGCGTTCTTGGTTTCTCTGTAACAAATAAAAGACGTTGGTTGTCAACCTAGAAGGAGTGACACTCTCTTGTCACTACTCGTGTCAGGCCTGCAGCCACCTTTTCTTTTGGATCTTTGGCCTGCCACATTTTCTATTATTCTACTATGCATTTTCTATTGTGGGAAAACGGGAGGGGGGATTGCGTGGAGTGAGATGCGATGTAGCCATAACAAAATTCTTTCTAGAAAGCCAAGGTCATCCTTTGTCTTTTCATCTCTGCACCTGAATGGAACTGGATGGGTGGAAGCTGCCAGCATGGCAGTGGAGATTGGACCATGTCAAATCTCCCACTGGACTTGTGGGGGTGGGGGCAGGATCTTGAACTTTCAACTGGGTGGGGAAAACCAGGAAGCTTTCAGATTCGGGTTTTCCCAGATGTGCCAACAGGTCTCTCTTCATAAATGGGAACTTTGAGGAATCCTTTGCTTTGGACTCTGATTTACTTTTGGATGCTACTTGGAACCTTGACAACCTGACTTCTACCAAAGGTGCTTTTTTCAGGAGGCAACTCACTTTTCTTGTTTTTTCTTTTGAAGACGTTTCGCTTCTCATCCAGGAAGCTTCTTCAGGTCTGACTGGATGGAGGTGAATGGAAGGATCGATATTTCTTGCAGACAGCTTGTCATTTGCACCCTTTTAGAGGGTCATTGAGGCCACTTGGAGGCTTATCTGTGTCCTCAGGGTCACCTGAGTGGTGCAAATGATTCCTGTAGCCTGCAATAAATTTCCTCTGGAAATCCATTCCTTATTCCCACACCACTCAAAGGGTGTTCACCCCAAATTGTATAGCTAAATGTCTACAGAGATTCATCCAGGTCATGAGAATCGCTACAGACTTTTAGCTATACAGGATGAGAATGGAAATGTCTACAAAGAAAAAAACAAGAAAATCTCCTGAAAAAGCACCTTTGGGACAACCAGGACTTGGATGACGGAGAATCTCTACGGGCTACTCAACTCCTCCTTAACTAGTAACAGAGAGTTTGTATGGAGAACTACATTCCAGGAGACCAATTCTTTCATGCAGGGAGAATATCACACCAAAGACTTAATAGTTTGGAAGATGCCCAAGCATTTTTCCAAAACAGCAAGCTGTTCTCCATTTGCTTTATGTAGATATGCATTTATTTATGGAGTCATAGCAAGCGATAGCCTTTGGCTGACCTTGTTCCAGCGCAGAAGCTAAGCAAAGTCATGTGTGGTTATTGCTTAGATAGCAATACTTGGCGTGAATGCAGGAATGAACTAATGGTCTCCTGCAAACTCCGCTCCCCTTTTGCTCCTCTTTATTCCCTATGGGAGGGGCCATTCACCATCCACCTATGACCTTACACCCATGTCAACCCTTGTTCCTTAGCTGTTCCCTTCCTCTGGCAACTCTGTGCATGCACACACTGGGAACAGGCTCCAGCTATACTTCTGCCCCACTGATCTCTGACTTCGAAGGCAGCTGATAACTGTCAGACGGCTCTGACCCCCTCTCTGCATCTGACACAGAGCCCTCATCAGAGCCTTCCCCAGACTCCAGGACTGGCCCATGTTCCTCCCCAACCTCCTCACTGTCCGAATCTGCTGTCAGCTCCGGTGGCCTCTGGCGGGCCACAACAATTTTGTGCTTGAAATGGAAAAGAATGAAACTTTGATTTTGGGTTTCACCGATTAGATCGATAGATCTTTATAGAAATGGTTTGTTCATATTATTATGGGGGAAAAAAATAAAGTTGTGATTTGATGTTAATGCCTTATTTTACTGCAACAGAGAGTCGGAAATTGATGGGGGGTTTTCTTTTCTTACCCTTCCTCAGCTTTCAGTAATATTCCTAGCAAAAGATCCTAGCATCTAAAACTCAGTGCAGATCCCCTTAAAAGTAAAGGTAAAAGTTCCCCTCACACATATGCTAGTCGTTCCCGACTCTAGGGGGCGGTGCTCATCTCCGTTTCAAAGCCAAAGAGCCAGCGCTGTCCGAAGACGTCTCCATGGTCATGTGGCCGGCATGACTAAACAACAAAGGCGCACGGAACGCTGTTACCTTCCCACCAAAGGTGGTCCCTATTTTTCTACTTGCATTTTTACGTGCTTTGTTTGAACTGCTAGGCTGGCAGAAACTGGGACAAATAATGGGAGCTCACTCCGTTACGGAGCGTTAGGAATTTGAACCACCGAAATGCCAACCTTTCTGGTTGACAAGCTCTGTGTCTTAGCCCCTGAGCCAGAGTAGCACAAAAACAACCAAGTTTCATCTCGAATAAAATTCTTGTGGGTTTTTCCTTTAAACAAATTTTATAAACTGCAAGCATCTTCCACTGTGAGTCATAAGTAAGGATTGTATTCAGTTCATTTTTTAAAATAAGAACTTACCCAAATTCACAGCTTTTTTCAGAGAAGGGAATTGAACATTTTTTTTTTAAAAAAGAACAACTCAGATTAGAGATGATAAGAAGCATGAGATCATCACAGAGAATGGGTCTCGGGCATTGAGCATGAAAATAGGTTTGAAATGAATCTCTCGGTGCATTTGTGTCTGTAAGATTAAATTACGATTGCTATCCTTTCCCCTTAATGTCTCATGTACTTGGGGAGTACTTCCTTAAAGTATTCGACTATATTAGAAGTTTAGCTGGTGGCTGCAATCCATCTTGATGTGAGAAGACCAGGAAGCAACTGATTTTCTCACCGGTAATTCATTTTACATCTCAGCCTGTTTCCAGGTTCACCCAACTCCGTTGACTTCTGACGGGGACCAGATCTTAGAGCAGGGGTTTCAAACTCAAGGTCCGGGGGCCAGATCTTCAACTAGCGAAGAGTAAAATCTACATTATCTGCAAAAACCTAGCTACTTGCGGGATCACATCCTGCCCCATACATCCCTGCGGCCGATTCGCTCTCACAGAGAGGGACTCCTCTGGGTGCCGTCCACTAGGCAGTGCCAGCAGGCGACGCCCAGGAGTAGGGCCTTCTCTGTGATGGGCCCGACCCTCTGGAATGACCTCCCCCCCGATATTAGAATAACTACCGATCTCCGCTCCTTCCGTAAGAAACTTAAGACCCACCTGTTCAACTTAGCTGGCCTGGCCTAACTGTAGTTTTGAGTCCCCCTAGCCTGTATTTTAAATTTTTGGGGTAGGTTTTTTAGGTTGTTTTAAATTTTTAACTATACTGTACAGCCTATTATTTAATCTGTTTTTATGGGTATCTAAAAATATCTAATTTTTGTATATTGTTTTTATTTGTGGTCTGTACACCACCCCGAGTCCCTTCGGGGAGAGGGGGCGGTCTATAAATTTAATAAAATTAAATTAAATTAAATGCCTTGCCCTGTTACTATGAAGGACAACTGGGCTCAACAGATGTGGTGGAACGAAGGTACCATGTTACTGACTCAGATTGTGATGCTTTAAAGGAGTGAACAAAAACCCAACATCTGCATGCATCTTAGGCAGAATACTTCGTCTCCAAGACTGATGAGCTAGAGGTAAGAGGAGATGCCTTCAGATTACAATCTGATGAGGTCATTGATCCATTGCCAGTGGAAGCGAACAGCAAGCACCTTGGTAGTGTGAGACCATGTTCCCATCAATAATATTGACGGGATGGGGAACGTTAGAATGACACGCAAGGACAGAGCGTGCCAATTTCTGAAAGCTGAACCTCATTATTCCACTTTTCGAAGCAATTGATATATCTGGGGCAGTCTGCCTAAAATGAAACGATAGGCATCGGAGGGGTGAAGGCCTGGAGGTCATCATAGGACACCGGGAGGAGATGGACATCAAATGATCCAGAATTGGAGAAAACCAGAAGGTGGCCATCCTGGTTAATCACCACAAATTCAATAGGGGGATTAAGACAAAGCAGGACAGCAAAGCACACCAAAATAGTCTCATCAAACATTGCACAAGGCTAATGTCCATTGAAACTCGTGGTCTGGAATGTACGGTACTTATCGCAACTGTGGCAAGAAAGGTTGTAAAATGAGGGGAAACTCTCTTAACCAATTAATTTTCTCTCTCTCTTTCATTCTATCGGTTTGTCTGACTGTCTATCTATCTATCTATCCATCGATTGATCAATCTGTCTATCTAGCTATCCTATATTGGCTATCTCAATCTATTCATCTATCTCTCTATCTCTACCTTTCTACCTTTCTACCTCTCTACATCTGTCATCTATCTATCTGTCTACATCATCTATCTATCCTATCTATCTAGCTATGTATCCTATATTGATTATCTCTGTCTATTTATCTCTATAACTCAACATCTCTCTCTCTATCTCCCACTCCCTCTCTCTCTCTCTCTCTCTCTCTCTTGTCAACTATCAACTATTATCTATCATCTGTCTACCATTATCTGTCTATATATCTATTCTATATTTATCTATCTATCTATCTATCTATCTATCTATCTATCTATCTATCTATCTATCTATCTATCATCTATCTAACTGTCATCTCTCTCTCTGTCTATCTGTATGTCTCTGTCTGTCTGTCTCTCTGTCTTTCTGTCTATCATCATTCATCAACTATCATCTGTCCACCATTATCTCTCTATATCTCCATTATCTCTCTCTATCATCTCTCTCTCTATCATCAACTAGCATCTATCTACCATTATCTTATATATAAATCTTATATTCATCTATCTATCTATCTATCTATCTATCTATCTATCTATCTATCTATCTATCTATCTATCTATCTATCATCTATCTATCTATCTATCTATCTATCTATCTATCTATCTATCTATCTATCTATCTATCATCTATCTATCTATCCATCCATCTATCATTTATCAACTATCATCTATCTACCATTCTCTCTCTCTCATCTAATTCATTTATAACCTGCCAATCTCACATACCTAAATCTTTGCACCAGCTGCAGCTTCCAAATCCTGTTCACACCCCACATACAATGTGTTGCAATAGTCCAGTGGAATATTATTTGCAACTGTAAGGTGTCTTAATAACAACCGAGAAAACCACAAATGAGTTGTAGGCGTAAAGAACAAAGATTATCCTTTTTAAAAAAAAGCTTAAACAGAAGAACAATAAGTAGACCCATCCAAACAGGAGATTAAGCTTCAGAAAAACTAATTTAAAGGCTTAAAGAGATACAAAATAGTATCAAATGCCACTTTCTTTCTATTTACTTATATATTGCACCTTGAAATCTGGAATAGATTGTATACTATTTAGGCCCTGGGAGATTCTACCCGGGTGAAAATTTCATTTTTTCCTTCCTTTTTTTTTGTTCAGAGCCAGCTACGGCTTGCAGAGAAATTCAAAGAACAGTAAACTATCTTCCTTAACTTCAGGGGGTGGCCTTCAATTTAGCATAGGCTGAAGTGATTAGAATATAATAGGGATGTTTCTTGATCTAATGGGGTTCTTAAGAACTTGTGTTGCTTATAATGCCCACCTAGGTGTAATCTATATCACAAAATGCACAGAATAGCACCTTTCCTACTTCCTTAATCTTTCTTTAGAGTCCTTGCCTCATGCATTTTTAAAATATGCATTTGAACAGAAAAATCCTTCGGAAGGGTATATTTTGAAAGAATATGGGTTTAGGGAAAAAACACACTTAAATATGCACATTAACTGGAAAGAGTTTTACGGCACCTTAAGACATCCAGGTTCCTAAGGATTGCTACAAACCACAATGCATTATCTTTAGGTTAAACGGTTTGCTAAAGCTTTTTGGTAAAGGTTCCCCTCGCACATATGTGCTAGTCGTTCCCAACTCTGGGGGGAAGTGCTCATCTCTGTTTCAAAGCCGAAGAGCCAGAGCTGTCCGAAGACATCTCCATGGTCATGTGGCCGGCATGACTAAATGCCCAAAGAGCACAGAATGCTGTTACCTTCCCACCAAAGGTGGTTGCTATTTTTCTACTTGCATTTTTTAATGTGCATTTGAACAACTAGGTTGGCAGAAGCTGGGACGAGTAACGGGAGCTCACTCCGTTATGCAGCGCTAGGGATTCGAACTGCCGATCTTTCATTTAGATTCCTGCATGGAGCTGGGTTCTCTTGCTCAAATGGGCCCTTTCAGCTTTAGGAGAATAAGATACTCACAAAATGTTTAGAAACTTCAAGCGATGAAATAGTATGAGCAAGGCATTGCTATAAGCACTTGCACCTCAAGCTTAAGAGCTCTTAAATAGTCAACAGTTGAAGCCAACATTTCTGAATTGTGCATGCAACATATATGGAATGCAATTAAAGTGAGATCAACCCAGCTAATGTTCAAGAGTTGATCTCTTGCACCAGTTAAAGTCACCTTGTATTACTGTTAGCACACCACTGAGCCACAGCTTTTAAGGCAACCTAAAACATCCTGTGTAGAAAGTCACACATCTCTCTGGGTCTGGTTGCACACTTTAAAAGTGATCCCTTGCACACACTGTCTCAACAAGACACCGAGCTGTCACTCTTGCCTTTTCCTTTTGAGAAATGTGCACTTAATAATGCTATAAATGAGGTACTATTAAAACCAAATTACTGAGAAAGCACCTTGGTGTTTAAATCTTTGAGTTAAACTGTGGCTTGAAGGGAATGACACATTTTCCGTGCTTGGAAACTTGAGGGGGCTTCCTTTGAGTGAAGAGGTTTAATAACAGTAACCGTGAGAGGGATCTTGGAATCTTAGTGGATAACCAATTAAATATGAGCCAGCAGCAGCCAAAAAAGGCCATTGCCTTTTGCATTAACAGAGGGATACAATCAAGATCAAGGGAGGTACTAATACCACTCTATAAAGCCTTAGTAAGACCACACCTAGAGTACTGCATCCAGTTTTGGTCATCACACTGCCAAAAAAGATGTGGAGACTCTAGAAAGAATGCAGAGAAGATCAACCAAGATGATTAGGGGACTGGAGGCTAAAACATACGATCAACGGTTGCAAGAACTGGGCATGGCTAGTCTAGTGAAGAGACATGATAGCAGTCTTCCAATATTTGAGGGGCTGCCACAGAGAGGAGGGGATCCAGCTATTTTCCAAAGCCCCTGAAGGCCAGACAAGGAATAATGGATGAAAACTGAACAAGGAGAGATTCAACCTAGAAATAAGGAGACATTTTCTGACAGTGAGAACAATCAATCAATGGAACAGAAGTTGCCTTCAGAAGTTGTGGGAACTTCATCACTGGAGGCTTTCAAGAAGAGACTGCACTGCCATCTATCAGAAATGGTGTAGGGTCTCCTGCTTGAGTCGGGGATTGGACTAGAAGAACTTCAAGGTCCCTTCCACCCCTTTAATCTGTTAATTACTTATTCCAGTCATGTATCTAATGATTTATAAAAATTACAACTTGGTAACAATTTTGATCCAAGCTCAAGCGTCTATTGGGGACCAATTGAAGAACATACTTGTAGTTCAGGGTTGAACTCTGAGGTCCTTGGTGCCTTCTGAGCTTGGTTGTTTTCTTGCAGATGTTTCATTATCCAGCTATGTAACATCATCAGAGATAGAAGGGAGTGGGGTTTGCTCTCAATTTATATTCCAGCGGCTTGCCCTGTCACTGTTTATGGAGTGTTATTGATGGTTCCGCAGGTTAGGCTGTTATTTACTGTGAGTTTATTGGCCTTTGTTGGTAGTTCCATAATTGGGGCGTAGTTGACTTGATTGTTGGTATAGTGTTATTTTTGGTATTCTTATCTGTTTATTTTGGTGTTGACTGCTGGTAGAGGAGATGTCTTTTTGTTTTCTTGTGGGGTTTTTTATTGTCTCTTTTGAATGGTATGTAGATGTTAGAATAGAATAGAATAGAATAGAATAGAATAGAATAGAATAGAATAGAATAGAATAGAATAACAGTGTTGGAAGGGACCTTGAAGGTCTTCTAGACCAAACCCCTGTTTAGGCTGGAAACCCTACACCACTTCAGACAAAAGGATATCCAACATCTTCTTAAAAACACCCAGTTTTTATAGTCCAGCATTCACAACTTCTGGAGGCAAGTTGTTCCACTGATTAATTGTTCTAGCTGTCAGGAAATTTCTCCTCAGTTCTAAGTTGCTTCTCTCCTTGATTAGTTTCCACCCATTGCTTCTTGTTCTACCCTCAGGTGCCTTGGAGAATAGTTTGACTCCCTCTTCTTTGTGGCAACCCCTGAGATATTGGAACAATGCTATCATGTCTCCCCTAGTCCTTCTTTCTATTAAACTAGACATACCCAGTTCCTGCAATCGTTTTTCATATGTTTTAGCCTCCAGTCTCCTAATCCTCTTTGTTCCTCTTCTCTGCACTCTTTGTAGAGTCTCCACATCTTTTCTACATCACGGCAACCAAAACTGAATGCAGTATTCCAAGTGTGACCTTACCAAGGCCTTATAAAGTATTAACATGTGATTTTGATTCTATCCCTCTGTTTATGCAGCGTAGAACTGTGTTGGCTTTTTTTGGCAGCTGCTGCACATGACCGGCTCATATTTAAATGGTTGTCTATTTAAATATTTATCTCTATGTGCCTGTTGATGGTTGATTTGTCTGATCGTCAATGCCTCCTCCCCAAAACGCCAGAGAATTCTTGGATATACTGTGTGTGTGTGTGTGTGTGTGTGTGTGTGTGTGTGTGTGTAACTCATTCCCTTCTAGTACTGATGATATTACCTAGTTTGGGAATGAGATGTGTGCAAGGAAACCAGCAAGCTCAGGGGGCATCAAGGACCTCCCAATACTCTTTATCTGTTTGAATGTTTGTAAGTTTGGCCACCTAACGAGAAGGAAGGACTCCCTGGAAAGAGCCAATTGCTGGGAATGATGGAGAGCAAAAGAAGAAGGGGACGACAGAGAATGAGGTGGCTGGATGGAGTCTCTGAAGCAGTCGGCGTGAGCTTCAATGGACTCCGGAGGATGGTAGAGGACAGGAAGGCCTGGAGGAACGTTGTCCATGAGGTCGCAATGGATTGGACACAACTTTGCGACTAACAACAACAACCATGTGCATTGAAATCTGACATGCAACATCTTCCTTTCCTCAACTTCTGAAGCCTGAAATGATGCAGGGCAGGGAGAATTAAAAAGCATGTCCTGTCTGCATGGGTGAACCATCCCTTAAAATATTTCTGAATATGGCAGTTGGGAGTTGCATATTTTGAAATGTGTAGTAGCAATCATTATTTAAAGCGGCTAAAATAAGAGGAGGAGGAGGGCAGCTCTCCTTGGAGTTGGGTTATTTAACAAGGCTTAATTGGCAGAGCTAATTGCTTTGCGTGTGTCCCAGTGAAATAGCCCAGAAATACTAATTATAGTGAGAAATCCTAGATAAACATACCCTTCTGTTTCTGTGCTACAAGGATATCTTTGAAAGGATGGCAAAATGGTCTCCCCTCTTTTCTTTCCTGAGGGAAAATGTATTTCATTGTCCTCATATTCCATTCTGTTGTGGCCCAGCAGCGGCCGGCTGAGCTGTTGGTGGACTCTGACAGTTCAGACCATTGTGGGACTGCTCTGGAGGATGAGGAAGACTCTGGAGGGTGTTTGGAGTCAGAGCAGGAACTAGAGAGGCCTGTTGGCCACCAGGTGGCATCTGAGTCAGGGAGCAGTGAGGAGGAACAGAGGGAGGTTGTCCCTGATGTGCGTGTGCGTAGAGCTGAGAGGAGAAAGGAACAGCTGTGGAGAAGACGTCATAGAAGGAAGTAAGGGTGCGGCCCCTCCCAAAGAGTTTATAAGTGGAGCGACGGGAGGGGAATCTTTGCAGGAAACAACAGTCCATTCTACTAGCTGTTGAGAAAGCATCCTGTAAGTTTTATCTTGTGTTCGTGAAGATAACTTTCTAGGCTCCTAGCCAAGGGGTGGCTTTATCTATGTAATTAGTCGTGGCAGACAGCCAAGCCTGTGTCTGTATATTCATTGGAACCACGGGACAGAACACTACCTATAATATTTCTGAACGTACGCACCAAATACAGGTAGTCATCGACTTACAACAGTTCACTTAGTGACCATTCAAAATTGCAACGGCACTGAAAGAAAAAGCAACGTAAGATCATTTTTCAGAGTTATGACCTTTGCTGTATCCCCGTGATGGCAAACCTATGGCACGTATGCCACAGCTGGCATGCAGAGCCCTCTCCTGCAGGCACACGAGCCGTTGCGCCAGCTCAGCTCCACCGAGCAGGCACGCGCCTACTGCTGGCCAGCTGATTTTGGGGGGTCCACCATGCATGTGCAGGTGGCAGGGTGCGTGTGGCAGTGTTGGGTTGCAGGTGGTACGCCCTGGCAGGTGGTACGCCCTCCTCACTCTCTGAGTCTGGCGGGCCACAACCGGCAGCCTTTCATCATCCAAGGATCAGATCCGATGTTATGCAATTATTTAGCAATTATATCACAATCCATCATCTTTTAGTCTAGTATTATTTAGTTAATACCTAACATTACTGTCCCATCCATCATTATTTCCTGTTCTGAGTTTTATTTTGAAGCTCTTAACAATTCGAATTGAGGAACTGCAGCGACCTTTGCTTTCAAAACTAATCTATTCTATTGAAACACTTCAACGCGCAGAAGAGGAAACTGTGAAGTAGCTTAATGAAATTCCGATCAGGCCTAATGTCTGCGGCTGCTTTCAGCACCCAGATCCCCTCCCTCCGCAATACAACTGCCTTAACATGCAAATTTATACAAGTTTACTTAGCAAGACACAAAGTAAAACACACAGAAAAACAGCTTCATGCTAGTTCGCTTTCCAATTAAAAATAGAATGGGATTTCGTAATCAATCAGGACTCATTTGGAGCCAGTTTAGTCTAGTCATTAAGACATCAGGCTAGTAGGAAGCAGGAGAATGTTGAGTTCTAATCCCGCTTTAGGCATGAAAGCAGACTGCATGACTTTGGGCCAAACACCAGGAGCATGTGAGTTCTAGTCCCACCTTAAGCATGAAAGCCAGCTGGATGACTTTGGGCCAATCACCAGGAGTCTATGAGTTCTAGTTCCACCTTAAGCATGAAAGCCAGCTGGATGACTTTGGGCCAATCACCAGGAGTCTATGAGTTCTAGTCCCACCTTAAGCATGAAAGCCAGCTGGATGACTTTCAGCCAATCACCAGGAGCAGGTGATTTCTAGTCCCACCTTAAGCATGAAAGCCAGCTGGATAACTTTGGGCCAATGACCAGGAGACTGTGAGTTCTAGTGCTGCCTTAGAAATGAAAGCTATCTGGGTGGCTTTGGCCAATCATCAGGAGGAAGTAAGATCTAGTCCCTCCTTCGACAAGAATAGGGCATACAAAACCTTTGCTAGACCAATTCTCAAATAAGGCTCATCTGTCTGGAACCCGCACTGCATATCAGACATTAATGCAATTGAGCAGGTCCAGAGATATTTCACGAGAAGAGTCCTCCGCTCCTCTGCTCACAACAGAATCCCTTATGCCACCAGGCTCAAAATATTCAGTTAAAACAACTTAGAACTACGCTATCTTCAGTCTGACCTCAGCGTAGTACACAAAAATTATCTGCTACAATGTCCTACCTGTCAATGATTACTTCAGCTTCAACTGCAATAATACACAGGCAAACAATAGATACAAACTCAAGGTTAACCACTCCAAACTCGATTGCAGAAAATACGACTTCAGCAACAGAGGGGTCAATGCCTGGAATGCTCTACCTGACTCTGTGGTTTCATCCCCACACCCCCATAACTTTAACCTTAGATTGTCTACTGTTGATCTCACCCCATTCCTAAGAGGTCTGTAAGGATGTGCATAAGCACACCAAGGTGCCTATCGTCCCTGTCTTACTGTCCCCACTTATTCGTATCCATTTCCTGTATTCATAATCATGTTTATACATAGCTATTTTCTTATACATGCTGGACAAAATAAATAAATAAAATAAGAAAGGCAGCTAGATGACTTTAGGCCAATTACCAGGAGATGGTGAGTTCTAGTCCCATCTTAAACCTGAAAGCCAGTTGACCTTGGACCAGTTGTTCTCACTCAACCCAACTCACCTCACATGGTTGTTGTTGAATAGGAGAAGTTAGGTGCATTGAACATGCCTATGGAGATTGTCAGTCATTCAGATCATGGTTGTCCCAAAAGTGCTTCTTCTTCTTCTTCTTCTTCTTCTTCTTCTTCTTCTTCTTCTTCTTCTTCTTCTTCTTCTTCTTCTTCTTCTTCTTCTTCTTCTTCTTCTTCTTCTTCTTCTTCTTCTTCTTCTTCTTCTCCTCCTCCTCCTCCTCCTCCTCCTCCTCCTCCTCCTCTTCCTTCTTCTTCTTTCTCCTTCTCTTCCTCCTTCCTTTTCCTCCCTCCTTCTTCCTCCTCCATTTATTAGTTTTTTATTTTGCCTTTATTATTTCTTCTTCTTCTTCTTCTTCTTCTTCTTCTTCTTCTTCTTCTTCTTCTTCTTCTTCTTCTTCTTCTTCTTCTTCTTCTTCTTCTTCTCCTCCTCCTCCTCCTCCTCCTCCTCCTCCTCCTCCTCCTCCTCCTCCTCCTCCTTTTCCTCTTCTGCCTCCTCCTCCTCCTCCTCCTTCTCCATTCCACAAACCCCACTCCCTTCTAACACTGATGATATTACCTAGTTGGGTCATGAAACGTCTGTAAGAAAACAACAAAGCTCAGAGAGCAGCAAGGATCCCACAGTTGTTCTCTTCCTCCTCCTCCTCCTCCTCCTCCTCCTCCGCTTCTTCTTCTTCTTCTTCTTCTTTCTTCTTCTTCTTCTTCTTCTTCTTCTTCTTCTTCTTCTTCTTCTTCTTCTTCTTCTTCTTC
The DNA here is from genome assembly GCA_029891615.1 of Natrix natrix natrix. Lineage (NCBI taxonomy): Eukaryota > Metazoa > Chordata > Lepidosauria > Squamata > Natricidae > Natrix > Natrix natrix. The sequence goes on from JAKRSK010007691.1 coordinate 3,149,237, forward strand.
TTCTTCTCCTCCTCCTCCTCCTCCTCTTCCTTCTTCTTCTTTCTCCTTCTCTTCCTCCTTCCTTTTCCTCCCTCCTTCTTCCTCCTCCATTTATTAGTTTTTTATTTTGCCTTTATTATTTCTTCTTCTTCTTCTTCTTCTTCTTCTTCTTCTTCTTCTTCTTCTTCTTCTTCTTCTCCTCCTCCTCCTCCTCCTCCTCCTCCTCCTCCTTTTCCTCTTCTGCCTCGTCCTCCTCCTCCTCCTTCTCCATTCCACAAACCCCACTCCCTTCTAACACTGATGATATTACCTAGTTGGGTCATGAAACGTCTGTAAGAAAACAACAAAGCTCAGAGAGCAGCAAGGATCCCACAGTTGTTCTCTTCCTCCTCCTCCTCCTCCTCCTCCTCCTCCTCCGCTTCTTCTTCTTCTTCTTCTTCTTCTTCTTCTTCTTCTTCTTCTTCTTCTTCTTCTTCTTCTTCTTCTTCTTCTTCTTCTTCTTCTTCTTCTCCTCCTCCTCCTCCTCCTCCTCCTCCTCCTCCTCCTCCTCCTCCTCTTCCTTCTTCTTCTTTCTCCTTCTCTTCCTCCTTCCTTTTTCCTCCCTCCTTCTTCCTCCTCCATTTATTAGTTTTTTATTTTGCCTTTATTATTTCTTCTTCTTCTTCTTCTTCTTCTTCTTCTTCTTCTTCTTCTTCTTCTTCTTCTTCTTCTTCTTCTTCTTCTTCTTCTTCTTCTTCTCTGATGAAGCTTCTTGGATGAGAAGTGAAACTAATCAAGGAGAGAAGCAATTTGGAATTAAGGAGAAACTTCCAAACAATGAGGACAATTAACCAGTGGAACAGCTTGCCTCCAGAAGTTGTGGGTGCTTCTTCGTTGGAGTTTTTAAGAGGAAATTGGACAACCACTTGTCTGAAATTGTATAGGGTCTCCTGCTTGAGTGGGGGGTTGGACCTGAAGACCTCCAAGGGGCCTTTCATCTCTATTCTGACTGATTGGAGATCCTTTAATTTGTTCCAACCCAGAATTGAACTTGGTGGCACTGATGGATGAACTCTGTGAGAAAAAGGCCGGATAAACCCAGCTTTTTGAATGTCTTGGGTTTTTCACATTTTGGAGCAAAACCTTGGGTTTAGAGGCATCACTTCACAGAGCGCTTGTTTTGACTTCTCTGATCTTCTTGTTGTGGAGTGTTGGTATTTACATTTTCTGCAATAAGTGCTAAATAAATAAGACTTCCATATGAATTGTGTCATGCTGTGCGGGATGCAATTTTGGGAAAGAGCTGTTTGTTTGTTTTTTACTTACCTGCTACAGTGACCATTTGTTTATTTACATAATTTGATCTGGGAAGCACACATTTTGTGTGCTTTCACTTTAAAATAAGGTGTACACAGCATGTGCTGCCTTTGAGATAAATACAACAAAACAAAATCTGAGCCAGAGATGAGCCTGAAAGAGAACAATGTTTATTTTGTAGATTTTTAAAAAAAATCTTGAGTGGTCCTGGGTGCTCTCTGAGCTTGCTTGTTTTCTTGCAGCTGTTTCATTCTCTAAATAGGTAACATTATCAGTGTTATTATTAGAACTATACATAGACAGCTGATAGATAGATGATATAGATGATAGGTAGGTAGGTAGGTGGATGAGAGAGAGAGAGAGAGAGAGAGAGAGATGAGATATAGGGAGATAATGGTAGACAGAAGATAGTTGATAGTTGATAGTTGATAGTTGATAAATGATAGTTAATTAGATAGATAGATAGATAGATAGATAGATAGATAGATAGATAGATAGATAGATAGATGAGATATAGGGAGATAATGGTAGATAGATAGATGATAGTTGATAGTTGGTAAATGATAGATAGATAGATAGATAGATAGATAGATAGATAGATAGATAGATAGATAGATAGATAGACAGACAGACAGACAGACAGATAGATAGATAGATGAGATAGATGAGAAAATGATAGATAGATGATAGTTAATAAAAGATAGATAGATAGATAGATAGATAGATAGATAGATAGATGAGATAGATAATGATAGATGATAAAAGATAGATAGATAGATAGATAGATAGATAGATAGATAGATAGATAGATAGATAGATAGATAGATAGATAATGATAGATGAGATATAGAGATAATGATAGATGGATGAGTTAATAAAAGATAGATAGATAAATAGATAGATGATGGATAGATAGATAGATAGATAGATAGATAGATAGATAGATAGATAGAGATAGACAGATAGATAGATGAGATATAGAGAGATAATGGTAAATAGATAGTTGATAGATAGATAAATAAATAAATGAGATTTAGAGAGATGATAGATAGATAGATAGACAGACAGACAGAAAGACAGATGCTCAAAATGGCACATGTCATCTTCTCTCCTTCCGTTTCTCTTCACAACAGCAATCCGGTGGCGATTTGCTTAACAACTGTGTCAAAAAAAAAGACTATAAAATTAGGTGTGAATCCCTTAGCAACTACCTTACAGAGCAATAATAAAAGAGTGAAACATCTGGGCACATCTTGCTGTCCAGTTGTTCCTTATTTTGAACTTTGAAGGCTTATTTATAAATATAATACAGGTCATCCTCGACTTAGGACAATTCGTTTAGTGACCTTTGGAAGTTACAACAGCACTGAAAAAGTGGACTTACGGATCGGAGATGAGCACCCCCGCCAGAGTCAGGAACGACTAGTACATATGTGCAAGGGGAATCTTTACCTTTAGGTAGTAGGTAGGATGGGAAGAAGAATAGTAATATAGTCTTAGTAAATAATGTTTTCACAGCCCTCTTTTTGACTCATGCAGTAGCCCTTAAAAAGACACAAGATGCAATTGTATTCTCACCAGGATTCTTACCTCTAAATTTATCCGTAATTTATTTAGCTCTATTGTACCACTGAATCCAAACCTCGGGTATCTCACAGCGGAGTGGCATTTGAGATCACAGCATCCTCTCTTACATATTTGGTTTCCGATTTCTGGTGTTGCCTTACCGTTGTCGGAGCTGATCCGTTTCTACTTGAAATACAAATCCCGCTTTAAGGAAGCGATCATATTCCTTGTTTGCTCCATACAATTTGCATGGCATTTTCCAGCATCCTCAGCAGAAGAGAAAAAGAGAGAACAGTTTATAGCAAAGTCAATTCTCTGAGTTTCCTCGTTCCCCCAGATACAGCGGTATGGATTACCCTCGTCCAACAATGGCTCCTTTGTAGATGTAGAAGCAAAGTTCTAAGGCAGCGGTCCCCAAAACTTTGTGGCTTGGCACCTGGTGGGGAGGAAAGGGGAACCTGGCTGCATGAGCCATGGGGAGGGGGGAGGCAGCATGTATGCGCATGCATGCATTCTCAGCGTTCCAATTTATGCACCCTTTGAAAGCAGAACTCCGAGGAAGGTAGATTCCTCAAAGCACAATTTATTGGATACCTCACATTGGCACAACTGGTGAAATGCCAACTCTGAAAGTTCCCACGTTTTTCACCTAGTTAAAATATGAAAGTTCCTGTAATGACCCGGGGCATGGCACAGAGATAACAAAGGCAGCTGGCAGTTCAAACAACCCCTTTACTGCTCCAAATTTCCCCAAACGCTCCCATGTTTCTGGCAAGTCCCAGAGCAAAGTGATGACAAACACACACACACACACAGACACACACAAACCTCAAAAAGCCTCTGGCTGCAAATATTCCAGCTATGAGCACCATGGCTGCACAGCAGTAAATCCAACAGGGCAAATCAAAGAGTCCAAGAAGCAAGGGAGCATGGCAAGTAATCCAGAAATCCAGAAAGAATGCAAGGAATCCAGGAAAGTTCAAACGTCGACACTCAACACTCCAGGAACTCAGTGTTTGTTCCCGACAAATGCCCCTCCCCACAGCATTTCCTTAAGTCTCGGTCCCCAGGTGTGCCTTGTGAAGAGGTGCTCTCTTCCCGAGTAGTCGGCTTAGTCTGCGCTGTTCTCACCTTCTCTCCACTCTCCATGCTCACGGATCAGGAGGGGGTGGTCCTTGCTCATCACCTAAGCTCTGTCTGTCATGTTCACTGCTTAGTCTCTCTTGGACATCCTGCCCCTGTTCCTGGGAGGGAGGGAGGGCAGGAAGGAAGGAAGGGTTCGACCCTGACCAGTTCCAAGTTGACTCAGCCTACCATCCTTCTGAGGCCGGTAAAATGAGGGCCCAGGTTGTTGGAAGCAATAGGCTGACTCTGTAAAGCCACTTAGAGAGGGCTGTAATGCTACCATGAAGCAATATATAAGTCTAAGTGATACTGCTATTGCTATAACTGGAGATAAACCCGTGAGCTATTTATCTCATGCTTCTCATGGACAATACCAGAAAAGAGAAATCTTGCAGGCAATGCAAGAAGGATACAGTTGTAAAAAAAAAGAACACAATTTCATCAAGCATGTCATTTGGTTACAAGTTTTTGTGCAGTGGTTTTTACAATTAAGGATAAGGTCACTTCCCTGCTCTTGTTCTGTATGTGTTGTTTTGTCTTTTTTAAAGAAAAATAAATAAAACACACACACACACACACACACACATATATGTATATGTATATGTATATGTATATATACACACACACACACACAGACACACACACACACAGACACACACACACACATATATATATATATACATACATACATACATACATACATACATACATACATACATACATATATATATGCTGGTTTTGTTGTATTCGGGTCTTTTCCCGTGTAAGGTTGAGATTGTCTTTGCAACGTTTCGGCAGGATCTCACCATATATACATACACATACATACACATACATACACATACATACACATACATACACATACATACACATACATACACATACATACACATACATACACATACATACACATACATACACATACATACACATACATACACATACATACATATATACATACATACATACATACATACATACATACATACATATATACATATATACATATATACATATATACATATATGTTATATTTGTGCTGATAAAATAAAGGGAGACTAGTATAGATCCATTTCGAGCTATTTAGCTCTCATCAGCTAGCCATACCCTTTTATTTTATCAGCACAAATATAACACAAATATAAAAGGCAACATTAAAAATAAAAATATGGGTTTCTGCCTGGATGGTTTTCTGTGATGAGCCGAAAGGACAGAAAGAGGGAGGAGTGAGCTCCCTCCCATATTGGGTCATACCAGGGGTTGTAACACAAACACATATACATATATACATATATACATATATACATATATACATATATACATATATACATATATACATATATACATATATACATACATACATACATACATACATACATACATACATACATACATACATACATACATATATATATATATATATATATATATATATATATGAGGATACAGTTGTTTGGGACAGCCAGAAAATTAATTTTTAAAGATTTCTTTTTTTGCTTACTTTCTTTTGGAGATGCCCCAGGTTGATTACTTCCTGAAGGAGAGCCAATTCCCCCATTTTGATCATGTGACCACGGTGATGGTACAGTGGTTGTAAGTGCAAGGATCAATCATGTTAGAGTTTTGCAGTAGAAATCCCATCCGGAAAGCACACACAGATAACTGATTCAGTGGGATTCATTGACTTCTTTATCTACATAAGAACACATGAATAAATGTACAATACCAACGGCAGATTCTTCGAACGTGGCAGAGAGGAAAGATGGTTTCAGATCATCAGAGCAGACTACTAGATTAGTTTCCTTTCAGAGCTGAGCCCAGAGCTAAGCTGTGCCCAGAAACTTTTGCTGAAGTTTCTGTTTTCCAAACAAGCCCCATTGGCTGACCTGTTGCCATGCTTATTCATTGGCTGACCTTGTTAGCATGTCTCGGCCAGTTCATGAATATTCTGACAAATCATAAGTCACATTTTTCAGTGTTGTCGTACCTTCAAACCATCGCCAATTGGAAGGATGTAAGTCGAGGACTACCTATACTGTATTTTGCCAGGGGATCAAAAATTTCAAACATTTCCCTCTTAATCCTCCCTTCTTCGTGTGATGAAAAACCATCCAGCATCATATGATTTTATTATATTAATATAATACGATTACATTATTTGCTTAGCTGTGGAATAGACCCAAGCTGGACTGTGTGACTGTATATTACAGTTCTACCTTACTTAAAAAAAAATATACCTTTGCAGAATTCATAAGCCCTCTAAATATATTCTTTGAATTTATGTTCCACATGAGATGCCTTGTTTAAAATTACCATTGTAATTATCTTTAAAGCTTGCAGACTTCCTTTTACGTAGAGGAAACAGCTATCACATGCCATAGAAAGTCAAGATTTTATTTTCTTTTTCCTTAGAGAAGCCTATGAAATCTGACATGATCTCTTTTTGGGAGGGGTGGGAGGTGGTGGAATAGGCCTGTTTTTTGGGGGGGAGAGGGAAACCACAATCCCATTTGAAAGCTCTTAGCTCTCAAAATGATAAAATGATCCAAAAAACTGTCTCCGAAGGGTGGGGGGAACAGGAGCAGACACTGAGGCTTAAAAGGATGAACGAAATAGCTTTTATTTTTCCCCCCCCTCTTCTTCTTTTCTGGGCCAGTTTTCCTCCTGTGTATTGTAATTTTGTATTAGCTTACCAAGTCCTTGGGCTCACAAAATGGCTGTCTCTGGAGCTCAAAATGTAATTCAGGCAGTCTTCGGCGTACGACCACAATTGGAGCCGAAAACTTTCTGTTGTTAAGTGAGACGCTTGTTCGGTAAATGTTTTGGCCTCGTTTTGTGACCTTTCTTGCCAGAGTTGTTCAGTGAAGCTCTGCAGTTGATGAGTTAGTAGTAACATGGTCATATTACACGAATCTGGTTTGTCCATTGATTTTGCTCCTTTCTTTCTCCCTCCCTCCTTACTTCCTTTTGTATATCTCCTCTCCCTCCTTCCATTTCTCTTCTTCCTCCCTCCCTCTCTCTATTTCTTCCCTCCCTCCCTCCCTTCTTTCCTCCCTCCCTCCCTTCTGTAGATCCCCTCTTCCTCCTTCAAGTTCTCTCCTTCCTTCCTCCCTCTCTCTTTTTCTCCCCTCCCTCCCTCCCTTCTTCTTTCCTTCCTTCCTCCCTCCCTTCTTTCTGTATATCTCCTCTTCCTCCTTCCATTTCTCTCCTCCCTCCCTCTCTGTTTCTCCCCTTCCTTCCTTTTTCCTTCCTCTCTCCCTCCCTTCCTTCTTTCCTTCTGTATATCTCATCTCTCTCCCTCTATTTTTCTCCTTCCTCCCCTCTTCCCTCCCTCCCTCCCTTCTGTATATCTCCTCTCCCTCCTTCCATTTCTCTCCTCCCTCCCCCCTTCTCTATTTCTCCCCTTCCTTCCTTCCTCTCTCCCTCCCTTCCTCCCTTCCTTCTTTCCTCCCTTCCTTCTGTATTTCTCATCTCTCTCCCTCCATTTCTCTCCTCCCTCCCTCCCGCCTTCCCTCTCGCTTCCTTCTTTATATCTCCTCTCCCCCATTTCTCTCCTTCCTTCCTCCCTCTATTTCTCTCCTTCCTTTCTTCCTCCCTCCCTTCTTCCTACCTTCCTTCCATCTGTATATCTCCTCTCGCTCCTTCCATTTCTCTCCTTCCTCTCTCTATTTCTCCCCTTCCTTCTTTCCTTCCTTCCTTCTGTATTTCTCATCTCTCTCTCTCCATTTCTCTCCTTCCTTCCTCCTTCCCTCCCTCCCTTCCTTCTTTATATCTCCTCTCCCTTTCCATTTCTCTCCTTCATCCCTCCCTCTATTTCTCCTCTTTTTTCCTTCCTTCCTTCCTTCCTTCCATATATCTCCTCTCCCCCTTCCATTTCTCTCCTTCATTCCTCCCTCCCTCTATTTGTCTCCTTCCCTTCTTTCCCCAAACTTTCTTCCAACAGTCATATTCTTTTTGGAGACACGAAGCCCATCTGCTTCCCAAAGGTGCTTGGTGAAAATCCAGGCCTGGCTTCTCTCAACCCTCCAGATTTGCTTTGGCCAGCTCTACACCTCATGACTGGTGGCTGAGGTGCTGTACTAAGATCTAAGAAAGATGCAATCAATTGATAATGAAAGACTCCTGCCACTCAGCCTTCTTTCGAGACGGATGAGTGTAATACTTGTCTTCATTCATTCTTTAAACATAGATGAGTGTTATCTCTTACCGTTGCATGGTCTTCTGGAGAGTTAAAAGGATGGGAGGTTGCTGGATCTCATGGGAAGAATGTTCTACACAGCAAAGGTAGAGAGAAAGGAAAAGAGAGAGAAAGAAAGAGAGAAAGAGAGAAAGAAAGAGAGAGAGAAAGAAAGAAAGAAGGAAGGTAGGTAGGAAAGAGAGAGAGAGAGAGAGAAAGAAAAGAAAAGAAAGAAAAAGAAGGAGGGAAGGAAGGAAGAAAGAAGGAAGGAAAGAAAGAGGGAAAGAAAGAGAGAGGGAAAGAAAGAAAGGAAAGAAAAAAGAAAGAAGGAAGGAAAGTAGGAAAGAAAGAGAGAGAGAAAGAGAGAAAGAAAAGAAAAGAAAGAAAAAGAAGGAGGGAAGGACGAAAGAAAGAAGGAAGGAAAGAGAGAGAGAAATAAAGAAAGGAAAGGAAAGAAAGAAAAAGAAGGAAGGAAGGAAAGAAAGAAAGAAAAAGAAAGGAAAAAGAAAGAAAGAAAGAAAAAAAGAAAAAAGAAAGAAAGAAAAAGGAAGGAAGGAAGGAAGGAAGGAAGGAAGGAAGGAAGGAAGGAAGGAAGGAAGGAAGACTTTCTAGTTTCCATTAGAAGGTTATGGAGAATCTCAGTCCTCAAGGTCTTGGTTGTCCCAATGGTACGTTTCCAAAAGGCAACTGGCCTTTGTTTTCCCTTGAAGATGTTTTGCTTCTCATCCAAGAAGCTTCTTTCAGTTCTCAACCTTTCACAACCATAACTAAGATGACTTCAACCCCCCAGAAGCCCAACTAGATAAGTCAATTCCTGCTGACTTCTGGGAGTTGAAGCCCACCCATCTTAAAACGGCTAAGGTTGAGAAGCATGGATTGAACCCATCTGCCATGGAAGAACAATTGATCAAACTGAACCCAGATGAGCAAATGAAATTCGAAAGAAATGCCACCGCCCCTTAGAAAGAAATAGGGGGGGTGGGGGTGGGGAGACCATATTTGTAGGATGGTTTTCATTAACTCACCTTCCTCTGATTCATCAACCAAACCTTTAAGACTCCAAGGCTTGGAATTATCATCAAAAGCGTGAGTTGCGTCCTTTGGCTTCAGCTACTTTCCTCCAAAACCCTTAGCTAACCATTATGTTCTTTTTCAACAACTTTCTCAAGGAAAAGAGTGAAAATCTCGTAGTCAAGAGCCTTGTTTATATAACAAGCTCCAATTTCTAAATGCAGGCTGGGTTACAATGTGTGTAAGCATAGAAAGGGGAGGAAAAAAAAACCCTCCGATCGGCAGTATATAACAGTAATTATAATCAAAGTTGAGAGAAATCGTCTGCTGCTTGATAGCAAGCCAAAAAAAAAAGGATTTTGTTTAAAACATGCTAATTTATATAAAATGCTACTTGCCTGATGGCTTTGGAATAATATTATATGATCTTCCAACTCTCAGTTGATAGGTGATGATAATAATCATGTCACCTAAAGACAGGATAACAGAGTTGGGAGGGACCTTGGAGGTCTTCCAGTCCAACCCGCTGCTCAAGCAGGAGACTATGTACCATTTCAGACAAATGGTTGTCCAATCTCTTCTTGAAAGCCTCCAGTGATGAAGCTCCCACAACCTCTGGTGGCAAATCCTTCCACTGATTGATTCTTCTCACTGTTAGGAAATTTATCCGGACTGCAGAAGGCAAGCTCTCTTTTTCGGTGTGACTTCAAGAAGCCTCCCAGTCACCCAGGGGTGGATTCTGGATCCCGTCGCAACCGGTGTGCTGTGATGGGTCCAGGCGCCCACCACATGCATGGACCCTGCACACGCATGCACACCACCGCTCTGTGATGCCCTAGCTGCTCGGCGGAGCATCGCACAGGTGCCGTAGGCTCCCTGTGTGTGCGCAAATGGCTTGGTTGGGTCAAATACAGGTAAGGAGGGCGGGTGGCCACTCTGAAGCACCATACTGGAACGGTATCTGGTGCTCCCAGAAGGCACCGGTATGCCCGTACTGGGGAGTACTGGCCATAACCCACCACTGCAGTCGCCACCTTTTTGTCAGCTGCTTCCTGGCAGCGGCGACTGACTGAAGTTCACTGAAAACTACAGGAGGTCTCGAAGCTGCTGTTGTCACCACCTTGTTCTTTGCACCGGCTGTGAGCGCCCATTGCCCGCTGAGCCGCTCTGCTCAGACTTCCCTGGGCAAGTGCCTCCAGCACAGCCAGCAATGGGATGTGCATGATGGGAGGCTTCTCACAGTCACACCAGCCGTCACGGGAGGAAGGTAAGCCCCCCCCAAAAGAGGCGGTCATGGGGGAGGAAGTGGGACTATGGCCGGGGGCTCTGAAGGAGAGGAAATGGGACTGGTGAAGGGAGAGCGGGTGGCACGCAGAAAGAGGCCCCGGAGTGGGTGGGCTGGAGCCAGGGAATGGTATGTTCCCCGACCTGACCAAGGTGAATGGCAAGTGGGAGGAGGCTCTGGGGACTCAGGGAATGGCACATCCCTGGCCTCAGGCCCGCCACCCAAGGCGAAGGGCAAGTAGGCGGCATGCTTACTTACCTTTGGTGAGCTGAACAGAGCGGGCGAGGCATGAAGGTGACTGATGAGGTGCTTAGCTGGGCCATGTGGCGAAGGCAACATATATAGGTCTGGGATGGGCGGGGTAAGCGTCAAGTGGGCAGTTCGGGCAAGCGAGCGTTGAGCAGGCGGGGGGGTGAGCATCGAGTGGGTGGGCGGGGCGAGCGAGCATCAAGTGGGAGGGTGAGACAACCCTGTGGCAATTGGGTGACTGGGCAACATGGCAAGGGGGCAGGGCCAGCCAGAGGTCACTACTGGTAAACCAGGTCTGATTTCTCCTACCGTTTGACCCGAACAAGAGCAAACCAGCTAAATACAACTTCTGATTCCACTCCATTCCATTCTTTTGGATCTCCTGCTTGAGCAGAGGGATGGACTAGAAGACCTTCAAGGTCCATTCCAGCTCTAATCTGATTCTGATATTCTATTCTATTCCATTCCATTCTATTCCATTCCATTCCATTCTAATTTCTAAATTAGGGAGGACAGGAGGCTGTGTTAAAGGCAAAGAAATCTTCAACAAATGGGTTGCAGAAGTACTGTACAGAGTTTGCATAAACTGATTGCTCAGTCTTAAAGCAGGTACGTTTTGGCCTCCGGCTACCCCATAATTTGCATGCCGTAAAACAATGAATTACTCAGACTGATTTATCTGCATCGCTTGCATTTCTCAAGGGAAGTTGGCTTATTTGTACTTTTGCAGGCTGCATCGGTTATTTGTTTTCTTTTGGGGGGGGAGGGAAGCGGAAACAGGCCGGCATATCTCAATGCTATCATAATTGATTCTTCTCCCATTACCAAATCCCTCTAAACATTCATTAGCCCTAAATAATAGGCTTCTAGGTGATTCATTATTCTGTCATTTTGAAAAACCATACAGGCTGGGCTGTTTGGTCCACTCTTCGCATTCTGGTGATACAAGATCAAATTTCATTGATTGTCCTCTTTTGGCACCTTTTACAGGTATCCCACTAATCTCCATCGTATCCTCCTCGTCCTCAAATTTGCAGCCTCGTTTTTCTTCATTTGTATGTTCATTATTTGAAATGCAATCTCGTAAATGCTGGCGAACGACAATGAAATTTGCAAATGCTATTGAGCTGGAGAAGTTCATTGTTACATATATTTTTTTCAGATGAGGAAGGAGTTTGATTCTAATTCAACAACGTCGTTCAATATAAATGTTTTGGCCTGGCAGATGGTAGGAAAATATTAGGAATGGTTAGTTCTAGTGCAAATGTAAATTATCATGGCGCAATCCTGTTAATGCCAGAGGAAGTTTACGCAGATCCATTCTTATTCATTAGAGGGAGCAAAATGAATCTCCACGGAGAATGATGGTTTTTTTTTTTCAAAATAGGAATTGGACTAATACAGGTTGAGTGACATTTGGCTTGACAGCAGTAGACGGGAAAAAGATTTGAAAGTTTTAACAGACAGCTTACTTAACCATGAAGATTGACATGGTATAACAAACACCCTAAATGGGAAAACTTATTTTTGTTCAAATTTTGTTTTGGTTAAGACTTGCTGATCCCAGGGCATCAGAAATTAAGATAGGTCTCATTAACATGAATATGATTAGAGGAGAAGAATGAAGCTGAAGTGAATCTTCTCTGACCAAATTTTAAGTCAAAACCACAAAAGAAAGTTGAAGAGAAGTTTTGGCCAAGTAGGAAAAAAGGAGGAGGGGGAGGAGAAGGAGAGGCAGGAGAAGAAATAACAGAATAGCAGACTTGGACGGGACCTTGGAGGTCTGCTAGTCCAATCTCTTGCTCAAGCAGGAGACACTATACCATTCCAGACAAATCACTGTCCAGTCTCTTCTTCAAAACCTTCAGTGGTAGAGCACCGCTGGTTAATTGTTAGTTAGTTTATTAGACTTCTAGACCGCCCCCTCTCCCTGAAGGGACTCGTCAGGAAATTTCTCCTTAGTTCCAGGTTGCCTCTCTCCTTGATACGTTTCCATCCGTTACTTCTTGTCCTGCATTCCAGTACTTTGGAGAATAGGGAGGAGAACAAGGGAGGAGGGAGGAGGAGGAGGAAAAAGTAAGAGAAAGTGAAGGAAAGAAGAAGGAGAAGGAGAAAGAGGGAGAGGGAGAGGGAAGAGGAGAAGGAGACCAGCTCATGATCACTGCAAGGAATGAAAACATGGAAATAGAAATTGACGGTGAAGGAGATAGAATGTGCAGAAAAATCCCCTTTCCTAAGATTGCAAATTGCTCAAAGCAGTGAATGTGGCACGGAAATGAAACATTGCATTCAGCCATGCTGAATGTGGAACCCATTGTAGGCTTGTTTGCTCTATTGTGTTCCCCATAGCTACCTATAGTTGCAAAAGGTGGACTTTAAAAGAGCAAGATAGGAAGATAACAGACTGGGTTGGGCTGTGGTGCTGGAGAAAGCCCTTGCCTATTCCTTGGAGAGGAAAGGGGAGTAAGAAGCAAGTACTGGAGTGTGTAACGCCAGGCATGTCATTACAAGGCACAATCACAAAACTGTGTCTCACCTTTTTTTTTGGCCATGTCGTGCAGAGGAAATTCACTGGAGAAAGCAATTCGGTTGGGAAGAGTTCGTGGTAAAAGGAAACCAGCGGACAAAGAGCACGGTGGCTGGACACCATCAAAGGTGACACTATCCAGAACATAGAACAACTCAAAGAAGCAGCGCAAGATCAGAAGATGTGGCCAGGCCTGGTCCATAGAATCGACAAGAATCAGGCCCAACTGAATGGATAACACCAGGGGTGGGATTCAGTCGGTTCAGACTGGTTTGAGCAAAACCGGTAGCTCCGACGATCAGCTGGGAAGCGAATCGGTTCGCTCTGACAAACAGGTGGCCCCACCCACACGCCCCTGACCTTCACTTACCTGTATCCTCTCAGCTGATTCATGCGGAAGAACGGATTGCCATGCCTCATCTGTGTTACTCCCCAGAAGTAAGATGGAAGCGAGGTTTTGTTAAAATTGTGGAGCACGCGTGGAACACGTGGCCATCAAACCGGTTGTTAAACCGACTGGATCCCACCACTGGGTACCATCATCACGCAGGTGCCAAGATGCGCAAGAATGCAGTAAATAGCAGCTTTCCCCCGCCAACGCCGGAGACATTTCCATTTGCCCATCAGCGTCCTTTTACAACACGCTTTTAATAACTGCAGAATTAGTATTGAGAAACTATTGATTAGCAATCAAGGTTGATGCTGTGGGGCTGAAGCAAAGCAAGTTATGGGACTGCCGGTTCAGGTTTTGATTAAAGCTGCCTCCTCCCTCTATATATTCGGTGACAAACTAATCTTATAAGGATCCGAACGGCCAAACGAAACAGATTGTTCTCTCCATCTAAATAGATTGCTTTGTCCTTTCAGCTGAGATTAACATTGAGTTTTGATACTAGGAGCCAAATATTTTCTTGCCTTTTTTTTTTTTTAGCGGACTAACAAATCAAGGGCTGTCTACCCTGGGTACACAAGCGTTGGAAAAATCAAAGGCCGAATAGGATTTCTAGTTGATTTGTGCAGGGAGGCTGCAAGGTGTGGTGAGACGGCGCATCCAGAATAAAACACAAAGTATTAGTATTGTTAAAGCCCAATTATTTTTATTCCCGGTCTGATTTTCCCTCGTTGATTCCTTTCCTCCAGTCTACGTAGTCCTAAAACTTACTTTCAACTTTCTTGCTGAAAATTGATGGCAGCTGAGAAGATTGCTGGAAAGGACAGCAAAGTTTTGAGGAACTTTACTCTTTTCCTAAAAGGCATGCTAACCATTTATATATATATACTAGCTGATAATCCTGTGTTTCCCGGGTATCTATTTATTTATAAGGGGGAAATGTCCGGATCAAATGTAATTTCTAATGTTGGGTTTTCCCCCTTACCAGAGGAAGCCCCCTTGTGGAGTACTGTGAAGCCATTACCATGGCAACTCCACTGTGCTGTACAGTAGAAGCCATTTAAAGGCACAACAGGCTATATCTTAACAGAATACACACCCCAAGAGGTTTTAGGGATATCTTAACCCCACAGTATTTGTTTTCAGTGAGTAAGTCATATATACATATATACACAAGCAGAACCATCAACCAGATGTTATTCTGAACAGCCGACAAAATACAATCCAGGAGAATCCAGGAGAAAGGGACTTGACATAAAATGGAGACTGGAGGCTGATTGGAAAGAAAGGTTTCCTTTATTGATGATTACCCTATAACCCGGCTTTGCCTGGATATTTATTTATAGGGGGGAAATATCCAGACTAAATGTAATTTCTAATGTTGGATTTTCCCCTTTACCAGAGGGAGCCCCCTTGTGGAGTACTGTGAAGCCATTACCATGGCAACTCCACTGCGCTGTATAGTAGAAGCCATTTTACGGCAGTACAGTAGAAGCCATTTAAACAGGCTGCATCTTAACAGAACACACACACCCAGGGGTGTTAGGGGTGTCTTACCCCCCAGAGTATTTGTCTCCAGAGAGTAAGTCTGGAACATACGCACAGCCATTTTTATGGATTCTATGAAGAAGAAGGAGCAATGGATGGAAACGAATCAAGGAGAGAAGCAACCTAGAACTAAGGAGGAATGACCAATCAGTGGAACATCTTGCCTCCAGAAGTGGTGGATACTTCATCACTGGAGATTTTCAAGAAGAGATTAGACAGCTATTTGTCCTAAATGGCATAGGGTCTCCTGCTTGAGCAGGAGGTTGGACTAGATGACCTCCAAGGCCCCTTCCAACTCTGTTATTTTGTTATTTTCCAGCATCAGTCCTTCCAAAAGCAGCAACAACATTTTAATGACTTTGGTTGATTACCTAAAATGAAGGAAAGTAGGACATGATTAGAACTTGAATTAGAGAACATCATGGCTATCAACTAGACTCAGAAATTGTAAAAAAAAAAAAACAATCTGGAAGATGGTAATAGCAATAGCAGTAACAATATTTATTCTCATTTACCTCAAACAGTGCAATAGTATTATAGTACACAGATTAAAAACAGCCAGGGTTCTAGATGCCATATATATGCTTACAGGTAGTCCTTGACATAGGACAAAAATTGAGCCCAACGTTTCTGTTTGCTAAGTGAGACTGTCGTTAAGTGAGTTTTGCCCCATTTTACGACCTTCCCTGCCACAATTCTTTAGGGGATCACTGCAGTTGTTCAGTTAAAAACCAGCTTGTGAAGAGAACCTGGCTTCCCCATTGACTTTGCTGGTCCTAAGGTCACAAAAGGTGATCACATCACTACGGGACACCATCGTAAATATGAGCCAGCTGTCAAGTGTCTGAATTTTGATCACATGACCATGGGGACGCTGCAATGGTCGTAAGTATGAAAAATGGCCATAAATCACTTTTTTCAGGGTGCTGTAACTTCAAACAGTGACTAAACGACTGCCTGTAAGTTGAAAAGTGCCTGTGTGGGATTATGTGAAAAGATATAAAATGCATTTAAAAGATATCATACAGCAGACTTAGAAAATAATCCACATTAGGCCATAACATTGAGTTGTAACCCAAGATGAGCAATGAATTAGCAATTTGTTGTGCATTTTTCATCTATAATTCACACACACACACACACACACACACACACACACCATATTTTTTGGAGTATAAGGCGCACCTTTTTTCCTCAAAAAAGAGGCTGAAAATCTGGGTGCATCTTATACACTGAATGCAGCATTTTTTGCCTCCTGAAACCCCGCCCCCTTCACCAAAATAGCCATTCATAGCCTTTAGGAGGCTTCCAGAGTGCTCCTGGGGGCTGGGGAGGGCAGAAATGAGCAAAAATGGGCCATTTTTTGCTTAATTTTGCCCCCCCCCCGCAGCCCCCACGAGCACGCTATAAGCCTCCTAAAGGCTATGCATGCCCTTTTTTTTGATAAAAAACAAGGCCATTTTTGCAAAAACGGGCTGTGTTTTGCTCATTTTTGCTCCCCCCCAGCCTCCAGAAGCATTCTACAAGCCTCCTAAAGGCTATTCATGCCCTTTTTTTGAAAAAAAGGGGGGGGCATTTTCACAAAAAACTGGGCCTTTTTTGGCAGGTCTGCAGAGTGCAAAAACTTTTTTTAAAAATTTGCCTCTTCAAAACCTTGGTGCAACTTATACTTTGGTGCATCTTATACTCTGAAAGATACGATAGATAGATGATAGATAGATAGATAGATAGATAGATAGATAGATAGATAGATAGATAGATAGATAGATGATAGATAGATAGATAGGCAGGCAGGCAGGCAGGCAGGCAGGCAGGCAGGCAGGCAGGCAGGCAGGCAGGCAGGCAGGCAGGCAGGCAGGCAGGCAGGCAGGCAGGCAGGCAGGCAGACAGACAGACAGACAGACAGACGGATGATATAGATATAGATATAGATAAATATTTCCGCAACGTTGATATTTCACATCACTTTTATGATTTTAGCAGATTAATAAGGTGTTTCCCCCCAAAACATGATCCCTTCAAGGGCAAATAGAGAGGGCAGGTACACCCTTACCAAATTAACGAGAAAAATAACAACCCATTTTAATTCTACCTCAGATTTGACATTGGGCCTTAATTTAACATCCACCGTAGCTTTCTCTATCCCTCCTAAATGGGTCTTGAAAGAAAACATATTTAATTACACGGTAATTTTTTTCCCCTTCTAAAAGTAGAAAGCAGGATGAAGACAACACATTAGCATGTAAAATCGCAATAGCAATTAGGTAATACTGTAAACAGAGATGCTTTGGTGTGAAGTTAGATCTTTGGAAGGGTTTATTTTTTCTCTCCTACCAATAGTTTCCTTCAGTGGTTTTTAAAGATACCTGCCACAGAAACTGTAAGTAACTTGCTACATATAAAGGTAAAGGTTCCCCTCGCACATATGCGCTAGTTGTTCCCGACTCTAGGGGGCGATGCTCATCTCCGTTTCAAAGCCGAAGAGCCAGAGCTGTCCGAAGACGTCTCCATGGTCATGTGGCCGGCATGACTCAACGCCAAAGGTGCATGCAACGCTGTTCCCTTCCCACCAAAGGTGGTTCCTATTTTTCTACCTGCATTTTTACGTGCTTTCGAACTGCTAGGTTGGCAGAAGCTGGGACAAGTCACGGGAGCTCACTCCATTACGTGGCGCTAGGGATTCGAACCGCCGAACTGCCTACAGTTCTTCTGATTGACAAGCTCAACATCTTAGCCATTGAGCCTTTTTCTACATAGTAACCGAAGCGGCTGAATCTCACCACTGCTTTACACTCTCAATAAAGTGCTCGATGTTTATTTTCTCGATGCTGCCATGAGATGCAAAGAAAGGACATCTGGGGGTTTTTTTTTTTTCATTTAAATGTCTCCATCTCTGTCAGACATTAAGGAACCACTTATCCATAGAAGAAAATAAGAATGCCTTAGCTGGCACCACTATCAAATGTTGCCTACACGGGCATTTTGAGATGAACTTAATGCTTCTTCTGTGTTCGGATGTGAAATTTGGAGAGAGGAAGCAGAAGCTTTGAAAAGACTAGTAGTAATTTTTGTCACAGATGGTAAGAAAGCTGAAACTATGCATTCGGCAGTTTCAATAGGAATTTGAAGCCATCGAGAAATCGATTCCCAGCTAACAAACTGATAAAAGATACAAGGTAGTCCTTGACTTACAACAGCTTGTTTAGTGACCGTTTGAAGTTGGCTTTGGAAAAAGTGATTTATGACCGTTTTTCACACTTACGACCGTTGCAGCATCCCCATGGTCTCAGGATCAAAATTGAGATGTTTGGCAAGTGACTCTCATTTATGACGGTTGCAGCAACCCCGGGGTCATGTTGATCCCCTTTTGCGACCATCTGACAAGCAAAGTCAATGGGGAAACCAGGTTCACTTAAGAACCGTGTGACTAACGTAACATTTGGAGGGATTCACATAACAATCGTGGCAAGAAGGGTCGCAAAATGGGTCAAATTCACCTCACAACTGTCTCGCTTAGCAACAGATATTTTGGGGGCTCCATTGTGGTCATACATTGGGGACTACGTGTATCTAGAGATTGGCTACTCTGTCCTCTATAGCCAGGAAAAAAAATGCAATATTGAGATTCATGACAAAATAAAAACACTTCATCTGACATGGGTGAAGATTAGATTCATAATGAAATGGTATATGTATGTATGTATGTAAGCATCTATGCATGTATGCATGTATGTATGTATCTATTGTGTCACAACCCCTGGTATGCGCAAATATGGGAGGGAACACACTGCTTCCCTTTTCTGTCTTTCGGCTCACTCCAGGAGACCATCCAGGCAGAAAACCATATTTTTAATGTTGCCTTTGCTACATTTGTGTTGTATTTGTGCTGATAAATAAATAAAGGGAGACTAGTATAGATCTATTTCAAGCTATTTAGCTCTCATCAGCTAGCCATAGCCCAGGTTCAAATCCCAGTAAGGGTATGGCTAGCTGATGAGAGCTAAATAGCTTGAAATAGATCTATACTAGTCTCCCTTTATTTATTTATCAGCACAAATAGAATCGAGAGATTGCTATGTATGGACTGCAAAATAAGAGTGCTTTGGGTATTCAATCCGTCAAAAGGATTTTTTTTTAAAAAAAGGATGAAGTGCATCAAGATAAGAAACTGGAAATCTGAAAAGCTAACAGATTTCTAAGCATGTGGAGAGCAAGGCAATAGAAAGAAAGTATGCCTTTTCCCCCCTCCTTAAAATGAGAGAGAGAGAATACTGCAGGAAGTGTGAAAGGCTGTTGTACAGAAAATAATAGGGGTTTCCTCCCTCCCCATTCTGATGAGTGAAGGGACGCACGAGTGTCAAGAAAGCGGAAACGGAAAGACTGAGGTTCTTTTTTTAAAAACAAAAAGCTCTCTTTTCTTTCTACTAAATGTCTCTGGAGACATTCTCAGTCATCCAGGACATGGTTGTCCCAAAGGTGATTTTTTTTTCAGGAGGCAACTGGACTTTCTTGTTTTTTTTCTTTGAAGATCTTTCACTTCTCATCCAAGAAGCTTCTTCAGCTCTGACTGAATGGCAGGGAACGGAAGGATTGATACTCCTTGCAGACAGCTGGTCATTTGTGATCATTTTAGACAGCCATTGAGGCCACTTGGAGGTTTGTCTGCATCCTCAGGGTCACCTGAATGGTGCAAATGGGTGTGGAGCCTTCTTGGGACTGTTGACTGTGTTATAAACTGGAGATAGATGATGTCATATCCTTCCCCCTCTGTTGAGAGAGGGCTGCTCAATTTTAAAATAGATGGCCTCTTTTGATCCCTCTTTCAAATCAGTGTTCCTCTCTGTTCAAAATGTGGACTTTGCTGTCTTCAAAAGAGTGGCCTTTCTCTTTTAAATACAGATGGACTGCTGAATCTAGTCCTGATGGGTTTGTTCTCCTACGTTGTGCCAGTCAGAGCTAAGGAAGCTTCTTGGATGAGAAGCGAAACGTCTTCAAAAGATAAAACCAGAAAGTCCATTTGCCTCTTGAAAAAAGCACCTTTGGGATTTTCTTTCCACTGCTCTGGTGTTAAAGGTGCCGGCCTAGGAACCAGGAGATTGTGAGTTGTAGTCCTGCCTTAGGCAGCAAAATCGACTGGCAGAGTTTGGGCCAATTATCAGGAGACTGTGAGTTCTAGTCCCGCCTTGGACATGAAAGCCGACCGAGTGAGCCAATCACACACCAGGAAATTGTGAATTCTAGTCCCGTCTCAGACGACTGAGTGATTTTGGGCTAATCATCAGGAGATTGTGAGCTCTAGTAAAGGTAAAGGTTCCCCTGGCACATATGTGTTAGTTGTTCCCGACTCTAGGGGGCGATGCTCATCTCTGTTTCAAAACCGAAGAGCCAGCGCTGTCCGGAGACGTCTCCGTGGTCATGTGGCCGGCATGACTAAACACCAAAGGCGCACGGAACGCTGTTCCCACCAAAGATGGTTCCCTATTTTTCTACTTGCATTTTTTACGTGCTTTCGAACTTCTAGGTTGGCAGAAGCTGGGACAAGTCACGGGAGCTCACTCCATTGCGCAGCGCTAGGGATTCAAACCGCCGAACTGCTAACCTTTCTGATTGACAAGCTCAGTGTCTTAGCCACTGAGCCACCGCCTTAGGGCCAGTTTAGAAGTTAAGACATCACAGAGAACATAAAATTTAAAGCTGAATCTTAGAATACAGGTAGTCCTTGAATAAGGGATGTGGTGGCTCAGTGGTTAATTTAATCTTTTTGATACATTTCTCTTCTCTTGGAGCCAAATTCTTACACAACTCGTAAAATGTCTGTCTGTCAACTGAGTCGGGAAATTTTAATTGAACAATTACCTTCATTTTAACTAATTAACTAATTAAAATGTTTTAGTTCATTAATTGATTCCCGAGGTAAAGGGCAGATGATTCATCAACTCACCATTTTTCGAAACTATCGACAACGCAAATTGAATATAAACTTTTTTTTTTAATTACGAAGACCTCCGTGCAGGTGTCAGGAGATCCAGATGGAGGTGCCTGAAGAGAATGCATCAATCTTTTGTTTTGTTTTGTTTTAAAAAAAAGATATGATAAGATAACCTTCATTGTCAATTTTTTTTACTGTGAGCATAAAGGCACACATTAAAAATGAAGTTCTATTGCCTGCTCTCAAAAGAAGGATATATCTATCCATACACGCATGCTACATATAAGTGGTCGGTTCCAGCTCCCGTTGCAACCGGTATGTTGCAACGGGGCCGGGTGTTCACCACGTACACGAACACAGAGGGTGCATGCGCACCCACATTCTGTGACACTCCAGCTGCTTGGTGGAGCATTGCGTAGGTGCCGTGCTCTCCGTGCGCAAATGCCCCAGTCAGCTCAAATAGAGGTTAGGAGAGCAGGCGGGCAGGTGGGCCCTTTGGAGCACCGTACCGGAACGGTATCTGGTGCTCCCAGCAGGCACTGGTACACCCGTACTGGGGCGTACTGGTCGTATCCCATCACTGATACACATTCTACATACAGAGACACACATATTACAGATTAACAGAGTTGGAAGGGACCTTGTAGGTCATCTAATCCAACCCCCACCCAGGTAGGAGACTCTACACCATTTCTGACAGATGGCTGTCCAGTCTCTTCTTGAAAGCCTCCAGGGAAGAAGCTCCCACAACTTCTGAAGGCAACTTCTGTTCCATGGGTTGATTGTTCTCACTGTCAGAAAATTCCTCCTTATTTCCAGGTTGAATCTCTCCTTGATCGGTTTCCATCCATTAGATTGGATATCTCTGTATTGATCTTCCACCTGTTACTTCTTCTCCTGCCCTCAGGTCCTTTGGAGAATAACAGAATAATAGAGTTGGGATGGGCCTTGGAGGTCTTCTAGTCCAACCCCCTGCTCAAGCAGGAGACCCTGGCCTATACCATTTCAGAGAAATGGTTGTCCAGTCTCTTCTTAAAAACCTCCAGTGATGGAGTACTCAAAACCTCGGGAGGCAACTTCTGTTCCCCTGATTACTTGTTCTAACTGTCAGGAAATTTCTCCTTAGTTCTAGGTTGCTTCTCTCCTTGGTTAGTTTCCATCCATTGCTTCTCGCCCTGGCTTCAGGTGCTTTGGAGAATAAGTTGACCCCCTCGTCTCTGTGACAGCACCTCAAGCACTGGAAGACTGCTATCAAATCACCCCTACTCCTCCTCTTTGATGGGCCACCAGATATACCCATGGTAGTTATCTCCATCGTTCATCATAAAGTTTAGCCTCCAGACCCTTAATCATCTTTTTTTGCTCTTCTCTGCACTCTCAACAACTTTTTTTGTATCAAGGTGACCAGGACTGGACACCGGTATTCCAATTAAGGTCTTACTAGTGCAGTATAAAGCAGTTCTTTACAAAGTGTGAGTTTACAACCACAGATCTTGTCAGGCTTGGAGAGCTGCCAGGGTGATATCTTCCAAACGCAATGGCTGTCCAAGAAAATAATTGGCAAGGCGTCTCTGAGAGTCTTGAAACCAATCTTCACGCTAATTAAGCAAACTGATTGTCTCCTTCAAACTCCACTCCCCTTTCGCTCCTCTTTTATTCCCTATGGGAGGGGCCTTTCAATGTCCACCTGTGCCTTTACTCCCGAGTCGACCCCTGTTCCTTAGCTGTTCCCTTCATCTGGCAACTTCGCATGCGCACACTGGGAACAGGCTCCAGCTGTTCTTCTGCCTCACTGATGTCTGACTCTGAAGGCAGCTGATAACTGACCCAGGCCCCCTCTCTGCCTCTGACACAGAGCCCTCATCAGAGCCTTCCCCAGACTCCGGGACTGGCCCAGGTTCCTCCCCAACCTCCTCATTGTCCGAATCTGCTGCCAGCTCTGCTGGCTGCTGGTGGGCCACAACAACTAGAACTGGTTACTGTATTCCAGTTAAGGTCTTACTAGTGCAGTATAAAGCGGTTCTAAGCCTTCACTATTCCTCTGTTGATGCAACGTAGCTTAATCTACCATTAGAAGGTTAGGATCTGTGACTGCTGTTGGTCTCCACTAACTGGATACTTGCTTGACTTATAGAGTAGAAATTTAGTGAAGCATTAATACAGATCTAACTAATACAATAATACAATAGTAGAGTTGGAAGGGACCTTGGAGGTCTTCTAGTCCAACCCCCTGCCTAGGCAGGAAACCCTATACCGTTCCAGACAAATGGCTATCCAACATCTTCTTAAAGACTTCCAGTGTTGGACCATTCACAACTTCTGGAGGCAAGCTGTTCCACTGATTAATTGTTCTAACTGTCAGGAAGTTTCTCCTCAGTTCTAAGTTGCTTCTCTCCTTGATTAGTTTCCACCCATTGCTTCTTGTTCTGTCCTCAGGTGCCTTAGAGAATAGCTTGACTTCCTCTTCTTTGTGGCAGCCCCTGAGATATTGGAAGACTGCTATCATGTCTCCCCTAGTCCTTCTTTCTATTAAACTAGACATATCCAGTTCCTGCAACTGTTCTTCATATGTTTTAGTTTCCAGTCCCCTAATCCTCTTTGTTGCTCTTCTCTGCACTCTTTCTAGAGTCTCCACAGTTTTTTACATCGTGGCGACCAAAACTGAATGCCGTATTCCAAGTGTGGCCTTACCAAGGCCTTATAAAGTGGTATTAACACTTCACGTGATCTTGATTCTATCCCTCTGTTGATGCAGCCTAGAACTGTGTTGGCTTTTTTGGCAGCTGCTGCACACTGCTGGCTCATATTGCAGACAAACAAGATAAATCAGGGGTGGGTCTCTCATTCTGGCTACTCAGGCATTATCTTCAGAGATGGTATTCAGCCGGTTTAGACTGGTTCGGGCGAATCAGTAGTGGTTTAATTTTTAATTTTTTTAATTTAATTTAATGCTTCTAGACCGCCCCCTCTCCCGAAAGGGACTCGGGGCGGTGTACAGTTCATACAAAATATAACAAAATACAATAAAATTAAATATGTACAGTTGACAGTTGACATGGAGGAGGTTAAAATGCCGTTAAAAGAACTGTACAAAGCAGATATAAAATAAATTCAAACCCCTAAAAACAAATACAGTAAATTAAAAAAAAAAACCCCTAAAATAACCAGATATAGTATGTTTGCCAGGAGGGACAGTTGAATTATGCCAGGCCTGCTAAACGGAACAGGTGAGTCTTCAGTTTTTGCCGGAAGGAGCGGAGGTCAGAAGTGGTTCTAATGTCGGGGGAGAGGTCATTCCAGAGGGTTGGGCCCATCACAGAGAAGGCCCTACTCCTCGGTGTCGCCCGCCGGCATTGTCCAGTGGATGGCACCAGGAGAAGTCCCTCCCTGTGTGAGCGTATTGGCCGCAGGGATGTATGTGGGAGGATGCGATCCCGCAAGTAACCTGGTGACCTGTGGGTAGGGCCGGTCGCTGTGGGTAGGGCCGGTCGCCCACCCATTCCGGCTCTATGCCGCCCTATTTAGCCAGGGATGTATGTGGGAGGATGCGATCCCGCAAGTAACCAAGGTGACCTGTGGGTAGGGCCGGTCGCTGTGGGTAGGGCCGGTCGCCCACCCATTCCGGCTCTATGCCGCCCTATTTAGCCACATTTTTGAAGCCATGTGCATGCGCGCAAGCCACGTGCATGAGCAAAGCGCATGTGTAGAAGGCCGCGTACATGCGTTTGAAGGCACATGTGCTCACGAAGCGAGCGTGCGCAGAGGGGGCGAACCAGTGGTAGACCTCTGTGAGATCCACCCCTGATTTATCTTGTTTGTCTGCAAACACATGCGACATACAGTATCTACACAACTTCTCTGCCTATTAAAAAAATTAGGAAATGCTGTTTGCCCTTTAAGTGGGCCTACCTGAAGTCCTACTTTATACAGTTTCCAGCGGCGAAATTTAATTTGTTTCTTGCCTTGATCTATCAGGATTATCTCCAAATCAACCCCATTCCCCTGCCTACCTTTCTGCATTCTTGGCACAACCTTCCGTTTTACCTCGTCTGGATCTAGGAAACGTTGGTTTTGTTTGTTCCTCTTAAGCTTCATTTCCTCCCCGTGGCCTTGCCCGAATCCTTCTGAAGATGCTGGAGTTTTTTGGAAAATGTCAGGATCTCTGGGGTCAGCAGGGAAACAGATGTCGGATTGCATATTTATTCCTCTGACTGGGAAGGACAGATATAATTATCGTTTTGAAGGGAAATAGCTGCCAAAGAAAAGGAAATGTGGAGGACTAGCACCGGCAGCTTAATTGGACTCAAAAAAATCCGATGGCAGCCAGGTCAAGTCACAAAGCATGGGTTTAATTCTCTCCCCATAATTCCTCCTTCCGAGAATGCTACAGGTGACACGAGATTGATTAATGCTGGTAACCCAGTCTCTTATTTCTTATTAAAATATGTTGTGTGAAAACATTATTAATAAGTCATTGTTTAGAGCTAATCGCAAGTTATGATTTCTAGCACGAGGCCACAGAAATCTTTCAAGGCTCCGTAACTATTGTTTATCCCAAAAAACTTTCTTTTTCTGGTGGGGAATGTGTTTTAAACATTATTATTTTGTACTTGGGGGACTATACTTCGTTGACTATACTGCAACGAAGCAATGACACAAATAGGGCAGGGTAAAGTGACTTTTCACTTTCTTTCTTTTTTTAAAAAAGGTTTTAACATGACAAGTGAATTAAGTCTCATTGGGTTTTGAAGAAAAAAGAGGAAGTGGGATGGTTGGGAAGGAAGGAAGAAAGGAAGGAAGAGAAGGGAAGGGAAAGAGGAAAGGAGGAAGGAAGGAAAGGAGAGAAGAGAAGGGAGGGAGGCAGAAGGGAAGGAAGGAGGGAGGGAGAAAGAAAGGAAGGAAGGAGAGGAGAGAGGAGAGAAAGGAGGCAGACAGGGAGGGAGGAGAGAATGAAGGAAGGAAGGAGGATGAGGGAGGGAGAAAGGAAGGAAGGAAGGAGAGAGGAGAGAAAGGAGGAAGGGAGGGAGGGAGGAGAGAATGAAGGAAGAAAGGAGGGAGGGAGAAAGAAAGGAAGGAAGGAGAGGAGAGAGGAGAGAAAGGAGGCAGGGAGGGAGGAGAGAATTAAGGAAGGAAGGAAGATGAGGGAGGGAGAAAGGAAGGAAGGAGAGGAGAGAGGAGAGAAAGGAGGCAGGGAGGGAGGGAGGAGAGAATGAAGGAAGAAAGGAGGGAGGGAGAAAGAAAGAAAGAAAGAAAGGAAGGAAGGAAGGAAGGAAGGAAGGAAGGAGGGAAGGAAGGAGAGAGGCGAGAAAGGAGGCAGGGAGGGAGGGAGGAGAGAATTAATGAAGGAAGGAGGATGAGGGAGGGAGAAAGGGAGGAAGGAAGTGATAAAGAGAAAAAAGAAGAGAAATGAAATAAAAAGATAATTACTTCCAACTTTCTTCGCTACAATTACAAACACAAGATATATTAATGTTTTGATTTGAAATTCAGTAACACACCATATTCCTAAAATCCGAAACAACTCTAATGCCAAAATTAATATAGCATTTCCTTTGGTCTCAAGCAAAAATTCCAAAAGTGGTTTCCATAGACGTAGATTGATTTCCACTGCTAAGCTCTGTCATTATAACTTTAAACAGTCACTGAACGAATGGTTGTAAGTCGAGGTCTCCCTGTAGAAACGAAGCTAGATAAAGTGTTACCTTTCATCAAAGTAACTACCATAGCCAGCCAATTCAAGAGGGTCAGGAGCTGTGAATGATTGTTTGCTGTGAATGCCTGCCTTTTGCCTCCTCACCCACCTACCTTCTTGACTTCAACAATGGCATATCTATATATACAAAAGGCAAATATCACGCACTCATCACGAAATCTCCAGAACTGTAAAGCCTACAAACTTGAAATTTGGCACATGTGTTCCTCTTGGCTTCTTAGGTGCTCGCTAAGAAAGGATTTTTCAAAATGATCATCAGATCATTAGTATTTCTTATACAGTAATTAACACGCGCTGATGCTAAGGAGTTCTACTCACCCTCCCCACCTGAAAAGAACTCTGTTCCAACTGCCAGTTGCCTCACATTCGATTACCTCAGTTCAAACTGGCAGACATTCCACTCCTTCACTGAGGAGTGGGCTGGGGCTCCTTACAGTACTAAGTGTCAGTAACTCACTGAAATGTCTATGCCTTTCACCTCTGGAACGGCTTCAGGATTCAAGGTGGTGGGAGCGATATTCCCTTATGTGTTTTAATCACTGACCGCCACTGATCCAATATATATATTTGTGTTGTATTTGTCCTGATAAATAAAATAAATAAAGGGAGACTAGTATAGATCTATTTCAAGCTATTTAGCTCTCATCAGCTAGCCATACCCTTACTGGGATTTGAACCTGGGCTGTATTACATATTAGGCAGATGTATTCGCCTAATATAGCTTGAAATAAATCTATACTAGTCTCCCTTTATTTATTTATCAGCACAAATGCAACACAAATGTAACAAAGGCAACATTAAAAATATGGTTTTCTGCCTGGATGGTCTCCTGGATTGAGCCGAAGGACAGAAAGGGGAAGCAGTGTGTTCCCTCCCATATTTGGGCATACCAGGGGTTGTGACACAATACATACATACATACATACATACATACATACATACATACATACATACATACATACATAATTTTCATGCCTGATTTATATTTTTTTGAAATATTTATACAGGCCTCCAACACTGTTCTGGGTGGCGTACAATCATAATAAAAACCAAAGGCCTCCCAATAAAATAAAACAGAAATTGAAAGTGTTTTAATGTAATATAAATATCTGAACAATTTCTAGTCGACGCGCTAATTTTTTATTTTTGCAGCAAATCTGAGGTATTTTTCATTTTTTTAAAAAAAATATTTATTTCAGGTATATGTTTGCTTCAAATGCTATATACGTCCTGAGGAAGACTTTTCATACAGAAATAAGACTCCACTTCAACAGCAGAGTAAAAGGACTATTTGTAAGCTAAAAAAACCCATTGGATGGAAACTAAATTATTGTTTAAAAAAACAAAACAAAATAAAAGTAGAATTGTACGGCCTTGCTCCAGAATTCAGTGATAAATTCCATTTCCTATGAAATCCGACAAATGCCAATCTGACATTTAGCTATTTTGGAGAGGAAATTAGTTTATTAAATTTTTAATCACAATTTTCATGCCATCTTATCCCATTAATTATGCTTGTAGCTGCTGAGCTGCTCCAAACCCTCTCTGGCTGTCACGCTTTTTTGTTAGAACGGCAAATTAATTGGCCTTAAAATATTTAAGAAGAGCGAGAAAGGTGCTTGGCTAGGAAAAATGATTGAAAATGAAAAATTAATTCAAAGGGGCTGAAGCAGGAGGGCCGCGTGGAAGGGGCAGAAAACAAAAGAGGCAAATCCAAAAGGAGGGCAGCCATCTTTGTCTAGAGGTCCCATGGTGGAGCTGAGAGATAAAATGGGGAATGAACCAGGGGAAAGATTTCCCATTTCCCAACAGTCCTAGTTTCTCACGGCTGAATTATGGAGGGAGAGAGAGGGAGGGAGGGATGGAGGGAGGGAGGAAGGAGAGAAATAGAGTAGTGGAGGAGAGATATAAAGAAAAGGAAGGGAGGGAGGAAAGAAGGAAGGAGAGAGGAGGAATGAAGGAAGGGGAGAAATGGAAGGAGCTAGAGGAGATATAGAGAAGGGAGGGAAGAAGGAAGGAAAGAAATGAGGAAAGGAAGAGGAATGAAAGAAGGGGAGAAATGGAAGGAGGTAGAGTAGATATAGAGAAGGGAGGAAGAGAGGAAGGAAGGAAGGAGAGAAATAGAGGAATGGAGGAGAGATATGCAGAAAAGGAAGGGAGGAAGGGAGGAAAGAAGGAAGGAGAGAGGAGGGGAGAGAGGAGGGGAGAGAGAGGAGGAAGGGGAGAAATGGAAGGAGCTAGAGGAGATATAGAGAAGGGAGGGAGGGAGGAAGGAAAGAAATGAGGAAGGGAGGAGAATGAAAGAAGTGAAGAAATGGAAGGAGGTAGAGAATATATATAGAAGGGAGGGGGGAAGGAACAAAGGAGAAAAATAGAGGAATGGAGGAGAGATACAAAGAAAAGGAAGGGAGGGAGGAAAGAAGAAAGGGGAGAGGAGGGTGGAGGAATGAAGGAAGGGGAGAAATGGAAGGAGGTAGAGGAGATATACAGAAGGGAGGGAAGGAGAAAGAGAGAGAGAAAGAAAGAAAGAAAGAAAGAAAGAAAGAAAGAAAGAAAGAAAGAAAGAAAGAAAGAAAGAAAGAAAGAAGAGAAATAGAGGAGGAGGGACAAGGGGAGGAAGGAGAGATATGGAGAAGGGAGGGAGGGAGGCGGGAGGAGAGGAAAGGAAAGGGAAGAGATATAATTGTGCAAACACACACACACACACACACACACACACACACAAGCACATCTATCACCCCAAGAAGAAGTTCAAGCATTCCAAATACCTATATTTAACATTTCTCTCCAGCTTGACATTTGCAAAGGCTGAATTTCTCCTTAGAAAGAAGTTAAGATGGATAATACCTGCTGATCAGATTTGAATGGACTGATCCTTCGCTGTAGGGTTGTTCAAATCTCTTTTTCACTGTATTAATTTTTGAGCCAGGGCAATTTCCCACACATTGAAGTACCACAGATCCAAGGACAGATGTAGCTTTAGTTATTCCCGCTCTTTCGGAATAACAGGCCTGGCCTCGAACCAGAGGATATAAACCATAATTCCTTATGCAGCCACCATTTTTATGGCCAGTCTATCTACTGCCAGGTTCATTAGGAAATATTGTTTTCAAACAAAGCAACTGAACTCCGTAGCTCAGGGGTGTCAAACTCAAGGCCTGCGTGCCAGATGTGGCCCCGTGGGGTGCTTAAATCTGACCCATGGGGCTGGCCTAGAAATAGCAAAAGACTGGCCCACGGTGCCTCTGGCAGCCAAAACTGAGCAAGGTGGGCCATGCACGTTTCCCCGTGCCCCGTTTTCAGCCTGGACAGCCTCCTGCAGCACCCTGCCAGTCAAAATACAATACCATACAATACAATAGTAGAGTTGGAAGGGACCTTGGAGGTCTTCTAGTCCAACCCCCTGCCTAGGCAGGAAACCCTATACCATTCCAGACAAATGGCTATCCAACATCTTCTTAAAGACTTCCAGTGTTGGGGCATTCACAACTTCTGGAGGCAAGCTGTTCCATTAATTAATTGTTCTAACTGTCAGGAAGTTTCTCCTCAGTTCTAAGTTGCTTCTCTCCTTGATTAGTTTCCACCCATTGCTTCTTGTTCTACCCTCAGGTGCCTTGGAGAATAGTTTGACTCCCTCTTCTCTGTGGCAACCCCTGAGATATTGGAACAATGCTATCATGTCTCCCCTAGTCCTCCTTTTCATTAAACTAGACATACCCAGTTCCTGCAACCGTTCTTCATATGTTTTAGTCTCCAGTCCCCTAATCCTCTTTGTTGCTCTTCTCTGCACTCTTTCTAGAGTCTCCACATCTTTTCTACATCGTGGCGACCAAAACTGGATGCAGTATTCCAAGTGTGGCCTTACCAAGGCATTATAAAGTGGTATTAACACTTCACATGATCTTGCTGGGGTACAGGCCTCTCTGGCATGGCTAGTCTAGTGAAGAGAAGGACCAGGGAAGACAGGATAGCAGTCTTCCAATATTTGAGGGGCTGTTGTGGAGAGGAGTGGGGTCAAGCTATTTTCCAAAGCACCCGAAGGCCAAACAAGAAGCTAAAAGATATCGGTCTAAGATCCACACTTGGTTGGAGAAAATGACACAAAAACATATAGACTTAAAACCAGGGATTTTTTAATTGGGAATTATACCAGAAATATACAACAGAGGTTTGAAATATTTGATTGTAAATGTTTTAACAGCAGCCAGAATGGTATTTGCAAAAAAAAAATTGAAAAATGAGAAAATACCAACGCAGGAGGAAACTATTCAAAAAATAATGGAATGTGCGGAAATGAGTAAATTGACATTTGAAATTAGAGAACAAGAAGATGGACAATTTTACAAGGTTTGGGACTTGTTCTATCAATGGTTAGATTAAAAAACAGGGTAATGGAAAATGTTGGAGAACTTTTTATATTTTAAGAATAATAGAATGATATATGCAATACTTCAAAGGTTTAGCATTGTTAAACAGATTAGAATGATGTAATGGAATGATGTTGTATGATCTCAATATATAGAATATTCTGTTTAAAATGTAGAAATAATAATTGGAGTTGAACTATTGATGCAAAATGATGTTTTATGTAAGAATTCCATTCTTAGAATAACTCTTTTAAAATTAAGGAATAATAATTACAGGTGGAATAATTGATATATAATGATAATAATGTACTTATGTTTATCTAATGAATAATTTGTGATTCGATACATAATTGTAAGTGGTGACCATGGAAAGGACACACAAAATCTTGTAACACGCTATACGAAATGGAAGAAGGTTGTATGTGTTTTATGTCTTTGTTTGTTTTTGTATGTTCAAAAATTATATATATAATATAATATATAATACATACAAATGTATTAATCTCCAATGGATTCCAAAGAAAAACAATCACCAACCTAATCCAAAAGGAGACTCTCCCAAAAAACCAAGACACAGAACAGGACAATGGCATCGCCCTCCTCCCTTACATCAAAGGCACCACAGATAAAATCAGCAAAATTCTCCGCAAGCACAATATCAGGACAGCCTTCACCACTGACCAAAAAATAGCCAACATCTTAAGAAACCCCAAAGACAAAATCCAGCTAGAAAACCAAGGTGTCTACGAAATACCATGCAAAATCTGCCCGGCAACATATATAGGACAAACAAACAGGAGGGTAAATGCACGCATCACAGAACACAAGAACGCAGTAAGAAAAAAGAAAAAACTTCCTTCCTTTTCCAGCACCTTAAAGCTACAGGACATGAAATCAACTTTGAAGGAGCCAGGTTAATCTCCAAAACAGAACACCTCAACAAGAGAATAATTATGGAAGCCATCGAAATAGAGAAACACCCCCCACAACATGAATAAACGTGTGATACCTCCCGCCTACCAAACATCTGGAAATCAGCCCTAGCCAACAAATGAACACCACCCACCACCCAAGCTGTTACAATACAAAACAGCAATGCACACACAGCCAGCACCAATCAGCACCAATCTACCAATCATGATACAACCACACAACCAATCATTCCACTTACTGAAACAAAGCCAGCACCCCATCCCCTCCCACCAAGACTTACAGAAAGACGGCAGCTCCGTTCCCATTTTAAGCCCAAGCTTGAAGATGGCAAGTGAGATCTTGCCGAAACGTTGCAAAGACAATCTCAATCTTACACGGGAAAAGACCAAAATACAACAAAACCAGCTTACCTACACCCGTGAAAATCTACGAAAACAAATATATATATATATATATATATATATATATATATGTATGTATGTATGTATGTATGTATGTATGTATGTATGTATGTATGTATTTGTGTTACAACCCCTGGTATGACTAAATATGGGAGGAAGGTCACTACTCCCTCTTTCTGTTCTTCGACTTATCACAGAAGACCATGCAGGCAGAAAACCATATTTTTATTTTTTTTAATGTTGACTAGCTAATAGATCTATACTAGTCTCCCTTTATTTATTTATCAATACAAATATAACACACACATACGCACGCACGCACGCACATACATACATACATACATACATACATACATACATACATACATACATACATATATATATATATATATATATATATATATATATAACCATGCAGGCAGAAAACCAAGCTATTTAGCTCTCATCAGCTAGCCATACCCTTACTGGGATTCGAACCTGGCCTGTATTATATATTAGGCAGATGTATTAGCCACTAAGCCACAGCCTCTCATCAGCTGAGATATATATGGTACAGGTCTCCTGCTTGGGCGGGATGGTGGTGGTGTTAAATTAGATGACCTACACAGTCCCTTCCAATTCTCTTAATCTGTCTGTCTGTTTGCTAGGTGAGGCAGGAGCTGGAGCAAGGAATGGAGCTCACCCCATCATGTAGTGCTCGGGACTTGAACCCTGACAGTCATCAGTGTCTTTAACCGCTGAGCCAATGCACTCCACTATATGTTGCTAGATTAAATAAGACTTTTGAGCGGTTGCGTATGGTGCACTCAGAGGTAAATCGGAAGCTGATACTATACCATTTTGCCAAAGCAAACAGAAGACAGAAAACCATGACAACAAGAGAAGAAAGCATGTTTTATAAGATGCATTGAAAACGGAGGTTTGGTGTTTTAGAAAAAGAAATATAAGAAGGAAACACATAGTCCTGGACTTAAAAATCATTCGTTTAGTGATTTTTCAAAGTTACAACTGCACTGAAAAAGTGACTTAGGATCAGTTTGCACACTTACCACCAGGGGTGGGCTCCTGCTGGTTTTACTACTGGTTTGCAACCCGCACGCACTTGCACTGTTCAATGTAAATTCCTCTTTGGGCATGCTTTACAATACAATACAATTGCTGAGTTGGAAGGGACCTTGGAGGTCTTCTAGTCCAACCCCCTGCCTAGGCAGGAAACCCTATACCATTTCAGACAAATGGCTATCCAACATCTTCTTAAAGACTTCCAGTGTTGGGGCATTCACAACTTTGGGAGGCAAGTTGTTCCATTGATTAATTGTCAGGAAATTTCTCCTCAGTTCTAAGTTGCTTCTCTCCTTGATTAGTTTCCACCCATTGCTTCTTGTTCTACCCTCAGGTGCCTTGGAGAATAGTTTGACTCCCTCTTCTTTGTGGGAACCCCTGAGATATTGGAACAATGCTATCATGTCTCCCCTAGTCCTTCTTTTCATTAAACTAGACATACCCAGTTCCTGCAACCGTTTTTCATATGTTTCAGTCTCCAGTCCCCTAATCCTCTTTGTTGCTCTTCTCTGCACTCTTTCTAGAGTCTCAACATCTTTTCTACATCGTGGCGACCAAAACTGAATGCAGTATTCCAAGTGTGGCCTTACCAAGGCCTTATAAAGTGCAGAACAATTTACAAGTGAACTTCGCATGCGCAGTCACTAAAAACCAAAATGTTGGGGGCCCAGCCGCGGTGAGGAAACCAGTTCAGGGGTGTGGCAGGCCTGTTCCTGGTTCAGCTCAACATGGAAGCAAGCCTCCTCTGCTTACGACCCATGCCCACATCACATGACCAAAAGTTGGGCACTTGGTAACTGATTCGTATTTACAACAGTTGCAAACTTTGTGACACTCCCACCCCGCTTCTCACCACCAAAGTCAATGAGGGAAGCCTGCTTTGCTTAATGACAACATGATTCACTTAACGACTGTGGTGATTCGCTTAACAACCGTGGCAAAGAATGATCAATGTGCTGATGATACTCAGCTGTATGTCTCAGCTCATGGTGAGTTAAGTGATGCCTAAGGTGGAACTATAATTCACCATCTTCCTCGGGATTGGCCCAAAGTCACCCAGCTGGCTTTCGGTCCCAAGGGAGGACTAGAACTCACCGTCTCCTGGTTTCTACCCTGGTGCTTTAAACTACAGAATAAATTGGCTCCTTTTCCAACAATAAAACTGAAAAATGCTAGCACAAAAAAATAGGAATGTAGACTATTTATGTAGTCTAGACTATTTATGTAAGCGAAACTAAACTTTTAAAGAAACCCTCCTCTATTAATTTACTGACAAAAAGAATTTGGGTCTATCATTATTTTATCTAGAAGGGGGGGAAATGTCAATTTAACCTTCTTTTTTTCATTTTCATCCAGTCTTCACAAATCTATCAAATAAGGAACAGGCTGGCGCTTTATAAGAGGGGGAAAAAAGACAATTTTGACAATTTCCCTTCTCTTCTTGCCTCTCTAGTAATTTATTTTGCATTTTTCACATCGTAACTATGACTACTATAGGGTACTAACAGTGGAAGTGGGCCTTGGAGAGGCAGGGATTGCTACTAATTTGATGCTTTTCAAAGCAGATTAGATTTATGTATAGATGTATTTATATATATACATATACATGCATCCATCTGTCTATGAAAGTAACTCAGGGCAACCAACAAAAGATAAAACAATAATAAACAGCCAAATCAATTAAATATCTGTAAAACACCTGTGTCTGTCAGTGAATCTTTCTTTCTTTCTTTCTTTCTTTCTTTCTTTCTTTCTTTCTTTCTTTCTTTCTTTCTTTCTTTCTTTCTCAGGACATTCATGGCTAATTCACCAAGTGCTATTTTGGGGCATATTTCTTGTCTCCTTGTTCTTTTACTTGTGATTGTTTTGTCGTTGTGAAAGAGTAGAAATGGGTTAATTCTTTATCAAGAACTAAATACTCCTCCATATAATACCTATCCTAAAACAGGTAAAACATTAGAAGACCACTATTGTTGTTGCAGTGGTGACACTGGTTGTATATTGATCTGTTATATATATCTACATAACAGATATACATAACAGTTCCTACCGGTTCGGACTGGTCCAGACCGATTCGGCCAAGTAGGTAGTAACTTGGCTGGCCACGCCCCAAACCGGTTCCATCATTTTTTCGCTTCTGTGCATGCGCAGAAGCATTTTTATAGTACTGCACATGTGCGCCCACAGTGCATCAAGCATGCACCTCCAGCACATCCCTGAGCAAACCGGTAGTAGCAATTATAAAGTAAAATGTGTATCCTATTATAAAATATATAGACTTTTTTATTTGTCAAAGTGCCATCAAAGCTACATTTTTTGCTTTTTAAACTGTATCCCAGGCTTTAAATTATTTTTGCTCTTGGACTGAGGAAGGGCAGAGGGAGAGAAGAAAAGCAGTTGTTGGGTCGAAATTATTGTGAAAAGGCAGAAAGAAAGAAAGAAAAAATAGCCTACAACAGCCCAGAAAGAAAATTGACAATTGTACAGAAAGTTTAAACAAAAAAAAAGCAGTTGAGTCATTCATATGATTAATAATTCAACATTTGTATTGCCAGGCATGAAAGAAAGAGCAAAAAACTTATTTTTTTTCAAATGTTCTGTGTCTAAATCCTGATGGGTATAATTAAACAAATTGTGGTCCTTTATTCCAGAGACGTATCTGTCAGTAATGGAAATAATAATGAAGAACAATTTCGATGTATTCAGTGATTTACATGTTGTACATTTGCCTCACTTAGAACTTTCTGGTCTTTGACTCTTTAATGTATCAAAAAGATTACATTCGGCTGACACTATATGAATCTGAGCCTGCCAGGAATACTGTTCTTTCTCTGAGTTCACACAACACGGTAAATCCTTTGTCCAAAAAAAGATACCTTCTTCCTTTTGCTTGTTTCTTCCTTCCTTCCTTCCTTCCTTCCTTCCTTCCTTCCTTCCTTCCTTCCTTCCTTCCTTCTTTCCTCCCTCATCTTCTTCTTCCCTCTCTCCCTGCTTCCTCCCTTCTTCATTGCCTGCTTTCACCTATCCTTCCTTCCTTCTTCTTTCCCCTCTCTTCTTCCCTCCCTGCCTCCCTTGCTTCCTCCTTCTTTCCTTCCTTCCTTCTTTCCTCCCTCTTCTTCCCTCCCTCCCTGCTTCCTCCCTTCTTCCTCCCTTCTTCATTACCTTCCTCCCTTCCATCTATCCTTCTTTCCTTCCTTCTTTCCTTCCTTCCTTCTTTCCCCCCTCTTCTTCCCTTCCTTCCTTCCATCCATCCATTCTCCTTCCTGCCCTTAAAGCAATACTGCAGGCAAATTCTGCTCATAGAGTCAGTAAAATGAGGACCTCAGATTGTTGGGTCTGTTAAGGACCTAGGAGTCCTCATCTCAAATGATCTAAGCTCCAAAGCTCACTGTAACAGCATTGCCAAAAAGGCATTAATAGTTGTTAACCTTATTTTGCGAAACCTCTTCTCCAGTAACATTGTACTGCAAACTAGTGCATACAAAACCTTTGCCAGACCAATTCTCGAATACAGCTCATCTGCCTGGAAAGACTGTTTGCTGGGCTTTGTTGGATGTGAATGAGAAGAATTCACATTAACTTAATAAAAATGGGTTTTGTGGGGACAAGGAGTCTGCTTTGTGATTTGGGGAAGCCTAGGTCAGAACGACGAAAAGCTCTTAAACAAAGCGAGAACATTCCTGCTTAAGCAGGGGGTTGAACTAGAAGACCTCCAAGGTCCCTTCCAACTGTGTTATTCTATTCTATTCTATTCTATTCTATTCTATTCTATTCTACTCTACTCTACTCTACTCTACTCTATTCTATCAACTCTACTCTGTTCTATTCTGTATTTCATTATTCTATTCTATTCTGCTCTACTCTACTCTATTCTATTCTGTTCCATATTTTATTATTCTATTCAGGTGTCTTCAAGCTCTTTTGAAGACTGAGCAATCATTAAGAAGGTGAAAGTGAAGATTCAGACAAGATTATCAGTTCGCGGGGGATTTAGCTTTTATATTTTCTGCTTCGTCGGGTGACAACTCCACAAATGTCGAGTGGCACTTCCTGGCAATTTCAAAGGCTGCTTGCTTTGGCGCATCTCGTTCATTGGTCAAGCCATTCATTTCAACTAGGAGTAGAGGAGGCTGGGGGAGGATGGTGGGGAGGGACGGTGGTCTCCCTTTCTAGCTCAGAGAGCATGAAGCATCCACTCGACATGATTAAAACACTCTCTTGCCCTGATAGGCACCATTGAGGAATCAGGATAAATACTAATATTGTAATTTTCATATTTCAAGGCTCGGACTGACTTACCAACTTATCTGTTTGTTTTCTTCTGAAAGTGGCAGCAAAATCGAGTAGGGACAAGGACACCTTAATGGTAGGATGTCAGAGTAGATATATTTATGAACTGGAATAGGGCTTAGTAACAAGGTCAGCCAATGGGAGCTGTTTGCTCATTCAGACAGCTAGGAACCTGGGCGTTGCTTAGCTCTGCAGCTCTGAGTCTGTACTGAGCTCCAAACTAGTCTGCTGCTCTGAACTGAAACTGAAACTGTTCTCTCCTCTGCCTGTGTTTGCTTGTACTTTCTACCACGTTGGAAGAACCTGATTTTGGTATTGTATATTTACTTCATGTGTTATGTTATATATAAAGAGAAGTTAACGAATCCTGCTGAATCAGTTACCCGTGTGTGCTTTCTGGATGGGATTGCTGCTGCAAACCCAGACATAGGATTGTCTGTCATTGAGTGAGTTGGCCCAAAGGGAGAACTGAATGAACCAGCAGAAAAAAAGAAAGGAAAGGATAAGAGAGTCAGTTTTGACTCCTGATAATTGTCTGAACAAGCTTTCCTTGTCAAGGTTTTTCAGAAGTGCCTTGCGATTGCCTTCCACCTAGGGCTGAGAAAGAGTGACTGGCCCAAGGTCACTGAGCCAGCTTTGTGACCAAGGCGGGATTAGAACTCTCAGTCTCCTGCTGATTGGCCTAAAGTCATCCAGATGGTTCAGTGCCTAAGGCAGGACTAGAACTCACAGTCTCCTGTTGATTGGCCCATAGTCTACCAGCCAGCTTTCATGCCTAAATTGGGACTAGAACTCACAGTCTCCTGCTGATTGGCCCAAAGTCATCCAGATGGTTCAATGCCTAAGGCAGGACTAGAACTCACAGTCTCCTGTTGATTAGCCCATAGTCACCCAGCCAGCTTTCATGCCTAAATTGGGACTAGAACTCACAGTTTCCTGCTGATTGGCCCAACATCATCCAACTGGTTCAATGCCTAAGGCAGGACTAGAACTCACAGTCTCCTGGAGAGAAACCCAAAGTCTCCCGGCTGGCTTTCTTGCCTAAGATGTGACTAGAATTCACCATCTCCTAGTGATTGGCCCAAAGTCACTCAACCACATTGCATGCCTAACACAGGATTAGAATTCACAGTCTCCTGAAGAATGGCCCAAAGTCACCCAGCTGGCTTTCATGCCTAAGGCGGTACTACAACTCACAGTCTCCTGTTTTCTAGCCTGAGGCCATAACTCCCTCATCAAAGGGGATCTTTGTTTAAAGAGATTTAAATAGATCTTCTCAACTTAACTTAACTTAACTTAACTTTATTCAATTTCTAGACCGCCCCTCTCTCAGAAGAGACTCGGGGCGGTGTACAGTCATATTAAAACAATAAAACAATAAATATACATAGTATAAATATAGAATAAATATAGGGCTGGAGGAGGTAACAATAGTTCACTGTACAAATTAGTTTAAGTTAGATTAAAATTTTAAAAAATTTAAAATACATTAACCCTTAAAAATTATCCCAGATAAAATATCCGCCAGGAGGTAAAATGGGACTATAGATGGGCCAGGCCGGCTAATTGGAACAGGTGAGTCTTAAGTTTTTGTCGGAAGGAGCGGAAGTCAGTAGTAGTTCTAATATCGGGGGGGAGGTCATTCCAGAGGGTTGGGCCCATCACAGAGAAGGCTCTACTTCTAGGCGCCGCCCGTTGGCATCGAGAGTCAGTTATGGCCTCAATCTGATTTCTAAGAAATCAATTTTAGTGGTTCAAAAAATATATTGGGTCACAGTTGCAACAAATGAGCTGAGATCCTAAGCTGCATTAACAGACGGATACAATCAAGATCAAGTGAGGTATTAATACCATTCTATAAAGCCTTAGTAAGACCACAACTAGACTACTGCATCCAGTTTTGGGCACCACACTATAAAAAAGATGTTGAGATGTTGAGTAGAGCAACCAAGAGGATTAGGGGACTGGAGACTAAAATATATGATGAACGGTTGCAGGCACTGGGCATGGCTTAGTCTAGTGAAGAGAAGCACCAGGGGAGACAGGAGAGCAGCCTTCCAATATTTGAGGGGCTGCCACAGAGAGGAGGGGGGTCAAGCTATTTACCAAAGCACCTGAAAGCCAGACAAGGAATAATGGATGGAAACTGACCAAGGAGAGATTCAACCTGGAAATAAGGAGGAATTTTCTGACAGGGAGAATAATCGAACCCATGGAACAGAAGTTGCCTTTGGAAGTTGTGGGAACTTCATCCCTGGAAGCTTTCAAGAAGAGACTGGAATTCTCTCTGTCAGAAATGGCGTCTCCTGCTTGGGCAGGAGGGTTGGACTAGATGACCTACACGTTCCCTTCCAATTTGGTTAATCTGTCTTTCTATCTGCTAGGTGAACAGTAGCTGGAGTAAGGAATGGGAGCTCACCCCGTCGTGCAGCGCTTGGGTCTTGAACCTGGAGTGTCAACTTTCCGAATGACAAGCTCAGTGTCTTTAACCGCAGAGCCATCGCACTTTGCTATATATTGCTAGATTAAATTAAACTGTTAAATCTGTTATTCTAGCATGGCCAGCCCTCTTCCCAAATATAGCCCACACTAATCCTAACCATGCTTGCCTTGTGAATAAACACACCTGTCAGTCCCTAAGTGAGCTTATTGAGCATGTTGCATGAAGTCCAGTGACATGTTTGGTAAACGAAACAGCAAGAGCCTTGAAAAAGAGAGAGAAAGACAGGCTGGGCAGGAACAGATTCTTCTTTATTGGTTTACTTGCTTGACTGCTTAGGGATTCAGTCATTCCTCTATTAGTTTTTCATGACTTTACGCACAAATCTGGCCTACGGCAATAGAATACTGGTGATGTGCAGGATACGAGCGATTTCCCCCAATGTTGGACCTTCAGGTGCGGTTGGGGGGGGGGGGGGGTACTGGTGTCATTAAACAGAACATCTAGGCTGTTAAGATAAAAGTTTCCAAAGGGATGAGACCTGTGGATTTCCATCCCTATCTATCATATGTAGCTATCTAGCT
The DNA here is from genome assembly GCA_029891615.1 of Natrix natrix natrix. Lineage (NCBI taxonomy): Eukaryota > Metazoa > Chordata > Lepidosauria > Squamata > Natricidae > Natrix > Natrix natrix. The sequence continues at coordinate 3,190,110 of JAKRSK010007691.1, forward strand.
TATTATTTTCTTTCCCATTTCCCTTCTCCGTCACACACTCAAATATCTCATCTATTATCCATCTATTATCTACGTATATGTGATTCATTCTCTCTCTCTCTCTCTCTCTCTCTCTCTCTCTCTCTCTCTCTCTCTCTCTCTCTCTCTATCTCTCCTGTGTTTTCCTGAAAATAAGACAAGGCCTTATTTTCAGGGGGGGTCTTACTATTTTTGAGGTACAGGAGACAGCAAGTGTAGTCACCTCATGGCTGCTGCTGTGTTATTTTATAATATTTTTGGGGAGGGCTTATTTTTGGGGGAGGGCTTATTTTATTGCATGTGCTCAAAAGCCAAATTGGGCTTATTATCTTATTTTTGGGGAAACGGGCTGGCTAGCTAGCTAGCTAACTCGTTAGCTAGCTATCATCTATCTATTATCTGTCTGACTGTCTGTCTGTCTGTCTATCTATCTATTTATCTATCTATCTATCTATCTATCTATCTATCTATCTATCTATCTATCTATCTATCTATCTATCTATCTATCTATCTATCTATCTATCTATCTATCTATCTATCTATCTATCTCCTATATTGGTTATCTCAATCTATTCATCTATCTCTAGCTCTGCCTTTCTATCTCTCTATCATCTATCCCCATCTATCTATCCTTCTATCTATCTAGCTATGTATCCTATATATCTTGATCTATTCATCGCTATCTCTACAACTCTACATCTATCTATCTATCTATCTATCTATCTATCTATCTATCTATCTATCTATCTATCTATCATCTATCTATCTATCTATCTATCTATCTATCTATCTATCTATCTATCTATCTATCTTTTTCTCTCTCTTTCTATCCGTCAATGTATCTAATTATTTACCTATCCTCTAGATATCTATCTGGATATCCTCTATACCTAGCATTTCTCTCTCTCTCTCTCTCTCTCTCTCTCCCCCTCCCTCCCTCCCTCCCCTCTCCCTCTCCCTCTGAACTATCTGTCTATCATCTCTACTCCCTGTTGCTTTTTAGCTTTCAGTGTCACGTTCCTTTCAAAATGGAGGGACAATTGGGTAATCAGGTCCTAATGAAACTTGTTGACCTGCTAATCAGACCTGTGCAGCTCGGATTTGCCATGAAGAGGCACTTTAAACTGCCAAGGCCTCACACTCTCCATATCAAGGCAAAGGAGAGAAATTCCTCATCGCCGTGAAGTCTGAACCAGCAGTTCCAATCTTGACATATTTCTTCCAGGCCCCAGTGATTAGAGGTATTGATCTGAGCAAAAGAACCCTAACACATTTTTCATGGGCCTTTAGCTTGGAAGAGTTGTCGGAGTCACTACAAGGCCTGAAAAGTGGTATTCCTCTTGAATGTTCAGATGGTATAATGTCATTTTTAAAATATATTTATCTAGAACATTAGAATAACAGAGTTGGAAGGGACCTTGGAGGTCTTCTAGTCCAACCCCTTTCTCAAGCAGGAGACCCATTACTATTTCAGACTGATGGTTCTCCAACATCTTCTTAAAGACTTCCAGTGTTGGGGCATTCACAACTTCTGGAGGCAACTTCTGTTCCACTGGTTAATTGTTCTAACTGTCGGGAAATTTCTCCTTATTTCTAAGTTGCATCTCTTCTTGGTTAGTTTCCATCCATTGTTTCTTGTCCTGCCCACCTTGTGCTGCCTACCTTGTCTAGAATAGAATAGAATAGAATAGAATAGAATAGCAGAGTTGGAAGGTCTTCTAGTCCAACCCCCTGCTTAGGCAGGAAACCCTACACCACTTCAGACAAATGGCTAGCCAACATCTTTTTAAAACTTTCTAGCATCCACAACTTCTGGAGGCAAGCTGTTCCGCTAGTTAATTGTTTTCACTGTCAGGAGATTTCTCCTTAGTTTTAGGTTGCTTCTCTCCTTGGTTAGTTTCCACCCGTTGCTTCTTGTCCTGCCTTCAGGTGCTTTGGAGAATAGGTGGACCCCCTCTTCTTTGTGGCAGAATTTTAGATATTGGAACGCTGCTATCATATCATCATATTCTGCTGAAGGACTGCATTTAATATTTTAGGAGATGACAAAGATGAGAACAAGGGCAGAGTCAAATGCATCATTAGTTTGGAATCTCTACTCCTCCATAAGAGACCTACCTTCAGCCTCCCTTGAAGTTTACTGACTCCTAGGTAAAGGCAAAGGTTCCCCTCGCACATATGTGCTAGTCATTCCTGACTCTAGGGGGTGGTGCTCATCTCATTTCAAAGGTGAAGAACGTCTGAAGACGTCTCCGTGGTCATGTGGCCGGCATGACTAAACCCAAAAGGCGCACGGAACACTGTTACTTTCTCACCAAAGGTGGTCCCTATTTTTCTACTTGCATTTTTACATGCTTTCGAACTGCGAGGTTGGCAGAAGCTGGGACAAGTAATGGGAGCTCACTCTGTTACGTAGGCACTAGGGATTCAAACTGCCAAACTGCTGACTTTTCTGATCGACAAGCTCAGAGTCTTAGCCACTTAGCCACTGCATCCCTTTGTGTCCCCATTGACTCCTATCTGGTGCCAATTCTCCATTAGTAGTTCAGACTCTTTGCTATAGTTAACATAAAATAAACTTGCAGTACTTTTGAACTCCATCATGGCTCCTGTACTCCCTGTAGCTGACAAATATTCTGTAATTATCTAAACCCTAAGTAACATGCCTTTTTTTTTTTCATTGTACTACTACTCTCTATAAGTCTACTTTATAAATCCTGGTAAGTTTTCCCCACCACTGGGATAACAGGAATTATTCATTCAGAGTCTCTTATTCCAAATGCAGATGGTTCTTGATTTATGACTGTAGCTGAGCATAGAATTACAGTTATTCATCATGCCGGTTGTTAAGTGGGTCATCACATGACTGGATCCAATTTTATGACCTTTTTTTTGCAGGAGTCGTTAAATGAATCATTAAGTGGCCACCGCACTCATTAAACAAACACCGCAATCGTTAAGTGCTCCCATTGTCCACAATAGGCATTTTTGGGTGGCCTCCGAGTTTGGTTGTTTGCTTGCAGGCATTTCATTACCCACCTTGGGAACATCATCAGTGCTCTTGAGTGTGGGGTTTGCTCCTTGTTTATATAAAGGAGTTTGTCCTGCCAGTGTTGGTGACAGTGGTTTTTTTTTTCCTCATTAGGGTATTGCTTTCTGCTTGGTTGTTTGTCTGGTATTAATCCCTGCTTCTCTGGGAGTTGGCTGCTGGGGAGGATGTGTTCTGTTTTTTTGTTTCCTTCTTAGCTTTTTTAAAAAAAATTCTCTCTTTTGAATGGTGTGTAAATATGGTTTATTTCCGTCCTCTTCTGTTTATTTCTCACATGTTGGAAATTGCTGATTAAGTTGTATATCTATATGTATTTGGTATTAAGCTTGTGGTGTGAAATTGTTTGCTTTTGGGAGGAAAACAGAGCTAGGCGTTTTAAAGAAGGACATTTATAAAGCCAGTATGGGAACACTAAAGAGTAGTTGCAACAATCTAAGCCAGGGATGGCTAACCTTTTTTGGCTCCTATGCCAAAAGCGGGGGCTGTGCTTGGGGGTCATGTGCGCTGACTCTGTAAACCGCTTAGAGAGGGCTGTAAAAGCACTAAATATATCTAAGTGCCATTTCTATTGCTATTGCTATTGCTATTGCTATTGCTGTCTGTCTGTCTGTCTGTCTGTCTGTCTGTCTGTCTGTCTGTCTGTCTGTCTGTCTGTCTATCTATCTATCTATCTATCTATCTATCTATCTATCTATCTATCTATCTTTTCTATCCATCTATCTATCTATCTGTATGTATGTATGTATGTATCTATCCTATCTATCTATCTATCTATCTATCTATCTATCTATCTATCTATCTATCTATCTATCTACCTACCTACCTACCTACCTACCTACCTACCTACCTACCTACCTACCTACCTACCTACCTACCTATCTTATCTATCTACCTATCTTATCTACCTACCTACCTACCTACCTACCTACCTACCTACATCTATCTATCTATCATCTATCTATCTATCTATCTATCTATCTATCTATCTATCTATCTATCTATCTATCTATCTATCTATCTATCTATCTACCTACCTACCTACCTACCTACCTACCTACCTACCTATCTTATCTACCTACCTACCTACCTACCTACCTACCTACCTACCTACCTCTATCTGTCTGTCTGTCTGTCTGTCTGTCTGTCTGTCTGTCTGTCTGTCTATCTATCTATCTATCTATCTATCTATCTATCTATCTATCTATCTATCTATCTATCATCTTCAAGAGCCGTGGGGGTACAGTGGTTAGAATGCAGCATTGTAAAAGAACTCTGCCCATTGCCAGGAATTCGATCCTGACCAGCTCAAGGTTGACTCAGCCTTCCATCCTTCTGAGGTGGTTAAAATGAGGACCCAGATTGTTGGGGGCATGAGGCTGATTCTGTAAACCGCTTAGAGAGGGACTGTAAAGCACTAAAAAAACAGTATATATGTCTAAGTGCCATTTCTATTGCTATTGCTGTCTGTCTATCTGTTTGTCTGTCTGTCTGTCTGTCTATCTATCTATCATCAAGAGCCGTGGTGGTGTAGTGGTTACAATGAGTATTGCAGGCTAACTCTGCCCTCAACCAGCAGTTCGATCCTCACTGGCTCAAGGTTGACTCAGCCCTCGATCCTTCCAAGGTGGCTAAAAAGAGGCCCCAGATTGTTGTGTGCAAGAGGCTGACTCTGTAAACCGCTTAGAGAGTGGCTGTAAAGCACTATAAAGCGGTATATAAGTCTAAGTGCTCTCGCTATTAAACCATGGGCAGGAGATCAAGGGACGCATTAAAATTTCAAACTGTTACCAGTAAGCAAAATGATCCAGAAATGAAGCCAAAGGAATTAGAATCAATAAGCAGTTGCAAGAGAAAAAAAAAATTCTGGAAGGAAGGACCCAAATAATCAAAGCAATTAATGATCTTTCCAAAAGACCGCGAAAAGGTCAGCTAATTAAACTGTCTTCAAATAAACAATAATCACCACAAGGTACACAGCTTTCGGAGCGAACGCCCTGATGCTTGAGCCATTGTTGAGTAGACAGTTATTCAATGCCAGGGAAATTAAAAGTATTTATTTTTTACTAAGAGCAAGCCCCCACCTACAAGCTGGCATTATGTGAAACACTTAATGTCAAATCCCTGGATAATGGAAATTGCTAGTAAAGTGTGTGTGTGTGTGTGTGTGTGTGAATGATCATTTAGGCAACCCACCAATGGTTTGTAATTCTGGACACCTCCCAAAACGAAAACAAGGAAAAGAAAAACATGCCTTTCTTATTGGCGGCAATCATTCATCCTTTCACCCACGAACCAAAAATGATGTATTTCCTACTGTTGAAAACATTTCCTAGCTTCTTCTTAGTTTAATGTTGAACGATGACCATCACCGCCCACCTAAATCTACTGACCATGTATTCATGGGAGTGGATGCTTATTCAAACAATGCGGCAAGCAACTTTGAATTGGTTGAGTATGTAGATATGAAGTTTCAGTTGTGATCGCCACGATGTAGAAAAGATGTGGAGACTCTAGAAAGAGTGCAGAGAAGAGCCACCAAGATGATTAGGGGCAGGGAGGGGGGGGGGTCCTGCCAGTTCTAACCTCTTCTATAGAAGAGGTTCCACAAATCTACCGTGCCGTGTAGAACCGGTTCCAGCTCCCTCCCCCACCACCCGTCCCCACATCATCAAGATGAAGAGCGAGAGGAGGAATTCTGGGAATTGAAGTCCACAAGTCTTAAAGCTGTCAAGTTTGAACACCCCTGGAGGTTTTTTTTCTAAAGAGTTAGGGGCGCAAGGGTCTTGTAACTTGACAGCTTTAAGACTTGCGTGCTTCAAATGCCAGAGCTTCTGAGCCAACATTTTGGTTGCTAAGCAAGAGCGTTGTTAAGTGAGTTTCGCCACATTTTACAAGTTGATCACGCCCACCCACTCACATGACTGCCAAGCCACTCCCACTCGGTCACAAGGCTGGCAAGCCACTCCCACCCGGTCACATGGCTGGCAAGCCACTCCCACAAAGCAGGTCACACCTACAGAAGAGGTTCTAAAAAAATTGAAATCCACCACTGATTAGGGGACACTGATTTTAGTGCCTGTTGTCAGTGGCTTTTTAGTTGTTGACTGGGGTGTGTAGATGGCGGGCTTTTAAGTCATTTAGCTGTTGTTTGCTTGTGCTTCCCAGCCCTCGCCTTCTAAGTATTTGGTAGGCTGGTGGCAAATCAGTACTCCTGTTGATTGATGAGGGCCTTGTTTCCCAGGCTTCAATCATTTCCCTGGCTGTTTTTGTTCCTGCTCATTCAACAATCTTAGTAACTGCAAAAATTTTATTCCAAAGGTGCTTTTTCAGGAGGCAACTGGACTTTCTTGTTTTTTCTTTTGAAGATATTTTGCTTCTCATCCAAGAAGCTTTTTCAGCTCTGACAGGATAATGGGGAATGGAAGGATTTGTATTTATATTTTTCATTCATTCATTCATTCATTCATTCATTCATTCATTCTTTCTTTCTTTCTTTCTTTATTTATTTATTTATTTATTTATTTATTTATATTGTATTTATTTGGGATGAAAACCCTCGGAATGGGGTGGGAGTAGGAATGGATTTCCAGAGGAAAAATTGCAGACTACAGGAACCATTTGCACCACTCAGGGGACCCTGAGGACACAGATAAAACCTCCAAGTGGCCTCAAGGACCTTCTAAAAGGATGCAAACAACCAGCTGTCTGCAAGGAGTATCAATCCCTCCATTCCCCACCATCCAGTCGGAGCTGAAGAAGCTTCTTGGATGAGTAGCAAAAGGAGACAGATCTTTGTTATGTAGAATAGACTGACCCAGGCCTTAATGGCCCATTGACAGAGGGGGAATATGAATGTCTGCCTCTTTTTAGGGGGAAATATTCTGCCCTTTTAATATTTCCTAAAATATTTCATTTTTCTAGGAGAAGGGTGGGTGCTAACTTCCTACAGGGGCATCTTGCAATTACTGTGGCCATTTTGCTTTTCATAAGCAAAATAACTTCGTCACAATGACAACAATCTTTTGTTCTGGAGCAACACAGGATCTCATGATACCAGTAATCCTAAAGTTAAATGGCAATTAGAATTACAATGAATTTTTTTTAAAAAAACCACCTAGTCCTACAGCATCATTTGTTTCTCCATGGCTTTCGGTTGGACTTGTTAAATGTCTTCATCTTCAAAACTGCCCAGGGTTGTTAATTTCCTCAATTTCTTTTTCATAATTAGGGAGCCATGTACTTAATTAGAGGATGATATATTTGTTCTCAGCTCCTAAAGATAAGTAACATGAGTTAAACAGCCCGGGCAGTTGTAGGTGTGTAAACTTGTGTCAAGTACTAATGGGCTGTGTGTGTGTGTGTGTGTGTGTGTTGCATTTGCACCCTAGGAGCCATCCAGGCAGAAAGCCATTTTTTAATGTTGCCTTTAAATAAATAAAATTTATTTATCAGCACAAATGCAACACAAATGTAATAAGGGCAACATTAAAAAAAATGGCTTTCTGCCTGGATGGCTCCTAGGGTGAGCCGATAGACAGAAAAGGGAAGCAATATGCTCCCTCCCATATTTGGGCATACCAGGGGTTGTGACACAATACATACACACACACACACACACACACACACACAGAGACACACACACATGTATATTTGCAGCCCATTAATACTTGACACAAGTTTACACACCTACAACGCCCGGGCTGTTTATCCAAAGCTAACTGAAAAAATGGCAGGTACTGACAATTATTCATGTAGTGACCGTTTGAGTTACAAAGGCATTACAATGATAGATGCCTGTACTAAAACTTCCAAAATTATTTTTTTAAACTATGGAACTTTGTTGTGGCAGCAGATTCGAACAGTGAGGAGGTTGGAGAAGAAGATGGGCCAGTCCTGGAGTCTGGGGAAGGCTCTGATGAGGGCTCTGTGTCGGAGGCAGAGAGGGGGGCAGAGTGGTATGGCAGATATCAGCTGCCTTCAGAGTCAGACATTAGTGAGGCAGAAGAACAGCTGGAGCCTGTTCCCAGTGTCCGCATGCACAGAGTTGCCAGACGAAGGGAATAGCTAAAGAACAGGGGTTGACTTGGGAGTAAGGCCACAGGTGGACGGTGAATGTCCCCTCTCATAAAGAATAAAAGAGGAGCGAAAGGGGAGTGGAGTTTGCAGGAGACCATCAGTTCATTCCTGCATTCTTGCCGAGTATTGGGGAGACTAAAAGATATCAGTCTGGCCACTTTCCAAGCCTGATAAAGGTTGGTAATTGGGAACTATCTGGAAAGACTTTGGGAGAGGAAAGACTTTGCTGGAGAGGAATTCATTGTAAATTAAACAACAGGAGTTTATCAGGATAAGGACTCGGCTCTGTGTTCCTGGGGAAGCCTAAGTCAGAACAAGCATCACATCTGCCACTCATCAATCAAATCTCTCCCAGGTTGGCCTCTCCAGAAGTTGCAGGATCCAATCTGGGACAGTCAGCACGATCAAAGATTTAGTCTGTTGAGTTTTTGGATTCATGCTGGGTTCCATCCCCAGGGAACTTCTCTCTACCACAATGTATGCTTTAGGCCAGGGGTGTCCAAACTTGGGAACTTTAAGACTTGTGGACTTCAACTCCCAGAATTCCCCAGCCAGCAATGCTGGCTGGGGAATTCTGGGAGTTGAAGTCCACAAGTCTTAAAGTTCCCAAGTTTGGACACCCCTGCTTTAGGCAGTGTTTTTCAACCTCAGCAACTTTAAACTACGAGGACTTCACGCCCAGAATTCCCTAGCCAGCAATGCATGGCTGGGGAATTCTGGGAGTTGAAGTCCTCCTAGCTTAAAGTACCCGATAAGCTGGTAGTATATCAGCACTCCTGGAGACTGACGAGGGACCCGTTTCCCAGACAACACAAAGAAACAACAGCCAATAGCTAGCCATCAACATCCCAATCGACCAATAGGAAGCCGCACCCAATCCATGCTGTCTAGGGAATTCTGGGAGTTGAAGTCCACATAGCTTAAAGTTGCTGAGGTTGAAAAACAGGGCTTTAGTGTTGTATTTAGGCGGTGCCTGGTTGGGTGTGGCTTCCTATTGGTTGATTGGTGTGTTGATGGTTGGCTATTGGCTGTTGATTCTTTGGGCTGCCGAGTCCTCAGCTCTTAAACTGGTGGTAAATCAGCACTCCTGTTGACTGACAGGAGGCCGTTTCCCAGACAACACAAAGAAACAACAGTCAATAGCCATCAACGCCCCAATCAACCAATAGGAAGCCACATCCAATGCCATGCTCTCTAGGGAATTCTGGGAGTTGAAGTCCTCATAGTTTAAAGCTGCTGAGGTGGAAAAACACTGTTTTCGGCTATTCTGTGCCGTATTTATGCGGTACCTGTTTGGGTGTGGCTTCCCATTGGTTGATTGGTGTGTTGATGGCTGGCGATTGGCTATTGTTTCTGTGTGCTGGCAAGTTCTCAGCTTTTAAGTACCTGATAAGCTGGTGGTAAATCAGCACACCTGTTGACTGGCAAGCGAACCGTTTCCCAGACAACACAAAGAAGCAACAACCAATAGCCAGGCATCAACACCCCAATCAACCAATAGCCAGGCATCAACACCCCAATCAACCAATAGGAAACCATACCCAATGCCATGCTGGCTAGGGAATTCTGGGAGTTGAAGTCCTCATAGCTCAATGTTGCTGAGGTTGGCCCTAAATCATACATTCTATTAGAGAGAAGCTCCTCAAGGGATCCTGCAACATTATCCTGGGATACATATATTTGCCTTCCTTTCTTCAGCAGTGTTCGAAATATATTTTCCATAATTATCCATTCATACAGCCCTGTTGATTAATTATTCGGGATGCTGTAATGTTGGGGAAGGTTAATGATTTATACAGACCTTAATAGTGCTTAATAATGGTGATTAATACCCATACGATTAACACAAAATGCATAATTGGCATTTTGTGGTCAATCTTATAGACCCCAAAGCCACCAGTAGAAAAGGCAGGCCCTGGCCAAATCTTGGTTTCCAACTATAATCTTTATTTGTGAGAAAATAGGCATATTTCAGTAGAGGTAATCCTCGACTTACGACTTTTTGCTTAATGACCATTCAGGGTTCCACCAGACCTACGTGGAGATACATACGAGCTGCGTTTGAAGTTCTGATGGTTGCCCAACAAGTCACATGACTGAACCTTGGGCACTTGGCAACCTGGCTACAATTACAGATTAAACAGATTAACAGAGTTGGAAGGGACCTTGGAGGTCTTCTAGTCCAACCCCCTGCCTAGGCAGGAAACCCTATACTGTTTCAGGCAAATGGCTATCCAACATCTTCTTAAAGACTTCCAGTGTTGAGGCATTCACAACTTCTGAAGGCAATTCTGTTCCACTGATTAATTGTTCTGTCAGGAAGTTTCTCCTCAGTTCTAAGTTGCTTCTCTCCTTGATTAGTTTCCACCCATTGCTTCTTCTCCTGCCTTCAGGTGCTTTGGAGAATAGCTTGACTCACTCTTCTTTGGGGCAGCCCTTGAGATATTATGGCCTTAACTCAAGAAGTACCTGTAACCATATTTGGTTTAAACTGAGATACAAGTCATTTTGGGGTCTGAATGTATGTCCTGATCTGCCCTTGCCCACATCTCAAGGTTCAAGGAGAAGCCCTCAGCCGTCCATTGGTCTCTCCTCGTGTCTCTATGATGGAGAGTCCCTCCAAATCTTGAAATGTTCACATCTATCTCGTTTAGCTATGCGCTGTCCTTTCACGATGCTGGCAGGAAACAAAAGGTGAAAAGCAGAAGGCTCGGTCTTGTCTGTACGAAACTCTGTGAATGGAAACTAATGATGCTTCACCTGTGGCCTCCTCCTCCTCCTCCTCCTCCTCCTCCTCCTCCTCCTCCTCCTCCTCCTCCTCCTCCTCCTCCTCCTCCTCCACACAAGCCATCTTTTGAAGCAGCTCCAAGCGTCACCTCGGTTATTTTTATATTCAGAAGGCAGAGAAGAGGATCTAGCCTGAGCTTCCTTTAGTTTAACAAGTAACACGGAGCTTGCTCTACATATATTACAGTCGCTCTTCGAGCTTTACTCCTTAACAAAATGGCATCACATTTCACTGTCATTTAATCTAAGCAAATCAATATAATATCTCATACAACTGGAATAGAATGGAATGGAATGGAATGGAATGGAAGGGAAGGGAAGGGAAGAGAAGAGAAGAGAAGAGAAGAGAAGAGAAGAGAAGAGAAGAGAAGAGAAGAGAAGAGAAGAGAAGAGTAGAGTAGAGTAGAGTAGAGTAGAGTAGAGTAGAGTAGAGTAGAGTAGAGTAGAATTGAATTGAATAAACAGAGTTGGAAGGGACTGTCTTCTAGTACAACCCCCTGCTTAAGGAGAAGGCCCTACACCACTTCAGACAAATGGTTATCCAATCTCTTCTTAAAAACTTCCAGTGTTGGAGCACAAGCTGGGTGGCTTTGGATCAGTCAACAGGAGACTAATAGGAGTATTTGTTCCACCTTAGCCATGAAAGCTGGCTGGGTGACTTTGGGCCAGATACCAGGTGACTGTGAGTTCTAGTCCCAATCTAGGCATGAAAACGAGCTGGGTGGCTTTGGGCCAGTCATTCTCTCTGAGCCCAACCCACCTCACAGGGTTGTTGTTGTGAGGACAATAAGAGGAGGAAGATGTCTTGCATATGTTCACCCCCTTGAGCTATTTGTAAAAGCAATGAAGGTACTTTATTAAAGGTAGCGATACAAACAAACAAGCATGTAGAGGGTGCTGGAATTAAACATGTACTCAAATTAATATGAATTAATGTGAATTCCTATTGCTCATTTCGGTTCGCTTGTTTTGAATAAACTATTGCATCCTCTTTTTTTTTTTTGAATATTTTTATTACGGTCACTGACCAGAAATTGCAAACAAAACTCATTAAAAATAAAACAAAGTAAAAACAAAAGAAAATATTGCGATTGGTAGTGGCTGGGCAATGAATAATAAAAGTTTGACCGATTTTACAGGCAATGCAATAACATACCTTCCTTGGTGATTGGGAGAAGCTTACAAGCAATGCCAATAGGAATGTCATACTTCATAGTTACCATGGAAATATCAGAAATACAGAAAATGTCTCTGCCATTTTTGCTGGTGGCTGGGATACGTCAGCCTCTCAAGTCCAGTAGAGACAGGTAATGTGACACAACTGCAAAGTTGGAGTCTCCACTGGATCTTAGAGGCTTTGACAACCCCAGATATCTAATGAACGTCATGGTAGGTTGCTGGAATCGGGTATATCTAGTTTAATGAAAAGAAGGACTAGGGGGGACATGATAGCAGTGTTCCAATATCTCAGGGGTTGCCACAAAGAAGAGGGAGTCAAGCAATTCTCCAAAGCACCTGAGGGCAGGACAAGAAGCAATGGGTGGAAACTAATCAAGGAGAGAAGCAACTTAGAACTGAGGATAAATTTCCTGACGGTGAGAACAATCAATCAGTGTGTGTGTTCCAGCATAACTCTGGAGCACCGCGAGCAATTTCAACAAAACTTGGTACACAGATGACTTATCCTTTGGAAACAAATACTGGAGGAGGGGGTACAAACCCCTGGTGTGTGTGTGTGTGTGTGTGTGTGTGTGTGTATGTTTGTGTTCCAGCATAACTCTGGAACACCTGGCCTGTCAAGAGAGTGAGTGCATCCTAGAGTGCATCCTAGAGTGGCAATTGTTTGTGATGTCATAGGAGGAGGAAGAGACAGCCTGGGCCATCATGGAGAGCAGTGCAACATCCTAGAGCAGCAATTGTTTGTGATGTCATAGGAGGAGGAAGGGACAGCCTGGGCCATCATGGAGAGCACTGCAACATCCTAGAGCAGCAATTGTTTGTGATGTCATAGGAGAAGGAAGGGACAGTCTGGACCATCAAGGAGAGCAAGTGCAACATCCTAGAGTGGCAATTGCTTGTGATGTCATTTCCTTCACAGCTTCCTCTGGAAAGACAGCCCTGACATCTACCCTCCTTTGGACCAATGGGGAAGAACTTGATGGATTTGGGGCAAAGTGCCAGGATCGTAGACAGGGCGGCCAAGAGGAGCGCATTGGAGAGGGAGGGAGAGGTTAGGGATGATGGGCATAGGATCAGGGGGACGAAAGGCCCCTTTCAAAGGCTCCCTATCAGACAAACGCTTCGGGGCAAAGTGCCAGGGTAGACAGGGCGGGAAAGAGGAGTGCATGGGAGGGGGAAAGGAGAGGGCAGGGATGGTGGCCATGGATAAGTTACTAGTAAGTAAATAAATGCATCTTGTGGTATCCTCATGAAGAGTAGCTGTCTGGAGCACATGTGGATGATCTCAAGTCTTCGCCTTGTCCAGAGAGGATTTATCAAACAGCTAGGTCTTAATTCTGCTATGGCAGGGGTGTCAAACTCAATTTCTTTGAGGGCTGTATCAGGGCTGTGGTTGACCTGGGGGGCCGGGTGGGCATGCATGACTACATGAGTGTGACCAACTGGATGGGTGGGGCCACTTTGACACCACTCACTGGGTGTGGCCGACTGGGTGGGCGTAGCCAGCTTGACGCCACTCCCCAAACTGCTGACATGTTTCCTCTTCGCATTGGGTAGTGTAGGAAGTTAGCACCCACCCCTCTCCTAGAAAAATGAAATATTTTAGGAAATATTAAAAGGGCAGAATATTTCCCCTAAAAGAGAGGCAGAAACTCAACAACCCTCCCCTACCTTTGTCAATGGGCCATTAAGGCCTGGGCCAGCCTACCCTACATAACAAAGATCTGCCCCCTTCAGGCAGAACCATAGTAGGAATTTCGTTGCATCATCACCCAGCAAGAGTCAACCAAGCTTGGGACTCAAAAAACAACCTACAAAGTTACCCCTGCATGGCTCCATGGGAGCCTGACAACCAATCAGAATACAAGCTCAAATTCAAAAGCCCAGAGAGGGCATAACACCCAGGCACGCTCAGCATCTCTTCCCTTTTTTTGCCCAGGACCTCAAACCAGGTGATCTCGTCCGCCATTAAACCATCTTTCCAAGCAGTCTCCATGTTTCCAGTGTCTTTTTCCCCACCTTGGAACTGAACCCAGATGGACATGTCTTCCAACAGTAGACTGGGCCAAAGCGACGCAGACCGGCCCCTTCCATTTTCCAGGATGACACCTTGGGCTAGATCCAATCACATCACGGGCTGGATCCAGCCCACGGGCCTTGTGTTTGACACCCCTGTGCTGTGGTCCGCAGCTTTGATTTTTGCAGAGCTGCCTTCAGTGTTTCGCTGCTTCCCCGGAGGTCTCCTATTTTTCCACTTCTCGTTGTAACGCAGGCATGGAAATGCAGAAGCTTTGTGTGTGTCCCTTAAACGACGAGGAAAGGTCCCTTACAATTATACTCTTCCACAAACGGAATCTAACCAACTCACCCCGGATTTGCTACAGGGGCAGCGTGTCATCTTTGCAGATATTTGCCTTTCTCAAATGTCAATAATCACACTGTTGAATCTCGTTAATGAGAGATTTGCATGGCTTGCTAAGCTAGGGGGACTCCAGTCTCACGTAAGACCCAGCAACACGTCGTCTTAGGCATCTCATCTTGTCAGACCGAATCAGTACACAGAGAGGAATATAATTAACAGAGCTTTTGCGGAAGAAGAGAGGTCAGAACTAAGAGAAGAGTTCCTCGTTTTCTCATCGGAGACGGATGTAAGCTTTGCGAAGTGTACCCTTTACTCTGTTTCCCCAGACACCGGGGTGGGTAAGATGTGAATTGCAAATAGGAGTAGGAAGTCTGACAGTTCGGGTATTGAGGAAGGAGGGGAAACCAAGTAGTACCGACACCTCAATACAAAGACTGTAGTTCAATCGAGGAGTTCAGGTTAGATTTGTTGTGGATTGCCAGAGCTGGCAGCAGATTCGGACAGTGAGGAGGTTGGGGAGGAAGATGAGCCAGTCCTGGAGTTCTGATGAGGGCTCTGTGTCAGAGGCAGAGAAGGGGGCCAGAGCCGTATGCCAGTTATCAACTGTCTTCGGACTCAGACATCAGTGAGGCAGAAGAACAGCTGGAGCCTGTTCCCAGTGTGCGCATGCACAGAGTGGTCAGACGAAGGGAACAGCTAAGGAACAGAGGTCGACTTGGGAGTAAGGCCACAGGTGGACGATGAATGGCTCCTCCCATAGGGAATAAAAGAGGAGCAAAAGGGGAGTGGAGTTTGCAGGAGACAATTTGTTCGCTTCATTGGTTCGTGACTCTCCGAGACTCCTTGCCAAGTTTTGCAGATATCGGCCTGGCAGCTCTCCAAGCCAGCTAAGGTCTCTGACTGTAAATCCTCCCTCGAAAGACTTTGATGGATGTGAGTGAGCAGAATTCACAGCAAATTAATAAAGGGTTTTTTGCCGGGACCAGGAGTTTGCTGCATGCTCTTGGGAAGCCTCGGTCAGAACAAGATTTTTGGCTGAGTCGTGGTGGTTAGAATGCAGTATTGCAGGCTAATTCCGCCCACTGCCAGCAGTTCGGTCCTGACCGGCTCAAGGTGGACTCAGCCTTCCATCTTTCTGAAGTCGGTCAAATGAGGACCCAGATTGTTGGGGACAATATGCTGAGTCTGTAAACCATTTAGAAAGGGCTGTAAAAGCACTGTAAAGTGGTATATAAGTCTAAGTGCCATTGCTATTGATTCACACATGCGGCATTGGAAAATACTTTTCCACCTGTGAAGAACACGCAGTCCATTTTTATATATACAATAAAACTTCCCCTACTTTTTTCTTCTTCTTAAATGGTGCAATGGTGAGAAGAAAGCATAACTGTGTATACATTTGTGCATATGTTATGTAGCTCATGATGAATCTTATCATCAGTGATGTAGAGGAGGCCAGAGAGGAAAGATCTTGAAATAATTTCCATCCAGATCTGGGCTGGGAAAGGTACCAAATAGATCTGCATAAGCTGGAAGATGGGTGTGATGAAAGTGTTTGACTAGGACTTGGGAGGACTGGATTCCAATCTACTTCAGCTGTAGACATTCAGGATCAGTCCAACTGTTTGAAAATAAAAATAGAAGATTATCTCATGTAAGCCAGGGAGGTGGAAGGTAGGTAGGTAGGTAGGTAGGTAGATAGGAAGGAAGGAAGGAAGGAAGGAAGGGGAGGAAGAGAGGAAGGAAGGAAGAAAAGGTATGAAACTAAGAAGGGAGGGAGGGAGAGAAGGAAGGAGGAAGGGGAAGGAAGGGAAAAAATAAGGAAGGAAGCTAAGAAGGAAGGAAGAGGGAGGGAGGGGGACGGAGGGAGGGAGGGAGGAAGAAAGGAAGGAATAAAAAGAAGATATGAGGGGAAGGAAATTGGGAGGGAGGGAGGAAGAAAAATAAGGAAGCTAAGAAGGAAGAGGGAGGGAGGGGGTGGAGGGAGGGAGAGAGGAAAAAAGGAAGGACTAAAAAGAAGATATGAGGGGAAAGAAAGAGGGGAGGGAGGGAGGAAGGAAGAAAAATAAGGAAGGAAGCTAAGAAGGAAGGAAGGGGAAGGAGGGGGACAGAGGGAGGGAGAGAGGAAGGAATAAAAAGAAGATGAAGGGAAGGAAGGAGGGGGGAGAGGAAGGAAGGAAGAAAAATAGGAAAGAAGGAAGCTAAGAAGGAAGGAAGGAAGGAAAGAAGAAAAGGAGGGAGTTAGAGAGGTAAAGAGGAAGGGAGGGAGGAAGGAAAAGGGAGGGAGGCAGAGGGGGAGAGGAAGGAAGGGTAAAAAAGAAAGTATGACGCAAAGGAAGGGAGGGAGGGAAGAAGGGAAGGAACGGAGAATTATTTATTAAAAGAATAAAGGCCCTGGTATGAAGTGAGTCCTGGCCACAGCATAGTCAGTACTTCCATCCGTTGCTTCTTATCCTGCCCTCGGGTGCTTTGGTGAATAAGTTGACCCCTCTTCTCTGCGGCTTCCCCTCAAATATCGAAAGAGAAGGAGCAATTCATCCTTCTGATCTTATTTGAGCTCCTCTCCTGGGCTTTTTGGAGCTCCATCACACCTAGCTGTGTCAAGGCCAGCCAGACCCCTCCTGGAGAAGCCCCCACTTCCCGCAGCTCCGGATTGTCTACGGCAAACAGGGTGAGACCTTTGCGTAGTTTTAGACAGGAGCCTCTTCACCCGACCCGATTCCTCTATTCAAAGCAAGTAGGATCCATGCAGCCTTTATTTCCCCACCCCCACACACACACACTTGCTTTCCTAGTGATCATTCGGTTCTGGTAACCACGAGTGTGATCCTGGCTGGATTCTTCAGCATGTTGACAACTCCATTCAACCACTGGAGACAGATGTTGCTGCGAGGCGCAAACCCTTAAAACATAAAAAGATAATAAATAAATAAATAAATAAATAAATAAATAAATAAATAATAAATAAATAAATAAATAAATAAATAATAAATAAATAAATAAATAAATAAATAAATAAATAAATAAATAAATAAATAAATAAATAATAAATCCTGCCCTTGTCAAACAAGATCTGAAAACTGTCCTGACAGCCAAGCGCAATGTGCCGTCTGCATATCTAATGTGTGAAAAGTGTAATTCCTCTTAAAATACAACGCAGACCTCTGGCCCTGCTTCCTTCCCTAAGGGAATAGGGGACAACCAATCATTCCACTTACTGAAACAAAGCCAGCACTCCACACACACACACACCAAGATTTATAGAAAGACGGCAGCTCCGACCACACTTTAAGGCCAAAACCCAGCCTGAAGATGGTGAGTGAGACCTCGCCGAAACGTTGCCAAGACAATTTCAATCTTACTCGGGAAAAGACCCGAATACAACAAGACCAGCATGTGTGTGTGTGTTTGTGTGTGTGTGTGTGTGTATTGCATTTGTGCTGATGTAACAAATGTAACAAAGGCAACATAAAAAAATGGCTTTCTGCCTGGATGACTCCTAGGGTGAGCCGAAAGACAGAAAAGGGAAGCAGTATGCTCCCTCCCATATTTGTGCATACCAGGGGTTGTGACACTATATATGTGTGTATGTATTTATCAGCACAAATGCTATATAGCATTTGTGCTGATAAATAAATAAAGGGAGACTAGTATAGATCTATTTCAAGCTATTTAGCTCTCATCAGCTAGCCATACCCTTAAACACACACCCACACACATACACATATAAAAGTCATTCGATTAAAAAGTAGAACTTTTCCCCACAATGTTGTTGATGAACGTCAACACAAAGTCACTTCCTAAGATCTTTTCTTTAATCTCACCGGATCAAGACCTTGTTGGAATAACAATAATAATAATAAAAAAAGACTGTCCAGAGATGGTTTAAGGGGCCTCACTCTGACAAGATTCCTTATCAGACTTTCTGAATGTCGTCTGAGCCTTTTGATCTGTAATAATATCGAAAGTCGAGGCAACTGTGCCACACTTTCCCCCACGGGGGGCTCACGACAGCCACCCAATTACAACCGCAGAAGACTAGTCATAATTAACATTTCATGATTGGGAAAAAAAAAGAAAAAGGCATCACTCCAGAGCTTAGTGATATTCCTTTCATGTCTTTATCAATTGTTGGCCCCGCCGATGTATTATTTATACACCCAGAGTGGAAAGGTTATAGCAGAGGAATTACAGATTGTAGCTTATGAGCGCAGAAGGTCAACGGCAAAAAAAAGAAAGGAAATAAAAATCCGAATGCCGAACGCATAATCTTTCCGTTGACCCAGTCAAATGCAAGTTGCTTAATGAGTCTGGATGGAAATTCAGAATTAATGCAACAGCCGTCGTTCTTTTTTTATTATTATCCCCCCCCCCCGCTTTCAGTTCACGTGGAATTTTAATATTTTTTTACAAAATAAAATAGAGGAAGAAATAGAAAGAAGGGCTGTTAGAGTCGAGGTCGCGACACTGCTAAGATCAAAGGAGAGGTTGGTGTTGTGTTGGCTGCAACTCAAGAGTTGACAGGATCAACCCAACGGCCCGCCAAGCCAGGATTGGATTTCCCAGCGTCCTTTGCCAAAAAAAAAAACGGTGATAAAAAATGAATCAGGTAACTCTTCGCTGGAAGGAGTCTTTCTCATCTATATTTTACCACCAGAGCTCTATTGGGGAAGACATCTATTATTTAAATGCATCGCTTTTATAGCATCCGCAGCAACTTGCAACAAAATGGCAGGGCGAAGAGAAGAATGCTCTAGAACAGGGGTGTCAAACTGGATTTCATGGAGGGCCATATCAGGGTTGGGTTTGACCTCAGGGAGGGAGGGCTGGGGGGGGGGGCAGCTCAGTGTCAGGATTTCCATTAGACCAGTGTTTCCCCACCTTGGCAAGTTGAAGATGTCCGGACTTCAACTCCCAGAATTCCCCAGCCACTGGCTGGGGAATTCTGGGAGTTGAAGTCCAGACATTCTTCAACTTGCCAAGGTGGGGAAACATTGCCTTAGACCCTCCCTCACTCTCATTATAATCTCCTTCTTTCCTTCTTTCCTCCTTCCCTTCTATTTCCTTCTCTCTTCCTTCTCCTTTCTTCTTCCTTCCCCTCTTTCTTGCTTCCTTGCTCTCACTCTCATTATAATCTCCTTCCTTCTTTCTTTCTTTCCTCCTTTCCTTCCTTTTCTTCTTTTTCCTTCCCTCTTCATTCTCCTTTCTTCTTCCTTCCCCTCTTCCTTGCTGCCTTTCTCTCACTCTCATTATAATCTCCTTCCTTCTTTCCTTCTTTCTTTCCTTCCTTCCCTTCTTTTTCCTTCCCTCTTCATTCCCCTTTCTTCTTCCTTCCCCTCTTCCTTGCCTCTTTGCTCTCACTCTCATTATAATCTCATCCCTTCCTTCTTTTCTTCTTTCCTCTTTCCTTCTTTTCTTCCTTCCTTCCCTCCTCCTACCTTCCTTCCTTTTCTTCTTTTTCCTTCCCTCTTCATTCTTCTTTCTTTTTCCCCCTCTTCCTTGCTTCCTTGCTCTCACTCTCATTATAATCTCCTTCCTTCCTTCTTTCCTCCTTGATTCCTTCCTTCCTTCCTTCCTTCCTTCCTTCCTTCCTCCTTCCTCCCTTTCCTTCTTTTTCCTTCCCTCTTCCTTCTCTTTTCTTCTTCCGTCCCTCTTTCCTTATTTTTCCTTTCTTCCTCTCTTCCCATCTTCCCTTCTTTTTCTTTGCTTCCCTCTTTTCTCTTCCTTCTTTCCTGGCCCTTCTTGGATGCTCAAATGCAAAAGGGGAAACATTTCTCCTTTTGCTTTGTTTTTAGTTCGTTTTGCTCGCCCTCTGCCAGTGAAAATGGAGCCCAGGGTGCAAGTGTGACACACACACATTCTCTTCATTTTCACTGTCAGAGGTCCTTCACTGTTTCCAGGCAGCCCCATCGGCCATTAACCAGACAAAGGTTACATGAAAAACCCAGATCAGAGTTCTAAATACTACTAAATTAATATGTGATCTTACAAAGAGGCAACACGTGAGATAGGGAGGAAAGTTCAAAGTTACTACCATGGCAAGGAAAAAAGTGACTTACGGCTGTTTTTTCACACTTACGGCCTTTGTAGCATTTCCCCTGGTCATGGGATCAAAATTCAGACGCTTGGCAACTGACTCGTACCTATGAACGTTGCTGTGTCCTAAGGTCACATGGTCACCTTTTGTAACCTTATGACAAGGGGGAATCCAGATTCACTTAACAACCATGTTACTAACTTAACAACGGAAGTGATTCACTTAATAACTGTGGCAAGAAAAGTCGCCAAAGGGGGCGAAACTCACATAATAGCTGTCTCGCTTAGCAATTTTGGGTTCAATTGTGGTCATAAGTCAAGGATCCTACCGGTTTAACAACCGGTTTGGTGATCGTGCGCTTCGCCCAAACTGGTCTGAACTGGTAGAATCCCACCCCTGCTTTATTCCCTTCTGACAAAATTATAAGGTAAGTTTCACTCATAAATAAAGAATATTTGAACAGAAATGGATAGGTCAATTCAGGTGGGAAAAGAAAAACTGTTGATTTTGTTTGGGAAACTACAGTCCAAACACAACCCAACAATTTTTGCTTTTGCATAAACCGAACAATCTGCATTATGTGCTATTTCTGTTCCTTTGATTTTTTTTTAAATAAAGAGAAAGAATCTTTGACCCATTAGGATTATACTCTCTTTCCTCCCCACTTTGTACCAGAGTATTTTGACCACTCATTAAGAAAACTAAGATCGTGGCATCCGGCCCTCTCAATTCCTGGCAAATCAATGGGGAAGAAATGGAGGTAGTGACCGATTTTATTTTCCTGGGTCTCCAAGGTCACCGCAGATGGGGACCGCACCCAAGAAATTAAAAGACGCTTGCTCCTGGGGAGGAAAGCTACGACAAATCTAGACAGCAGACTAAAAAGCAGAGTCATCACCCTGCCAACAAATGTGTGTCTAGTCAAGGCTACGGTTTTCCCAGTTGCAATGGATGGTTATTGAGGTTGGACCATAAGGAAGGCTGAACGCCAAAGAATGGAGTCCATTGAACAATGGTGTTGGATGGGACTCCTGTGAGTCCCTTGGACTGCAAGGCCATCCAACCAGTCAGTCCTAGAGGAGATCAACCCTGACTGCTCTTTAGAAGGCCAGATCCTGAAGACGAAACTCAAAGACTTTGGCCACCTAAGGAGAAGGAAGGACTCCCTGGAGAAGAGCCTCATGCTGGGAACCATGGAGGGCAAAAGAAGAAGGGGACGGCAGAGAATGAGGTGGCTGGATGGAGTAATAGAAGCAGCAGGCATGAGCTTAAATGGACTCCGGGGGATTGTAGAGGACGGGAAGGCCTGGAAGAACATTGTCCATGAGGTCGCAAGGGGTCGGACACGACTTTCCAACTAACAACAACAAAATTTCGACCACTGAATGCAGCCGCTTTGGCAATGTGGAGGTCAATTTGCAAGGTCGTATTTCCCCTCCAGTCCTCTTAAATATTTTCTTTGCAAAGCCCCCCAAACATTGCCAAGATTCTTTCTTCTGTCGTTTCTTTGTTCTCCAGCATCTTCCTGCGAAGTAAAGTGGAAGTCGGATAATTAGCCAGTAGAGAGAACAATAAAAGGGTGGGGCCCCCAGAGCTGAATCATACTCCCAAGCTTTTCAAGGGACCTCCTCAATACTTGCTTAGTGCTTCTAATTCTCCAGGGCTGTAATTATCTGGAAATAGATGACTAAAAAGGGGACTATTTTGGGAGATGTCAATTTTCTGGATTTATTGGAACTGAAGAAGTCTCATATTCAAAGCCTCCAGTGGGATGGAAGGATCTCTTTTTTTTTTAAGTTCAAGAAAGAACCAAAGACACAGTTGAAATTGGTGGCCTAAGAAGAAACGTTTTATTTCTGCCTCTCCACGGCCTTTGCTTCCTACTGCAGACATTGATTTAAACTAACTAACGGATCGGCTTCCCTTGGCTTCTTTCGAACTGTTGGAAGACATGTCCTTCTGGGTTCAGTTCCAAGTGGGGAAAAAGAGACTGGACACATGGCAGCTGCTTGGAAGGATGGTTTAATGGTGGACAGGACCACATGGCTTGAGATCCTGAGCAGAAAGGGGGGATCCCATGCTTCCAGGTGTTCGGTGAAGAAGAAAAGAGACTGAGATGCTGAAAGTCCCTGGGTTTTAAGCCCTCTCTGGCCTTTGATCTTGATCTTGTATTGTGATTGGTTGTCAGACTCCCATGGAGCCATGCAGGGGCAACTTTCTAGGCTGTGCTTTGAGTCCAGGTTTGGTTGAGCATTGCTTCTTTCCAGGTGCCCTGTGGTGAGATGAGCAAAGGGCTAATACTATCATTTTGGTCACCACGATGTAGAAAAGATGTGGAGACTCTAGAAAGAGCGCAGAGAAGAGCAATAAAGAGAATTAGGGGACTGGAGGCTAAAACATATGAAGAACGGTTGCAGGAACTGGATATGTTTAGCTTAAGAGAAAGAAGGACTAGGGGGAGACATGATAGCAGTCTTCCAATATCTTCCAATATCTCTTTGCCACAAAGAAGAGGGAGTCAAACTATTTTCCAAGGCACCTGAGGGCAGGACAAGAAGCAATGGGTGGAAACTAATCAAGGAGAGAAGCAACTTAGAACTGAGGAGAAACTTCCTGACAGTTAGAACAATGAATCAATGGAACAACTTGCCTCCAGAAGGTGTGAAAGCCCCAACACTGGAAGTCTTTAAGAAGATGTTGGTTAGCCATTTGTCTGAAACGGTATGGGGTTTCCTGCCTAGGCAGGGGGTTGGACTAGAAGACCTCCAAGGTCCTTCCAACTCTGCTATTGTATTGTATTGTATTGTATCACGCCTTAATCCCATCACTCTGGAGATGAAATGGGGAGATCTTTGTTATGGAGAATAGACAGGCCCAGGCTTTTTTAATGGCCCATTGACAAAGGTGGGGGCTATTAAGAGTGAGTCTTCTTCCTGCCTCAAACATGTTTCTCCATTTCTGATGCAAGGAAATATAATATTCTGCCTTCTCAATATTTCCCAGGACATTTCAGTTTTCTAGGAAGGGGGTGGGGTGGGGTTAACTTCCTACAAAACAATTCCTTTTCTTTTTTTCCCCCCTTTATGATTTTTAACTCTTTGGGCACTTTAGAGGCTGACAAGGGGGCGGGGTGCCCGAAGAGTTAAAAAAGGACACTTGAAGTCTATGGGGGATTCTCCATCATCCAGGTCACAGTTTGTCCCAAAGATGCTTTCTTTTGAGCTTTCTGGACTTCCTTTTCTTTTTTCTGTGAAGACCGTTTGCTCAGAACGGAAGACGCTTCTCCCAAGAGAAGCAAAACCTCTTTGAGCCAACAAGCAAGCCCAGCTGCCTTTCGAAAGAAAGCAACTTTGCGACTATGAAAGTTAGAAGGAGACAACTGCATGCCAAGACAAGTGCATGAAATCGGCATGGTTGACTGGTGTTATTTTCAGGGGGACGGCAAGCGGCTCCATGTTTCACCACGAGCTGAGACATATCAGAGCGAGGAGGAAGGGAATGCTGCACCTGGTGGGACCCAGAAGAAGGGCTTTGTCCGTGATGGATCCCTCTTTCTGGAACTGTTCTGACCTAGGCTTCACCAAATCACGCAGCAGTGTACAACAGTCCTGTTTGCTCTGCCTGTCCAAACCTTTCTGCTTCTGAAGGCCATCCTTGGTTTGGTCGCCTCCATAAACCATAGCCTTGTCGTTTGAACTTCTCACCACTCTTTTTCATGAGGGTCTCATTAAGTCCCTTCTACCACATGTGGTGGACATGTCCCAAAACTAGGGAGTACTGGAACAAAATCCAAAAATGGTGGGAGGAAGTAACGAAACATAAACATTGATATGAAGCCAGAGCTGTTCCTTCTAGGAATAATAAAAGGAAAGGTAAGTAAAAGAAGTTCAATATATTATGCTTCACATTATTATCGCAGCCAGAATTACATTTGCCCAAAATTGGAAACAAAGAAATGTCCCCTCAAACACAGAGGTTATAAAAAAAGGTGTTGGAATGTGCAGAAATGGATAAATTAACAATGGAACTAAGGAAGAGAGAGGAAACAGAGTATTACAAGACATGGAATAGGTGGCATAATTGGCTTGAAAAGAGATGTAAAATCAATGCACAATACAATACAAGTTGGAAGGGACCTTGGAGGTCATCCAGTCCAATCCCCTGCCTAGGCAAGAAATCCTATACCGTTTCAGACAAATAGCTATCCAACATCTTCGTAAAGACTTCCAGTGTTGGGGATGAATGAATGAATGAATGAATTTTCTATAATGAATATATAGAAAATATAAGAAAAGGAAATGGTATATATTTAGAGAGTAACACAGGTATAAATGTTATATATATTATATAAATGAGTAACTATGAAATAAGGAGGTGTATGCACAAAACAATAGGCCTTAGAATGGGAAATTCGAAATCAGAAAAAAAGTGTAACTGGGATTTTAATGTTTGAAAAATGTTGAATAAAAATTATATATATAAAAAAAGATGTGTAGCCTTCAACTGCCAGAATTCCCCAGCCCGTCATGCAAAACATCCACAGTTTCATTCTAGCTGTGGTGTTACCTATTTGGTTCATGAAATGCCCACAAGGAAACAACTAGAGAAGAACAGGGACCCCACAGTACAATCGGTCATTACAACATAACTCTAATTCACCTAGAATCCAGCTCGGCTCAGTGATTTTGGGGAACTAATTTCCCAACCGCCGAAGATGAACAATTTATTTCATCCTAACACTCGCTTAAGAATAGTAGACTGCCAACTTGCAAAGCATCCCTGGCCTGCTGTCGAGTTGCCATAGGCAAGGGTGGGATGGGAAACTGACGACACAGCACAGCAATCACAAACCGAAGCACATTCCAGGCATATCATTCTCAAGGCTGTCTCCCAGGTTACCCGCAGCAGCCAGAGGGGCGTGATCTCTACAGCCCTCAAAAGTGCACCGTTGGAGGATATTATTAATGATACACCCTGGGGGGGGGGGGAGGAAACAGGGTCATGATTGGGTTGTAAATTACGTGGGGTCAGAGTTGGCTTCACTTGGGTAAGTGCTGGCATGTTGCTCCTAATAAATAACTGTATTTCTTTTGAAGCTTGGCTCGAGACTGATGGTTTAATGGAACCCCTGAAAAGAGACGAAAAGATTCGCGACAAGGCACGGGTTTGTTTGTTTTCCCCCCTATTCAGAGTGAAGACATTAGTGAGACACCTGCAGGATTCTACCTAAGGGCTTATTTTGTGCAATGTTTGTATTTGAGATCGGGAAGAGGAAAGAAAGACGGCAAGCCCTGTGCAAACAACATCAAGCTTAGAGGCACGCTTATAGCATGCAGAAGGGCTAAAATTAGAAACGAGACGGAGCCTGTTGGATGACCCTCTGGTTTGATGTAATAGAAATGGAATGCAATTCATTAGCAGAAAGAAGGATGGAAAGAAGATGGTAGGCAAGGAATTTAGGCTGGAATAAAAGCAGCCATACTAACCCAGCCATTCTTTCTTTCTCAGTTGCTTTTTCTTAAAAGGTTTTGACCCCAGATAGCAGGCAGTTCCCCTTGTCGCTACTAATAGCTTAACCACAGATGGTTTATTACAATTATCTACCTCAAGATCAGGCCTTGGATTGCACTACAGAAGAAGGAAAGAAGGAAGGAAGGAAGGAAGGAAGGAAGGAAGGAAGGAAGGAAGGAAGGAAGGAAGGAGGAAGGGAAGGGAAGGGAAGGGAAGGGAGGAAGGAAGGAAGGAAGGAAGGAAGGAAGGAAGGAAGGAAGGAAGGAAGGAAGGGGGAGTGGCATTCAGCCGGTTCAGCTCGGTTCCAGCAAACTGGATGTTAATTTTAATCTGGTAGTTACAAGGACTGGTTGACCCACCCTCCCTTCCCCGGAGTCTCCACGCGGCCTGTTCATCATTCCAGGTAAGTTCAGGGCCCACACGGAGGCTCTGGGAGGGTGAAAAACTGGTCTACCAGTAGTACCAAAAGTCCAGAAACAGCCTTGTTTTTGGCCTCCAGAGGGTCTCCAGAGCCCAGGAGAGGCCATTTCCACTCTCCCAGAGGCTCGAGGACAGCCTCTGGAGCCTGGGGAGGGTGAATACTCCCCTCCCGCCACCGCCATGGTGCAGGAAGCTGACTAGGCCATGCCCCCATGGCCATGCCCATCAAGCAACCGGGCAGAGAACCAGTTGCTAAAAATTTTCAGTCCTACCCCAGGGAGGGAGGGATTCAGCTGGTTCGGATCGGTTCAGGCGAAACAGGTGTTAATTTTAATCTGGTAGTTACCCTGCCCACTCTCCCCTCCCCGGAGTCGCCACGCGGCCTGTTCATCATTCCAGGTAAGTGCAGGGCCACAATGGAGGCTCTGGGAAGTACCAGAAGTCCAGAAACGGGCCTGTTTTCAGCCTCCAGTGGGTCTTCAGAGCTCAGTAGAGGCCGTTTTCACCCTCCTGGAGGCTTGAGAAAAGCTTCCAGAGGCTGGGGAGAGTGAATACTCCACATCCGCCACTGCCATAGTGCTGGAAGCTGACTAGGCCACGCCCCCATGGCCACTCCCACCAACTGGGCAGAGTACCAGTTGCTAAATTTTTTCAACCTCACCCCAGGAAGCTAAGAAGGAAGGGAGGGAGGGAGGGAGAGGAAGGGATGCAGAAAAATAAGAATAAACGAAGCTAAGAAGGAAGGAAGGAAGGAAGGAAGGAAGGAAGGAAGGAAGGAAGGAAGGAAGGAAGGAAGGGTAGTGAAAAGGAGTACTAATTGGCGTATTGTTTACTTGAAAACGTCGAACAGGCAGCCCCAGATGTGAATCTCCCCAGCCAGCTTAATTTTTTTTAAAAGTCTCAAGTTCAATGATCTCTTGAACTTTGCTTCTCCAAGCTATTTCCTCCTAAGCATGATGGCAAGATGCTTCATTGACCATTTCCTCCTCCCGACGTTAAGATGGCTCTTGAGATTCCCACTAAAAGCCATTTGCAGGTTTCTGGAGTAAATCTGTATTGATTGGAATGTCGATTCCGCTGATTATCCCCTCCCATTAAGTTGTAGCATCCATGGAATTTGAGGGGCGATCCGTCAGGGCAGTGACAGCTAAATGAGAGCCACTGAGATTGAGGCAATGATAGGAAGAGCTTCAAGGAAGCATCTGGTCTTTGGAGATGTCTACTCAGGGTCCCCTTTGTTCTCCCTGCTTGCTTGATTCAGTATCGACGGCAGCTACAGATTTTGATGGCATCCAGCCTGCCTTCTCCACAAGATTTACATTTGGGAAAAGATTGGATCGTGTGACCCAAACTTGAGATGACGCAAACGAAGAGCTGCATTTAACAACTGAAATGAAATTGTGCCCCTTGTAGAGATAGTCCTGGATTATTATTATTTTTGATTTTCCTCTTCGCTGTGAAGCTTCTTTGGGGCCAGCAGACTGAACACAAATGGGTTCATAAATTTTTCAATACACATTTGATGGCCATCTTCACCATCACTACTATTAGATATCTCCAGAGAACATTTAGGCCCTCTCTTCCAACCTAGTGCTCCCCAAGTATCCACATAGTTGCCAACTATTTCCTTTCCTTTCCTTTCCTTCATCCACTCTATTTTCTATTTCTTTCCTTTGCTCTCCTTTCCTTGTCCTCTCTTCTCCTCTCTTCTCCCTTCCTTCCTTCTCCTGTACTCTCCCTCCCTCCTTCCTTCCCTCTCCTCTCCTCCCCTCCTTTCCTTTCTTCCTTTCCTTCCTTCCCTCTCCTCTCCTCCCCTCCCCTCCTTTCCTTTCTTCCTTTCCTTTCTTCCTTTCCTTTCATCTCCCTACCTTCTTTCTCCTGTCCTCTCCCCTCTCTCCCTCCTTCCTTCCATCTCCTCCCCTCCTTTCCTTTCTTTCCCTTCCTTCTTTTTCCTGTTCTCTCCTCTCCCTTCTCTCCCTCCCTCCCTCCCTTCCTTCCATCCATCTCCTCTCTTCCCCTACCCTCCTTTCCTTTCTTCCTTTCCTCTCCTCTCCCTTCCTACCTTCCTTCCCTCTCTCTCCTCTCCTCTCCTATCTTCTCCCTCCCTCCTCCCTTCCTCCCTCCCTTCCTTCCTTCCTTCCTTTCTTCCTTCCTTCCTTCCTCCCTTCCATCTCTTCTCCTCTCCTCTTCCCTCCCCTCCCCTCCCTTCCACTTTCCTTTATTTTCTCCTTTCCTCTAGTTTTATTGGTTTCTTTTCCTTCCTTCCTTCCTTCCTTCCTTCCTTCCTTCCTTCCTTCCTTCCTTCCTTCCTTCCTTCTTTCCAATTCGGAATGCAGAAGAATTATTTTTGAATCCTTCTCTTTTGTTACCCCGCCCCCACTCCAAACCAACTCCAAAAACAGGAATAAATATATACAGTATATATACTGTGGCAATATTTGAACATAGCAGAAGTGAGATGGTTCGCGATGACAGAAAAATACGGAGTGGTAGAGTAACCGGTATACTTTACTTTTGGCAGAAGTGCTTTTGTTTATGTGTATTTTTAATGCTTGCCTTACCTTTGCCACCTGTGACTCGCTGTGTCTTACTCTTTTTTGTGCATTCTGAATAACATCACTTTCTCTGAAAGGAATAATATCATAGCTGTGTGTTTGTGTGCTTGTGTTTGTGTGTGTGATTTATTTCACTGTCTACATAAGCAAGCCAGTATGCCGGATCTTGGGGATTTTCAGATTTTCCTTCTACGGATAATGTTTAAAAAACCCACATCTAGTTTTGTTTGCAAAGTCTCCTAAGCAACTTCTCCTAATATATGCAGTTATTAACTACAATTCCATTAAAAAAAAACCACTTTCTATAATAAAACAACAAGAGACAACCAAAAAGGAAAAAAAAAACTCAACCTTAATGACTACATACAGCAGGGGTGTCCAAACTTGAGAACTTTAAGACTTGTGGACTTCAACTCCCAGAATTCCCCAGCCAGCCATGCTGGCTGGGGAATTCTGGGAGTTGAAGTCCACAAGTCTTAAAGTTCTCAAGTTTGGACACCCCTGACATATGGCCTTCAAGATTTAAAGCAACAAATAAGTCGCTGAGGGAGAAACTTGGTTCCATGTTCAATATATGCATTCAATTAATGTCCTTTTTAAAAAAAAACTTGAGGTAAATAAAATAGGAATTGGGAGAAAGCCCCAGAAACCACAGAACTGTGAAGATAAAGGAGGAATATCAAAAGGGAGAAGTTTTGAACCTCACCCTTTAAAATTTATCCATTCCTCCTTCATTCCTTTATCTTTATAATCAGGGGTGGGATTCAGCTGGCTCGAACTGGTTTGGGTGAACTGTAGGGCTAATTTTGCACCTTGTTCACCATACCAGTTGTTTCAAAGACTGGCTGGCCCCGCCCCGCCTACCCCTCCCCTCCCAGGAGTCTCCATGCAGTCCATTCATCATGACAGGTAAGTACAGGGCCCCTGCGGAGGCTCTGGGACTGTGGGCCTAATGGAAATTCTGGAAGTCCAAAAAACAGGCCCATTTCCAGTTTCCGGAGGACCTACAGAGCCCAGGGGATGCCATTTTTGCCCTCCCTGAGGCTCAAGGAAAGCCTCCAGAGCCTGAGGAGGGTGAAAAACGGGCCTCCAGGAAGTCCTAATGGGAATTAAACAAGGAGAAAAGCAACCTAGAACTAAGGAGAAATTTCCTGACAGTGAGAACAATTAATCAGTGGAACATCTTGCCTCCAGAAGTTGTGGGTGCTCCCCAGTGGATATTTTTATGGAGAGATTGGACAGCCATTTGTCTGAAATAGTATTGGGTCTCCTACTTGAGCAGTGGGTTGGACTAGAAGACCTCCAATTCTGTTATTCTCTTATTTCCCCAACTAACCCTTACCTCAACCTTCATTTGTTCTGAGAAGTCTAGTAGAGACCATCAAGTTCAACTTCTCAGATAAAAAGAGTAGAGTAGAGTAGAGTAGAGTAGAGCAGAGTAGAGCAGAGCAGAGCAGAACAGAACAGAACAGAACGGAATAGAACAGAACAGAATATAGAATAGAATTCTTTATTGGCCAAGTGTGGTTGGACACATAAGGAATTTCTCTTTGGTGCATATGCTCTCAGTGTACATAAAGAAAAATAAAATAGAATACAATCATCAAGAATCATAAGATACAACACTTAGTGATAGTCATAGGTTACTAATAAACAATCAAATTATACTAGGAAACAAATGAAACAATATAAATTGTAAAGATACAGGCAACATGGTTATAGTCATAAGTGGGAAGCGATAGGTACTAGAAGGAAGAGAAGAAGTATAGTAATACAGTCTTAGTAAATTATTTGACTGTGTTGTGGGAATTATTTGTTTAGCAGAGTGATGGCATTCGGGGGGAAACTGTCCTTGTGTCTAGTTGTTCTGGTGTGCAGATCCTTATAGCATTGTTTTGAGGGTAGAAGTTGAAACTAATTTAAGCCACGGTGAAGGGAGAATCAGATACTGCAGGGGTGTTTATAATTGCCCCGTCTCTATATTATTTACCGGGTAATATATCTGCTCTTTAGGAACAAATATCTGATATATATTTTTTCTCCCCTTCATTCCTCGTCTCCCTGAATTGAAAGCTGAACAATGTCAGCCGTAACCAGCCTGACATCAATTAATATTTACTCTACTGATTCCTCCCCGAGTGAGTAACCGGAGCTGCTTCCAGACTAAGTGAGACTGTGTAATTATTGAAGAATGATAGGTGCATAGGAATATCATGATAATTATTCCATTAACAAACACAAGACCTCTGGAGCAAACACTATTGTTTCGCTAATTAGCCCGGTTCTCTGACAGATTTTTTTTTTCTTTGCTTTTCCCCATTTTCCGGATTCTGCTGGTGGCGTCTAAAATTTTAAGCCAACTCTGATGAAATCGAATGAACCCACAAAGTCATGTCTGGTCAGCTCTGGCTAACTCACTTCAAAAATTAAACAAAAAAAAAAACACCACATCTGGGGTGTTTAGAAATTTAGCACCGGTCTCGGAAAGTCGACAGTTTTGAGCTAATTTTTCACTGACCTCCTTGCTTGGCTTTTAATTGATGCGGTGAGTCAAAAAAAATCATGAACATTCAGCTCCCAGGACTTTTCCTGGTGATTTAACAGAATAAGAGGAAGGAACCTTGGAATTAATACAATAGTAGAGTTGGAAGGGACCTTGGAGGTCTTCCAGTCCAACCCCCTGCCTAGGCAGGAAACCCTATACCGTTTCAGACAGATGGCTATCCAACATCTTCTTAAAGACTTCCAGTGTTGGGGCATTCACAACTTTTGGAGGCAAGATGTTCCACGGATTAATTGTTCTAACTGTCAGGATGTCAACTGTCAATTCATCTAGTCCAACCCCCTGCTCAAGCAGGAGAACCTATATCATTCTGGACAAAAGGCTATCCAATCTCTTCCACTGATGGAGCAGGAATGCATTATTAGTGGATTGCACTTTTTCCTGGCAAGGAAATCTGTGATATGTTTCTCCAACTCTCCTCATATGGAAACCATGGATAGGAACCTGCATTTTATTCTTTCTGCTTATATTGTTTCCAAAATGTCATTCATCCACTGAAGTAAGCTAGTGCTAAGAACTGCTTTCAGTTTATGTACATCAACTAAGTTTACTTTGAATAAACCTCTGTTTTCTATTTTTCTGTTCTTAATTTGCTTTATGGATCGCAAGCCACCCAGAATTTTCGTTAAGATGGGGCCGCTGTGGAAATGTTTTCAATAAATAAATTCCCCCTATTGCTTTTATTCTTGTTTGCCGTCCAGAGGGAGGAAGCCTCACAAATATGACTTATAAACAAACAAATCAAACACAATTATAATATTATGTTAGTAAAATATGGAGTTTTTCGACTTCAGCAACTTTAAGACGTGCAAATTTCAAATCCCAGAATTCCCCAGCCAGCATCCGGAGACGTGAAATCCATTCATTTTAAAGTTGCTGAGACCTGAGAAAAACTGATATAATCTATAGAAAGATGTAATGTATGAGGATTTTTTTTTTACAAAATCATAAAGCGAGAAACCAAAGTATTGTTTGGGCTTTTGACATTTGGATAAATTTCATTAAAGTGAGCAATAAAGAATGAAGTCCTACCAATCCATATACAAATAACTGAATAAAGATGTTTGCATAACATAAGCCTTCTTCGTAATTCACTTATAAATCTCGAAAAAAAGTTATCACCCCTTTTTTGAACCAATAATTCTCTCTGCTTTAATACACACTGTCAAAATGATTGCTTGTTCAACTGTTCCAGCAGAAAAGTTCTACCTGGAATATTGGAATAACTTTCTCAATCATGGCAATTTGAATCGGTGTGTGTGTGTGTGTGTGTGTGTACTTTAATTCCCAGAATTCCTTAGTCAGGTTGTAGGAACTGGGCATGGCTACTTTAATGAAAAGAAGGACCAGGGGAGACATGATAGCAGTCTTCCAATATCTCAGGGGCTGCCACAAAGAAGAGGGAGCCAAGCCATTCTCCAAGGCACCTGAGGGTAGAACAAGAAGCAATGGGTGGAAACTAATCAAGGAGAGAAGCAACTTAGAACTGAGGAGAAACTTCCTGACAGTTAGAACAATTAATCAGTGGAACAGCTTGCCTCCAGAAGTTGTGAATGCCCCAACACTGGAGGTCTTTAAGAAGATGTTGGATAGCCAAACGGTATAGGATTTCCTGCCTAGGCAGGGGGTTGGACTAGAAGACCTCCAAGGTCCCTTCCAATTTTGTTATTCTCTTCTCTTCTGTTCTGTTAAGTTCTCTTCTCTTCTGTTCTATTCTATTCTATTCAGATTTCTCTTAAATATCAAGAAAGTCTTGCTGGGGGTAAGATTAACAGAACATCACAAGGACCTACCAAAAAAAGATTGTGGGTTCTCCATTTATGGAGGTTTGTAAAGAGATTAGACAACCAGTTCTTAGATATGGCTTCGTTAGATTTCCTGCCCATTGCAGAGGGTTAGGCAAGATGATCTCCTTAGTCCTTTGCAATCCTGTAATTTTATGCATCTGCGAGAAATTATGCAGGGAGCTTTGTTCCCCCACTTCCATTGCACGAATAGAAGGCAATATTTGAATGGTGGCATCCTTGGTGCTCTTTGAGTTTGTTTTCATGCAGATGTTTCATGACCCAGCTATTCAATATCATAGAGCTAGAAGGGAGTAAGGTTTTTGGAGAGGAGGAGGAGGAGGAGGAGGAGGAGGAGGAGGAGGACTGTGGGTTCCTTGGTGCTCTCTGAGGGCAGATATTTTCTTGCAGTTGTTTCATGACCCAACTAGGTAACATCATCATGAGGGGAGGAGGATTATTGTGGGATCCTTGGTCCTCTTTGAGCTTGGTTACTTCCTTGCAGACGCTTCATGACCCAGCTGGGTAACATAATCAGGGCAAGGGAGGATGGTGCTTTATCTCTGTTTATATTCAGTGGCTTGCCCTGTCCGTCTTGGTGCGAGTATTCTTGGTGGTTCCTTGATTAGGCTGTCCTTAGGCTCCTCTCTGGTACTGATGCTATTATCTAGTTGGATAACGAAATGTCCGCCATAAAGAAAAATAACCACGCTCATAAAGCATCAAGGACCCTGCATTTCCACCGTTGGCCATGACTTCTGTCCCACTTTGAAGCTAGCTTGTTCCCCCCCCCCCCACTTCCCTGGGAATAAAATCTGAATTAGTTCTGTTTGCTCTCGCTCAGTTCTTTATCGCTTCCTTCTCCCCCCCCCCCCCAAATGGCAACCCTGGATGAGTATTTACAAGAACAGTGGAGATAACAGCGTGCTCTGAAGGTAACAAATATAGATCTCCTTCAGCCTTTTGGAGAATGAGAAGTGGCTTTATTTTATTTTTTTCTCCTGCAAGAGGATTTAATATATTTGAGAGTTGTAAACCTGGAAGGAACATTGATTTATGGCTTGAAATCAAGGATTACTTCTGTCAACTGGCTCAGAGGAATTTACTCTGTTTCCAGACACATTTTTCCCCCTTTCCTGAAAAGATCAAAGGCAATGAAGGAAAGCTTATTAAAAGGCGTTTTGGTCTTGAGGTCACCTTGTTTTTCTCCCCCCCCCCCCCTCTTCTTGTATTTCCAAGGGACAGGGAGCCTGTCCATTTATCACTGGCTATCATAGCAACCAGGCAAGGAGATGGCCAGGCCTATAAAAAAAACTCTGCTGCTCCAAAGCCCCTGAAGGCAGAAGAAGAAACAATGGAGAGAAAACTCATCAAGGAGAGAAGCAACATAGAACTAAGGAGAAATTTAGAAACTAAGGAGAAGTTCTACTGTCATCTTATGCATGCATGAAAGCCAGCTGGGTGACTTTGGGCCAGTCACTTTCTGTCCTCCTCCTCCTCCTCTACCTCCTCCTCCCCTTCCCCCTCCGTCTCTATCTAAGAGTTTGCCACAAAGAGGAGGGGGTCACCCTATTCTCCAAAGCACCTGAAAGCAGAACAAGAAGCAATGGGTGGAAACTAATGAAGGAGACAAGCAACATAGAACTAAGGAGAAATTCCCTGACTGTGAGAACAATTGATCAGTGGAACAACTTGCCTTCAGAAGTTGTGAATTCTCCAACACTGGAAGTTTTTAAGAAGAGATTGGACAACCAATTGTCTGAAATGGTGTAGGGTTTCTTGCCTGAGCTGGGGGTTGGACTAGAAGACCTCCAAGGTCCCTTCTAACTCTTCTATTCTATTCGAAGGACTAGGGGAGACATGATGGCAGTCTTCCAATATCTCAGGGGTTGCCACAAAGAAGAGGGAGTCAAGCTATTCTCCAAGGCACCTGAGGGTAGAACAAGAGGCAATGGATGGAAACTAATTAAGGAGAGAAGCAACCAAGAACTAAGGAGGAACTTCCTGACAGTGAGAACAATTAATCAGTGGAACAGCTTGCCTCCAGAAGTTGTGAATGCCCCAACACTGGAAGTCTTTAAGAAGATGTTGGATAGCCATTTGCCTGAAACGGTATAGGGTTTCCTGCCTAGGCAGGGGGTTGGACTAGAAGACCTCCAAGGTCCCTTCCAACTCTGCTATTGTATTGTATTGTATTTATCCTTTTGTTTTGTTTTTGTATAACAAGCGTAAGGGTTTAGAGGGGCTGAAATCCAAATAACCAATCCATATTATCCGTTATGCATGCATTATTAGGGGAAGGGCAAAGGGTTGAGCGTGGCCACCCTTTGACTATAAAAACTGCTGTAAGATCCTAATCTTGGGCCCTTGGTTAGCTTTTCAAACTGGCGTTCTTATATCTGAGTACCAAATATAAAAGCATAATTCGGTATCACACCTTGTGTCCGCGGTGACTTATTGGCTTTGACACCAAGCAAGAGCCCAGTTTGGGGGACAACACCAGTGAAAAAATGCTCCCGAGCTCTGTTTTTGGCTGCCATGGCTCGTGGCCCTCCTGAACTCCATTTTCATTGGCAGAGGCACTGCGGGCCGATCCTTCGTTGTTTTAGGAACGTGCGGTCAGGGGAGGCAGGGGAGGCAGAGCCTCACCGCTCTCATCATGGAAAAAAAAAAGGCAAAAGGTGCTGAGGAGCCTTCTGCACACGTGATCCGGGAATGGGACCACGTGTGCAGGAGGCTGCTCTAGCCTCTCTCCTGCACATGTGGTCCCATTCCCAGTCTTCCTGAGTCAACATGAAGGGGACCGTGGAGCATGAGCTGCGGTCCCGCGGAGCGTGCTCCGTGGTCCCCTTCATGTTGACTCAGGAGTCAGGAAGGAGGGGAATGGGACCACGTGTGCAGGAGGCTGAAGCTGCCTCAGCCTCCTGCACACGTGGTCTCATTCCCCGCCTTCATGAGTCAACATGAAGGGGAGCGCGGCTTGCGCTGATGACGTCACCAGCCTCACCAGCCATAAACCTCACCGCACGTCACTGCGTTGTTTCTAGGGTGGCCCAGCGGGCCAGATCGAAGCACCCCGCAGGCTGGATCTGGCCCTCAGGCCTTCAGTTTGACACCTCAGTTCTAGACCGGGGTGTCAAACAACAAAGCCCGCGGGCCACATCCAGCCCTCAATGTGGTCGGATCCGGACAGCAGGGACATTCTGGAAAATGTAAGGGGCCGGGCCGGGTCACTTCGGCCCGGTGTACCCAAAGCAAATGCCAGCGATTTGGGGAGTGGCGTCAAACTTTTAGTTTCTATTTCAGCTTCTCTTTCCATGGTTGGTTCTAAAGAAACGGACTTTTTTTTTTAAAAAAAAATTAAACATTAGGTGATTTCCTACCTGAGTATAGGTGCATAAAAGAAAAAAAATCCTTTTTTAAAAAAAAATAAGATGCTTTGCATTTGAATGCTTTCTTTTTTCCATTTTTTTTTTGTAGCCAGTAATCAATGGGAACGGTGAAAAATAAACCTGAAAGAATTAGGTAATTATGCCAAAAGCTACTGGCTTCTTTCTTGTATGTTTTGCTGTAAACCTTCTAAGGGGAGAAAAAAACAACAACAGTCAAATACTATCTTCTTATCTCTGTAGTGCACCAAAAAAAAGAGAGATGTGCCAACTGCCTAATAGATGAATGGTGTAATTTATCACTGGAATAATACTGCTCCCTCTGGAAATTCTCAGTATGTTGGCCTTTCTCTTACCTCCCCATCCTTTAAAATGCTGTTTTTAAAGAGAGGGAGAGAAAAATATTCAACTTCTTCAGACAATGTGTAATCCTTTCCTTCTACACTTTTCACTCGCTTCTTCCCTTTTTCAAGTTCATTTTTCCTTCAAGAAAAGCTGCATGTTCTGACCCATACTTCCTTAAAAGGCAAGAAGCAAAGTCTTGGTCCCGGCAAAACCCCTTTTATTTACCTGACTGTGAATTCCTTTCCTTCACAATCAGCAAGGCTTAGCAAGCAGTCTTTCAGAGGAATATTTATCAACACGAACCTTATCTCGCTTGTCGAGTTGCCAGATAACTAGTTTCCAAAATGCAGGGCAAGGCAAAACTTGGCACAGAGTCTCTTATAGTCGCGAACTGAACTTTCCACTCTTGAAATGACCGAATGAACGAATTGTTTCCTGCAAAAGCCCCCTCCCCATTCGTTCCTCTATTGTTTCCTATGGGAGGGGCCAATCACCTCCAAGGTGTGGCTTTACTCCTAAGTCGACCCTGCTTTCTTAGTTGTTCTTGTCTTCTGGCAGCTCTGTGCATACGCACACTAGGAACAGGCTCCAGCTGTTCCTCTGCCTCACTGCTTTCTATCTCTCTCTCCGCCTCCAACGCAGAGCCCTCGTCTGAGCTTTCCTCAACCCGCAGGACTGGCCCATGTTCCTCCCCAACCTCCTCACTGTCAAACTCTGGTGCCAGCTCCTCTGGCCACTGGCAGGCCACAACACTGCAGGAGTATTAAAAGCAAGCATGGTTTACGGTGTGTGTGTGTGTGTGAAGCAAGCAAGCAGGAGGACAAGGCACACTACCACATTTTAAATGCAATTGGTCTTCGACTTATGACTTATGTTTGTTTAGTGACCATTCAAAGCTACAGCGGTTGCTGAAAAAAATTGACATGACTGTTTTTCACACCTACGACTATTGCAGCAGTGCCCCCTGGCCACGCTCTCCCAGCCATGCCCCCCCCCCCCCCCCGCCCTTTGAGGTCAAACACAAACCTAGTGCGGCCCTCAATGAAATCAAATTTGACACCCCTGGTATATCTCCTTTTTAAAAAGAAAAACCCACAATAATTCTTCAAAACAGGTAAAGTTAATTTCGTGCCAGGTGTGACCCCAAGACACCTTGAGAAGCGAAGGTCATCTTTATTAATCTTTTCCCAATCATCATTTGCCAGGACCTCTCTTTATTCTGGAGGATTCAGAAGCTTATGGTGAATGCTTTTAATATTTTAAATCACCTTGTATAATCTACCCGGAGAACTCTAGTTATTGGATGGATTAAAATGTAATATTCTGCAATAAATGAATATCTTGGTCAACAGAGAGCCACACGGGCATATCAAGGGACATTTGTGTAGGAAGCTTTCCTGAAGACCTTCAGTTTAGCTTTTTTTAGCAGCCAAAAATGTTAATCTTCCTCATTTTCTTTTCCTGACCTTCTAATAATGGCAATTAACGTTGAAACATGTTTGGTCCACTTTGGAGTGTTGGAAGATACGTCCTTCTGGGCTCAGTTCCAAGCGGGAAGAAAGACACTGGAAACTCAGAGACTGCTTGGAAAGATGGTTTAATGGTGGACAGGACCACATGGTTTGAGGTCCTGGGCAAAAGAAATGGGAAGAGATGCTGAGAGTGCCTGGGTTTTATGCCCACTCTGGGCTTTTGAATTTGAGCTTGTGTTTTGATTGGTTGTCAGACTCCCATGGGGTAATTTTGTAGGTTGCCTGTGTCCTAGGCTTGGTTGAGCCTTGCTGGGTGATGATGTAATGAAAGGGCTTTGGGATTCCTATTATGGCTCGGCCTGAAGGAGGTAGATCTTTGTTATGTAGAATAGACTGGCCCAGGCCTTAATAGCCCATTGACAGTGCCATCTGAGCTTAATTTCGGGTGACTCTAGAAAATGTTGACTCTTCTGACTTATCTTAGAACATTACAGAGTAACAGAGTCTTAGAACATAACAGAGTAACAGAGTCTGAAGGAACCTTGAGGTCTTCTAGTCTTACCCTCTGCTCAAGCAGGATACCCTCATTGCATTAGGAGACAAATGGCTATCCAGTCTTTTCTTGAAAACTTCCACTGTTGGAGCATTTACAACTTCTGGAGGCAAGGCTGTTCCATTGATTAATTGTTCTCACTATCAGGAAGTTCCTCCTTAGTTTTTGGTTGCTTCTCTCCTTAATTAGTTTCCATCCGTTGCTTCTTCTCCTGCCTTCAGGTGCTTTGGAGAATAGGTTGACCCCCCCTCTTCTTAAGCTCAAAGGTGACTTTATTTGCTTTAGTAAGGAACAAAAGAAATCTCATCTTTATGATTATTCAGACTTGAAGTGGACGGGAAAAGACCCGAATACAACAAAACCAGCATACCTACACCCGTGAAAATCTACGAAAACAAATTTAACGTTGCCTTTTTATATTTGTGTTGTATTTGTGCTGATTTTATTTAAAAAAATGGTTTTCTGCCTGGATGGTTTTCTGTGATGAGCCGAGGGACAGAAGGGGGGGAGTAGTGAGCTCCCTCCCATATTTGGGCGTACCAGGGGTTGTAATACAAATGCATACCTATTTCTCTGGCTCAGCTGATAAGGAGGAGAGCCTGTGGCTTAGTGGCTAATGCATCTGCCTAATATGTAATACAGCCCAAGTTCGAATCCCAGTAAGGGTATGGCTAGCTGATGAGAGCTAAATAGCTTGAAATAGATCTATACTAGTCTCCCTTTATTTATTTATCACATACACATGTGTGTGTATGTGTGTGTGTGTGTGTGTTTTCCAGCATAACTCTGGAATGCCTCGAGCAATTTGAACCAAACTTGGTAGACAGATGACTTACTTTCTGGAAAAAAAATATTTGGGGGGTTAAGACACCCCTAACACCCCCTCGGGGTGTATGTTCTGTTAAGATACAGCCTGTTGTGCCTTCAAATGAATTCTACTGTACTGCCGTAAAATGGCTTCTACTGTACAGCACAGTGGAATTGCCATGGTAACGGCTTCACAGTACTCCACAAGGGGGCATCCTCTGGTAAGGGGCAAAATCCAATGTTAGAAATTACGTTTGGTC
Source organism: Natrix natrix natrix (assembly GCA_029891615.1). Taxonomy (NCBI): domain Eukaryota; kingdom Metazoa; phylum Chordata; class Lepidosauria; order Squamata; family Natricidae; genus Natrix; species Natrix natrix. Next base: position 3,230,277 of record JAKRSK010007691.1, read on the forward strand.
TGGACATTTTCAACAAAATCAGGGTTTTTCCTGTTTAATACAGTATTAGGATAAATAAATACCCAGGCAATGCTGGGTTATCAGCTACTTTGTCAATAAAAGTAGGAAACCACTGTAAGATGCAATGACAGTTTTTTTAAAAAACCTACTCAACTTATGTAAAATAAGGCAAGATATAAATAATTTAAATAGGAAAAGGCCGCTAACCGTTTTCCATGATCTACACTAAAGTGTGTAAATGAATTCTCCCTTTTTTTCTCTCCCTCCCGTTCTTTCTTTCTCTGCCTTCCCCCCCCCCCTTTTTTTTTTTTCTTGGCGCCACATATTTCTTACCCCTAATCTCTCAGATTTTGGAGGAAGCAGCTTTCATGTGTCGGGAGAGAGAATTTAAATGAAAAAGACATGAAAAATGGAAAAGGTCAGCGCTTTGGAAAATATGCCTCCATAAAGGATTTGCACAGCCATCGGAGAGGTATTTCTCTGCAGGAAATATTGTAACAATTAGTTCATAATCTCATCTCTACAGGAGATTTGTTCTCGTATAGCATTTTAGTATTTCCAGAACTGTGATTGTTCAGTTTGGTGGGGAAATGGCCTGGCTCTTTAAAGAAAGAGACGGCCAATAGATTGTGACTCCATTTTTTCACCTCAATCTTCTTCTTTTTTTAATCTGATTGCTTTGGTTTGAGGGGGAAAATGTGTGTGGTTTTTCCCCCCCAAATTAATGCTTTTAAAAGATGGTTCCATTTGGGAATCTGGAGGACTACTTCGTACATACAAGTCTTTGCGTGACAAAAATTCAATCGGGCATTCTTTGAGTCTGTCAAATCTGGAATTTCTACACACTGGGATAAGAATCCCCAAATCTCAAAGGTGTGGTTTGGGGTTGTGAAACTCATGTGAGATTTTGCACCCGTTGCATTTTTATTTAGTATTAGTATTAGTAGATACCGTAGATAACCCGGCGTTGCCCGAATATTTATTTATAGGGGTTAAAATGTCCGGATCAAACGTAATTTTTAATGTTGGATTTCCCCCCTTACCAGAGGGAGCCCCCTTGTGGAGTACTGTGAAGCCATTACCATGGTGACTCCACTGCGCTGCACAGTAGAAGGCATTTTATGGTAGTACAGTAGAAGCCATTTTAAGGCACAACAGACTGTATCTTAACAGAACACACACCCCGAGGGGTCTTAGGGATGTCTTACCCCACAATATTTTTCTCCAGAGAGTAAGTCATCTGTGTACCAAGTTTGGTTGAAATTGTTTGAGGCATTACAGAGTTATGCTTGCACATACACACACACACACACACACACACACACACACACACACACATCCGTTTTTACATATATAGATAAAAACAAGTCACGATTCTGTGTTAAAAAGAATCAGCTTGTGGCAAGATGGACTACAAATAAATTTAATAAATAAATGAGTAAATTGAAGCTAAGGGATAATCTCCTCCATCATCTTGTCCACCATTATGATGTATCCATTTGATTAAAGCACAATATTTGTAGGGCTGAAATGAGGGGTCCTTGGTCCTCTCTGAGCATTCAGAGATCTCTCATGTTTTAAATGGAGCATATCAGCCAACCAGGATCTTAACAAGCCCTTGCAGGAAGGGGAAAGTGCTCTCTCTCTCTCTCTCTCTCCCTCTCTCTCCCTCTCCCTCCCTCTCTCTCTCTCTCTCTCTCTCTCTCTCTCTGTGTGTGTGTGTGTGTGTGTGTGTGTGTCACACTGCTTTATGTCAAGCTGTGCACAAGTGATATGAAAGAGGGAGTGATGCTTTCTCTGCAACACCCAAGAAGATTTAGTTCACTCAGGTCTGGCCGTAAAATAAGTCTGCAATTCATCTCAGCTTCCTTATCAATTCCTTCAAGCTACGGTCTGTGGTTATATTCTGTATATAATTCTACAGTGACATGAAGCTCCTGGGGAGGTGAGACAGAGACCTCATCATTCAGTTGTAATTTTCCTCTCCTTCTTAAGGGAGGGGAGGAGAGAAATTGTCTGCCAAATTTGAGTCATTGAGCCTGGCCCTCTGTTTTCCAGACTGATCCTCTTTCCATCAGAAGGAGGCAAGGAAGGAAGGAAGGAAGGAAGGAAGGAAGGAAGGAAGGAAGGAAGGAAGGAAGGAAGGAAGGAAGGAAGGAAGGAAGGAAAGAAGGGAGGGAGGGAGGAAGGAAGGAGAAGGGAGGGAGGAAAGAAGGAAAAAAGGAAAGAAGGAAAGAAGGAGGGGGGAGGGAAGGAAGGAAGGAAAGGAGGGGAGGGAAGGAAGGAAAAACAAAGGAGAAAGTAGTAAGGGAAAGAACGAGAAGAAAGGAAGACAGACAAAAAGAAAAGAGAAAGGATGGAAAGAAGGAGAAAGGCAGAAGTAAGGAAAAATATGAAGGAACAAAGAAGTTAAAAAGGAAAGAAGGAATGAGAAAAGCAGAAGTGTGGGATAGGAAGGGAGGGAGGGTGGAAGGAAGGAAAAAAGAAAGGGTAAAGAAAAAAGGAAAAGAAGGGGAAGAAAGAAAGACAGACACGAGGAAGAGAAAAAGGGTGGGAAGAAGGAGAAAGGCAGAAGTGAGGGGAAAAGATGGAAGAAGTTAAGAAGGCAAGAAAGACAGAAGGAGGAAGGCAGACGTTTCGGGGAGGAAGGAAAAAAGGAAGGAAGGAGTGAGAAAGAAGGAAAAAGAGAGAAAGGAAAGAAAACGGAAGAAAGAAAGAAGGGAGGGAGGAGGGAGGAAGGGAGGAGGGAAGGAAAAAAAGAAAGAAAGGAGAAAGAAGAAAGGGGAAGAAGGGGAAGAAAGGAAGTCAGACAAAGGGAAGAGAAAAAGTGTGGAGAGAAAGAGAAAGGCAGAAATGAGGGGAAAAGATGAAAGAAGGAAGAAGTTAAGAAGAAAGGAAGGAAAGAGAAAGGCAGACTATGGGGGAAGAAGGAAGGAAGGAGTGAGAAAGAGAGGAGAGAAAGTGAGAAAAGAAAAAAGAAGAAGTGAGGGAGGAGGAAGGAAGGAAGGAAGGAAGGAAGGAAGGAAGGAAGGAAGGAAGGAAGGAAGGAAGGAAGGAAGGAAGGAAGACCACAAGTGCCTCACAGCATTGTCATCTAACACTAATTGCGTTGCCTGGGCACATTGAGTAGAGATTTCATTTCACACATCACAAACTAGCAGCAAATCGTTGTCATAGTCATATTTCATACCAAGCTCTCCTCCAGTCTAATCTTCCCATCTTAGTTTCACAGTCCACTACTCTGAAACAAAACTCACTTAAATCTTAATGGAAAAAAGGGCCAAATTAAAACGAATCCAAAGAGGAAATTCTTCCCATCTCCATGGCCGGTGCCAGAGTTTTTCAGAATGGACCAAAGTTGCCATTGCCTCTGGGAAAAAGATTGCGTCATCCTGACATTCAGCATGTTTTGAAATCAACGTTAGCCTCTCTTGCAACTACAATCTTAATTGTAGTTTCAAACTATAATTTTCAGGCAATATAATGATTCTTAACAGAATAGCAGAGTTGGAAGGGACCTTGGTGGCCTTCTGGTCCAACCTCCTGCTGAAGCAGGAGATCCTATACTATTTCTGACAAATGGTTGCTAACCTCCTCTTAAAAACCTCCAGTGTTGGAGCATTCACAACTTCTGGAGACAAGCTGTTCCACGGGTTAATTACTCTGAGAGAAAATCTCTCCTTAGTTCTAGGTTGCTTCTCTCCTTGATGAGTTTCCATCCATTGCTTCTTGTCCTGCCTTCAGAAGCTTTGGAGAATAGCTTGACCTTTTCTTCTTTGGGTCAGTCCCTTAAATATCCTGTCCACCTGTAGTCTTCTGTTCATTAAACTTGTTGCTGTTAGTTGCGAAGTCGTGTCCGACCCATCGCGACCCCATGGACAACGTTCCTCCAGGCCTTCCTGCCCTCTACCATCCCCCTGAGTCCATTTAAGCTCACGCCTACTGCTTCGGTGACTCCATCCAGCCACCTCATTCTCTGCAGTCCCCTTCTTCTTTTGCCCTCAATTGTTCCCAGCATTAGGCTCTTCTCCAGGGAGTCCTTCCTTCTCATTAGGTGGTCAAAGTATTTAAGTTTTCTAGTTCATTAAACTAGACATACCCAATTCTTGCAACTATTCTTCATATGTTTTAGCTTCCAGTCCCTGACAGTGAGAAAAATAAACAGTGGGACAGCTTGGCTCCAGAAGTTGGTGGGTGCTCCATCACTTTTCAAGAAGATGTTGGACAACCATTTGGTCTCCTGCCTGAGCAGAGGTTGGCCTTAGCAAGAAGACCTTCAAGGTCCCTTCCAACTCTGTTCATCTGAGAACACGCTAATCTTAGTTTATTGTTACTTTCATTTAGGAGGTTGGTTTGGGTTATGTGAAGCCATCCATTCCCCCTAGCTTTTCTTTTTGATGTATGGTGTAGGGATCAATTCAGTAATGAGGTCAGTTCTAAGTTGCTTCTTTCCCTTGATTAATTTCCACCCATTGCTTCTTCTCCTGCCCACAGGTGCCTTGGAAAATACTTTGACTCCCTCTTCTTTGTGGCAACCCCTGAGATATTGGAAGACTGCTCTCCTGTCTCCCCTAGTCCTTCTTTCTATTAAACTAGACATCCCCAGTTCCTGCAACCGTCCTTCATATGTTTCAGCCTCCAGCCCTCTAATCCTCTTGGTTGCTCTTCTCTGCACTCTCTCTAGAGGGTCAACATTATTATTATTTTTATTGTAGCAACTAAAACTAGATGCAATTTTACAAGTTGTGGTTTTGCCAAAGCATCACAAAACGGTATTAACCCTTCCCAAGATAAAGTTTGCACGGGTGTGCAAGCATGCTTGTGTGTGTGTGTGTATGTGTGTGTTTGTGTCCACTCTCTGGTTTGTCGGTGATGACAAAAGATTCAGTGGGATAGGTGGCAAAGGACAGGCCTGCCAATTAATTTCTGGGAAGGGGAAAAAAAAAAGGAAGCAGACTCTGTCAGCTCGCCGTGTTGATGGCCGAGTGTAGCTTCTCCGATAGGCAGGAGGACTCAGCCAGAGATCTACCGAGAACAATTAAGGGCGAGCCGAGCTTCGTCGTGCTGTGTAGCTCCTTTGCTGGGTTCACCGCATACTTCGCAGGCATCTCGTCCTGAAACAACAGGCGGCTTGCATCCTGCCCTTTTGAAACAGCCTCTGATCTTCACATCCCTGGGTAGAGAAGCAACAGCAATTAATACATGAGTTGACTTACTCAGATGATCCCAGTACTGTCACGGCCTCGGCCACCGGTTCTCTTTGATCCCAGGGAAAGCTAATTGGTGGAATGATGCCTGCACTGATTTGGAAGGCGGCACACACACCTGGTTCGAAAGCGGGATGTCAGAGACCAAAGAGGAAATAATTGTCATTTTCATCAAGCAACATCTTAATTAAGGCTTTTCAGAGCGCTGGCCCGGCTCTCCTTTCCCACCTCCTTCATTCTTTCCTTTTCATGCTCCCCGCTGTGACCTTTGTATATCAAAGAGAAACTGGCTTTTTTTTGGGGGGGAGGGGGTGAAAAAAGAGAAAGAGAGAGAGAAGTATCCAGAAATATCAGGAGGTGTAGAAAGCAATGACTGGATGGTTAAATTGAGGCTTGTAAGCCTTGAGGTGAACCTGAGAAAAAGTAAAATGGATGAAAATGCAGAGCATGAGAGAGCAGCATACTTATTAATAGATTAAGAGTGTTGGAAGAGACCTTATACTGTAGGTCAGGGGTGTCCAAACTTGGGAACTTTAAGACTTGTGGACTTCAACTCCCAGAATTCCCCAGCCAGCATGGCTGGCTGGGGAATTCTGGGAGTTGAAGTCCACAAATCTTAAAGTTCCCAAGTTTGGACACCCCTGCTGTAGGTCATCTAGTCCAACCCCCTGCTCAAGCAGGAAACCCTATACCATTTTTGATAAATGACAATCCAATCTCTTCTTGAAAGTCTCCAGGGATGAAGCTCCCACAATGTCCGAAGGCAACTTCTGTTCCATGGGTTGATTGTTCTCACTGTCAGAAAAAAGTTATCCTTATTTCCAGGTTGAATGTCTCCTTGTCCAGTTTCCATCCATTCTTCCTTCTCTGGCCTTCAGGTGCTTTGGAGAATAGCTTGACCCCCTCCTCTCTGTGGCAGCCCCTCAAATATTGGAAGATGCTATCCTGTCTCCCCTAATCCTTTTCTTCACTAGACTAGCCATGCCCAGTTCCCACAACTGTTCTTCGTATATTTTAGCCTCCAGTCCCCTAATCATCCATGTTGCTCTTCTCTGCACTACTATCTTTTCCTGTAGTGTGGTGACCAAAACTGGATGCAGTATTCTAGGTGTGGTCTTAATAGGGCCTTATAGAGTGGTATTAGTACCTCACTTGATCTTGATTGTATCCCTCTGTTAATGCAATTTAGGATGGCATTGGCTTTTTTGGCTGCCGCTGCACACTGTTAGCTCAAGTCACTGCTATTAAGCCTGGTTTTATCCAGCTTATATGTGTACAGTTCAGTTCCATTCAGTTCAACCACCTAATAGCTTGATGCACATCTAATAGATTCATTTTACTTTCAGAAATTAATATGGAATTACAGTGGGATGATTCTGTCCATTCATGTATAACTGAGGTCTAGAAGACAACGGCTTCTAAGGTTTACCTCTTCTTAGGATCAACATACAGCCCTTGTTGGCATGAGGCTTTTAAAAATTCATTCATTCATGCCCTGGTTATCTCAGGTTTAGACTACTGCAATGCACTCTACGTGGGGCTGACCTTGAAGAGTATTTGAAAGCTACAGCTGGCACAGAGGCTGGCCCATGTAACATTGCTATTGCACATTGCTGATTTGCTTCCGAGATCAATTCAAGGTGTGGGTGACCGCTTTTAAAGGAATGCATGGATTCAGGTTACCTAGGGAACTCTCTCATCTCAAGAAGGCTGGTACACCTGACTCACTCTAGCAGAAGAAGTACATTCAGTGCCCCATCAGCCAAGGAATTTCAGCTGGCAGCACCTAGAAGGAGAGACTTCTTTTGCTGTGGCAGCCACCCTTCACCCACCTTCTTGGCCTGAAGATCTGGCACTGCCAATTGGCTTGGGGCAGTTCCGATGGGGACATCCTCTTATGGAGGTGGTTAGTGGATTAGGAGAAGAGTCCCAATTCCACTCTGTTTGTGTAATGGCCTCTTTTTATCTAATTGCTTGTTGATTCGGATGCTTTAATTTCTATTCCCGAATGTATTAA
>JAKRSK010007691.1:3240000-3292500 GCA_029891615.1 Natrix natrix natrix
TTCCCCTGCCATGCTCACCAAGCCATGTCACACCCACCAAGCCATGCCACGCCCACCAAGCCATGCCACGCCCACCAAGCCATGCCACGCCCACCAAGCCATGCCACACCCACCAAGCCATGCCACACCCACCAAGCCATGCCACACCCACCAAGCCATGCCACACCCACCAAGCCACGCCACGCCCACCAAGCCACGCCACACCACCAAGCCATGCCACACCCACCAAGCCATGCCACACCCACCAAGCCATGCCACACCCACCAAGCCACGCCCACAGAAGTAAAACAGTTTGAATCCCACCATTGAAACACGGGGCCTCCACATGGCTCATTTTTGGCTGGCAGAGTGCTGCTGGAGGCTAGGGAGGGCGAAAACGAGGCCGCACGCCCAGGGGTGGTTTGCTGCGGGCATTATTGCTGGTTTAGTGCGCACGCACATGCATTTGTCCATAAATAGGTCTGTTAATGCGCAAACGTTAAAAAATGAGGCAAAAATTAAATTTGTTCAATGAAAATTGTTCTGCGCATGCAGAGAACCGAAAATCAAAATGGCGGCGCCATAGGAGAACCCGTTTGGGGGCGTGGCAGGCCTGAGTCACTACCGGTTTCAGCAACCCAGTCCACCAAACCACTACCAGTTTGGCTGAACTGGTCCGAACTGGTAGGAACCCACTACTGCGCACGCCCCGTTTCGGCCAGCAGGGTGCTGCAGGAGGTGTCTGTCCCATCTCCACCCCACTCCCGCCAGCCCGCGAAGGAGAACTACAATGCCGATCTATCCCTCGGAGAAACCTAGTTTGACACCCCAGCTCTAAATGAAAGGTTGTTAAGTCAAGTAGTACGAGTGGCATCCTCATACTCGGAAGCTATCACCAAAATGACTGCCTTTCAGTTGCTATCTGAATGGGATTTTTTTTCCAGGGTTTTCGTTTGGGAGCATGGCGTGTGACTTGTCATATTTCAAGGACCTGGATGGTAACAAGTGGTGATGAGAGAATCATGGTAATAAATCTAAGGCAGGCATTTGAGTTGTCAGCTCTTTGCTGAAATACCAATTAGGGACCGAGTGGTGCACTAGTTTTAGATGAGAATGTGCCAGAGGTAAGGCGGTGGCCTCTTAGCTCGACTAAATGCATTCTGTGCTTCCTGTTTTTCTTTGCAATTACAATTCCACCAGGACTTTGTCCAATGGGCATCTAAAGAGATGTGTTGAAAGAGAGTAGGAGGTACGGTGTTTTCCTAAGGAGGTCTGCACTTTCTTTCTCCTTCTCTTTTTCTTTCAGAATATAATCGCACCATATCATTTATTACTTTTTTAAAAAAGCGAGAATTGTGTTAAATTTATTGAGGTTTGGATCTCGGGTAAGAAGCTAATGTTTCATTGGATCATTCAGCATACAGCGGGGATGGAGGGCATGTCAAAAATTCGGAGCTGACTCTGCTGTCCTCTCTCTCTCCTTTTTCATCTATCTATCTATCTGTCTGTCTGTCTGTCTGTCTGTCTGTCTGTCTGTCTGTCTGTCTGTCTGTCAGCTGTCAGCTGTCATTTATATCTATCATCTATCATCTATCATCTATCATCTATCATCTATCATCTATCATCTATCATCTATCAACTATCAACTATCAACTATCATCTCTATCTATCTATCTATCTATCTATCTATCTATCTATCTATCTATCTATCTATCTATCTATCATCTATCTATCTATCTATCTATCTATCTATCTATCTATCTATCTATCATCTATCTCTATCCATCTCTCTCTCTGTCTACCTACCTACCTACCTACCTACCTACCTACCTACCTACCTACCTACCTACCTATCATATCTATCTATCTATCTATCTATCTATCTATCTATCTATCTATCTATCTATCTATCTATCTATCTATCTATTTCTTCTTTTCTCTCTCTCTCTCTCTCTCTCTCTCTCTCTCTCTCTCTCTCTCTCTCTCTCTCTCTCTCTCTCTCTCTCTCTCTCTCTCTCACACACACACACACACACACACACACACACACACAAACACGAAATGATGGGAACCAACACAAGTCCAAAAGCTCGAAAGAGTAAATTTCTGGTCCTGGTGATCAACCCAAATTCGATCTCGCATTACTATCCTTGGACCAGGGGTGAAATCCAGCAGGTTCTGACAGGTTCTGGAGAACAGCTAGTGGAAATATTGAGTAGTTCAGAAAACTGGCAAATGCCATCTGGAAAACTGGAAAACTGGAATGGGGATTTTGCAGTATCCTTCCCCTGCAACACCCACCAAGCCACGGCCACAGAACTGGTAGTAAAAAAAAATGAATTTCACAAGTGGCTTGGATGCATATATTTGGCTTTATTCATTAAAAGAGAAACAATTATTTAATATTCATTTATTTTTTTAAACAAAATACAGTTAAATTGAGGCAGCTCCCACTTGCACTGGGCTTTCTGTCATACCCTCCATCACAGCCTGAATTTGCAGAGGAAGATGAGCTGGAACTGGTCCCAACAGAGATTGAGGGGGCAGCTCAAGGAACAGGCCAAGTCAGGCCAGGGCCTTTCAGGATTGGGACTGCTTGTAGGCAGGGAGGAAGGTGGGCAGGATGACTAAGAGAGGCTAGGTAGTGGACATGAGAGACAGAGCTCAAGCGATCAGCAAGGACCACCCCCTCCTGATACGTGAGCACGGAGAGTGGAGAGAAGGGGAGAACAGCGCAGATTGACCCGACAACTTGGAAAGAGAGCACCCTGTCCCCCTTCACAAGGCACACCTGGTGACTGAGACTTAAGGAGTTGCTGTGGGGAGGGGCATTTGTTGGGAACAAACACTGAGTTCCTGGAGTGTTGAGTGCTGTTGCCGACGTTTGAAATTTCCTGGATTTCTTGCTTGCTTTCTGGCTTCCTGAATTAATTGCCTTGTTCCTTTGCCTCCTGGGTTCATTGACTTGCCTTGCTGGATTTCTTGCTTTGCAGCCGTTGTGCTCACAGCGTTGGGCTGGACTACTTGCAGCCAGAGGTTGCTGGAGGGGTGTGTGTCATCACTTTGCTCTGGGACCTGCCAGAGAAGTGAGAGCATTTGGGGAAATTTGGAGCAATAAAGGGACGGTTTGAATTGTCAGCTGATTATGCTGCCTCTGTGCCGTGCCCCAGATCATCACACTTTGATTCTTGAAATGGCTTCAGAAAAGCCTCCGAAAACCACGCAAAAGTCATGTTCTCATATCATTTTTTGAGGGATCAGGGGATGTATGAAAGTACGGCCCACTTGCACAACTTTTGCGTTATGTAGTAGGTGTTGGAATTCATTGTTGGAATGTATTTCTATGTAACAACTATAGTCACATTCAGCTGATAGGTGGAAGTATTTACAAGTTTGGATCTATGGTAGGTGCTCTGTGTCTTTGGTTCTAAATAGAGTTTCCTATTTCCTATTACAATTAAGGAGTTGAGCAGTAAAACACATGGTGTCTGTGCTCTTTGCTTTGTGTGGTGCTTTATATAAGCAGAATTTCTGACAGCAGGTGATATGCATTGCTACTTAGGATGAGTAAGATGATCACATGATCTCAGGACACTACAACTGTCATATATATGATCCAATTGCCAAGGGTCTAAATTTTGATCACATGATCACGGGGATGCTCCAATGGTTGTAAGTGTAAAAATGGGTGATTTGTCACTTTTTTTCCATGCTGTTGTAACATTGAATGGTTTTAACTCTAGGACTATAGGTAGTCCTCGAGTTACGACCACAATGGAACTCAAAATTTATGTTGCTAAATGAAACATTGGTTAAATGAGTTTGTCCCATTTTACCACCTTTCTTGCCAGGGTAAAAATCTGTCTGTCTTGCAGCAGTCGCAATGTTGTGAACATTGAAATGAAATTATACAAAGTAGACAGTATCCTCCCAAGACATTAACGGTGCATAATTATAACCTCAGACATTAAATTAGTGCAACGTACTAAGCCTGTTTGGGATTAAACTTGATTAGGTCTTTTGAAATGTAGTGGTCTGTGTAGGCTCAATTTATTTCGCATAGTTAAACAATCAGTTATGGGTAGCCCTCAAGTTACAGCAGTTAATTTAATGACACTTCAAAGTTACAATGGCAGTGTCAGTCTTGTAGTTATGTTCCTTTTTAGGATATTTGGCCTGCCACACTTTCTATTGTTTCACTGTGCTGTTTCATTAGTGTAGTAGTTGGGAGCAGGGAATAGAAAGGAGTAGAATTGTGGAATGGGTTGTTGTCATTCTTTTCTAGAAGCTCAAGGTCATCTTTTGTCTCCACACCTCTGCACCTGACTGGAACCGGCTGGGTGGAGATGCCAGCGTGGCCAAAGAAGATTGGACCATGTGATGGATTGATGGGTGTGGGGATAAGATCATGAACTTTCAACTGGGTGGAATCCCAGGGAGTTTTCAGATTTGGGATTCCACAATTTGTTGCCAACATGTCTGTCTTATGAAATTGGAACTTTAAGGATAGCTCTGCCTTGGACTCTGATTTAATTCTGTATGATATTTGGAACGCTGACAGGCAGTGGAAAAAGTGACTTATGACCATTTTTCACACTTACATCCTCTGCAGTATCCCCACGGTCAAGTGCTCAAAATTCAGACACATGGCAAGTAACTGATATTTATGACGGTTGCAGTGTCCCAGGAGTCGTGTGATCCCCTTTTGCGACCTTCTGACAAGCAAAGTCAATGGGGAAGCCAGATTCACTTAACAATCACATTACCAATTTAACAACTGCAGTGATTCGCTTAACAACTTTGGAAAGAAAGGTCATAAAAGGGGATGAAACCAGGGATTCTACCAGTTCGCACTCGTTCGGGTGAACCTGTAGCTCCAACGATCAGCTGGGAGCGAACCAGAGGTGGTATTCAGCAGGTTCTGACTGGTTTTGGAGAACCGGTAGCAGAAATTTTGAGTAGTTTGGAGAACCGGTAAATACCACCTCTGGCTGGCCCCGCCCCATCTATTCTCTGCCTCCTGAATCCCAGCTGATCAAGAAGGAATGGAAGTTTTACAGTATCCTTCCCTGCCATGCGCACCAAGCCATGCGCACCAAGCCACGCTCAAAGAACTGGTAGTAAAGAAATTTGAATCCTACCACTGGAGCAAACCAGTTTGCTCCCATGAGCAAGTGGGCCTGCTGTGCTTTACCTACGTTTATCTTTTCAGCTGAGTCTCACGGCAGAGTGGCTTGCTATGCATCAGCTGTTTTCCTTCCCAGGCAGAAATACAGAAGGTAAGTATTTTGTAAACTGTGCATTTGTGTGCAAGCGAAACGAGCGGTCAGCGAACCAGTTGTTAAACCGGTTAGGACCCCACCCCTGGGTGAAACACACTGAACAATTGTCTTGCTCAGCAACAGAAATGTTGGGCTCAACTGTGGTCATAAGTTGAACCCTGCCTGTATCCCTGTGAGGAGTGAGGGCGAGCAAATGCTGTCTTCTCAACGGAAATTCATCAAACAATCAACTCTTTGTGGAAGAATTTTATAACCGTGGGACTTTGCTTTAATTATTTTTCTTTTTCCTTTTACCTGGCAATTTTCACTGGGGAGGATACACCTCTGCCTACTTAATGAAAGTATAAGAGAACTGGATTATAAGCACAATCTCTTCCGTAGCTCAGACTGTCAGCAGTGATGAAATTATTCAGCATGGAGACTGTGTCTTTACTGTGGCTTATGCTGGCAAACGGTTAGCACCGTTGCGACACAAATTAGCTCACTGTTGTCATAAGCATCACAAGACACAGTAGGTGATGCTCAGAAGACACGGCCTGTGAACTGGGCAGGAGAAATGAACAATGCTTCTCATTTTCTCGTAGTGTAGCAGGGAATTTCTCCCTGCCTCTCAGCGTTAGATGGCTGGAAGCTGTTCATCCTGATCCATCGACTGCTTGGCACAAGAATTAGGGAGAGGCCACAAGGAATATGAAATAAAGAGAGGACTATCTCTCCCCTATTATATCCACGTAGCCCACCACCATTGGAATGGGACAATTCATCCCAGCCATCTCACTGCGTCTATCTCACTGTGGTCATCTTGTCACAGCCAACTTGCCATGGCCAACTCGTCACGGACAGCATGCCATGGGAGACTCACCATGGCCAACTTGCCCCAGAACAAGTCACCACGGAAAATTCCATGTGGGATAACTTAACATAATTGTTAAATTCCATGTGGGATAACTTAACATAATAAAGAAAAAACTGTTTTTTTTCTTTAAAGACACCTCGCTTCTCATCCAGGAAGCTTCTTCAGCTCTTACTGGATGGTGGGGAATGGAAGGATTTATGCTTCTTGCAGACAGCTGGTCATTTGCATTTTTAGAGAATTGTTGAGGCCACTTGGAGGTTTGCCTATGTCCTCAGGGTCACCTGAGTGGTGCAAATGGGTGTGGAGCTTTCTTAGAACTGTTGAAAGGACTGCGTTGTAGATTGGAAATAGTTGATATCACATTCCTCTCCCTCTGTTGAGAGAGGGCTGTTCAGTTTTGACTTAGGTGGCCTCTTTGACCAATCTTTCAAACCAGTGGTCCTCTCTGTCCAAAATGTGGACTATGCTGTCTTCGAAAAAGTGGCCATTGTCTTTTAAATGCAAATGATGAATCTTGTCCTGATGGGTTTGTTCTCCTTGTCAGCCCTCAGGCTGCCATCCAGGGGGACCCTGTCCATCACCATGCCCACTATGCAATGCTGCCACATTGATGTTGCCTCTCTGATGTCGATTGAGCCTGTAGCTGTATGTGGCTCTTCTACCCGGGTGCCACTGCCTCCTCTGATGTAACTCTTCTACTCGGGTGCAACTGCCTCCTCTGATGTAACTCTTTGCTGGGATGCAGCTAACCAGGAAAAAGGCTATGATGACATTGAGTTAGGGTGTGGCTGGAGGTGTGGGTCATGGTGATTGGTGATGGTGGGTGGGTGGGTGTCATTTGGGTGGAGTTGTGGGTGGACCTGGGAGGGGTAATGGTATATATATATATGGGTGATGGTGTTAACTTGGTTAGAACTGACTTGGATTTGATTACCTTTGCATCATTGTCATTTAGTGCTGGTTATCACATAGTTTATTAGATAGAGATAAAAGTTTTTGACCAAACAAACTGAATCTCTGTTTGTATGCAAGGTGAACTCCGGAATGTGACACTCTTATGTTGTGCCTTGCATTTATGAAGTGGTTGTTTTGTTTTCCCAGTGTGCAGATCCGCGCATGGCTCACTGCATTGTACCGCAGATACCACATTGCTCAGTTTGGAAGCACCTTTGGGGCCTAGATGACTGAGACTCTCCATAGATGTCCCACGGTGGCTTGGCTGCAGTGAATTGTCCTAGACCTAGACCCACTGGCAATGGATGGTAGGGTGTGCTATGGGTCTCATCAATGAGCGGTGTACATCTGATGAGACCACACAAAAGGGCCCAGTTGTCTAAGCTGCTGTGTCAGAATTACAGGCAGTCCTCTTTCTTTTGACCCCAACTGAGCCCCAAATTCCTATTGGTAAGTGACACGGTTGTTAAGTGAATTTTGCCCCATTTTACAACCTTTCCCATCACAGTTGTTGTGAACCACTGCAGTTATTAAATTAGTAACACGGTTGTTAAGTGAATCTGACTTTGCTTGTCAGGAGGTTGCAAAAGAGGATCACATGACCCTGGGACCCTGGGACCCTGCAACCATCAGAAATATGAGACCCTTGCCAAGCCTCAGAATTTTGGTCAAGAGACCGTTAGGCCCTATTGGCCGAACCAGCAAGGATGATTGGCATCAGTTCTCTGAACTGGTGGCAAAAATCCCTGGTGGCCCCGCCCACAACCACCTGTCACCACTCACCTCTTCCGGATGCTCAACCCGCTCACCCATTCTGAACGTTTCTCCCTCCGTTCACAGCAGAGCTGCTGCAGCCTGTTCCTTTAAGGTAGACCCAGGGTGGGAGGGGGTCGGGGGAGGACCATAAAGGGAACAGCAGCTCTGCTGTGAATGGAGGGGAAAATGTTCGGATTGTCTCTGCCACAGAATTCAACTGTGTTAAATGCAGCAGAGACAATCCAAACTTTTCTCCCTCCATTCACAGCAGAGCTGCTGCAGCCTGTCCCTTTAAGGTAGACTCAGGGAGGGCGGGGGGAGGACCATAAAGAGAGCCGCAGCTCTGCTGTGAATGGACTCATACAAACATTTTTTTCCTACCAGGTTCTGTGGGCGTGGCTTGGTAGTGGTGGTGGGCATGTGACTGAGTGGGTATGGCCATGAGTGACATTGAGATGGCCACACCCACTCAGTCACAGGATCACCACCACCAAGCCACGCCCACAGAACCAGTAGTAAAAAAAATGAATTTCACCACTGCTGTGGGGATGCAACAATGGTCATAAGTGTGAAATCATAAGTCAATCCCGCTGTATCATTGAACGGTCACTAAATAAACTGTTTTACAACGGGGCTACCTGTATAAAGTTGGGGACTACCTGTATATTGATTTACAGTTTTTAAAAGGGCCAATGGTGGGATCTAGTCTTCGGTACCGCACTCTTCACTAGCAAAATCTATTGAAGTAATAGCAATAGCACTTAGACTTTATATACTGCTTTACAGTGCTTTTACAGCCCTCTCTAAGCGGTTTACAGAGCCTGCATGTTTCCCCCAACAATCTGGGTCCTTGTTTTACTGACCTCAGAAGGATAGAAGGTTTCGTCAACCTTGGCAGCCTGGTGAGATTTGAACTGCCGAATTGCAGGCAGCCGGCAGGCAGCAGAAGTAGCCTGCAGTACTGCACTCTAACCACTGCACCACCGCGGCTCATGTAACCTCAAGTAAGAAGGTTGTTTCATATCTCCCTTTTGGCAAATCACTGATCCAAAAAGGAAGGGCATATTTAGCCATCTAATTAAGAGGCTGTCACTGCTCAGTTCTCCCTAACTTTTCTTGCTAAAGACAAAAGGTACGTCAGAAAGCATGGAAGAAGTGAAAAACTGGCTGGCCACACTAATTAGTTCTCCCTAATTTGTACGGCCTTGAAAAGAAGCCACTTTCTCTTATCTTTTTTCTTGTGTCTCCCTGTGGTTCAGAAAATGAGATATTATGTATTTGTCTCCTGCCTGCTGCTCAGCGTGACAATTTATTGTTCCTAACATTTTACCAGAATCTGCCTTTCTGTCACTTCTATTATTCTATGTCCTGTACTGCGGGACAGTAATTTTCTGGATGATATTCCTTCAGGTGTTTGAAAAGAGCCATAGTGATCCAGCTAACGTCTTCAACCTTAGAAGATAGGCTCAAGATCCAGAAGGATCTTGGCAGACTTGAACACTGGGCTCTATCTAACCAACTGAAATTCAATGTAGAGAAAAGTCAAGTCCTACACTTAGGTAAGAAACACCAAAAGGACACGTATAGAGTGGGTGAAAGCAGGGTTAATAGCAGTGACTGCGAGAGGGATCTTGGAGTTTTAGTGGACAACCAGCCAAATATGAGCCAGCCGTGTGCAGCGGCAGCCAAAAAAGCCAACGCGATCCTAAATTGCATTAACAGAGGCATAGAATCAAGATCACGTGAATTATTAGTACCGCTTTATAAAACCTGAATAAGACCACACCTGGAATACTGCAACCAATTTGGTCACCACACTATATAAAAGATGTTGAGACTCTAGAGTGAATGCAGAGAAGAGCAACCAGGATGATTAGGGGACTGGAGGCTCAAACATACGAAGAACGGTTGCAGGAACTGGGCATGGCTAGCCTAGTGAAGAGAAGGACCAGGGGAGACATGAGATCAGTCTTCCAATATTTGAGCGGCTGCCACAGAGGGGAGGGGGTCAAGCTATTTTCCAAAGCACCTGAAGGCCAGACAAGGAATAATGGATGGAAACTGACCAAGGAGAGATTCAACCTGGAAATAAGGAGGAATTTTCTGACAGGGAGAACAATCAACCCATGGAACAGAAGTTGCCTTCAGAGGTTGTGGGAGCTTCATCACTTGAGACTTTCAAGAAGAGATTGGACTGCCATCCAGGGCCGGATTTAGATGAAAAGAGGCCCTAGGCTATTCCACTTATGGGGCCCTTTCACCTCCCATTTTTAAGTTTGTAAATTACATGAGAGATAATAAAATACATCATTACTGTGATATATATCAATATATTAAATGAAACATGTTGTAATTGGTACTAACCTTTATAAAAAATGTGGCACGGATAAATAAAAAGCCCTTCTTGATCTTGAGGCCCTAGGCTGAAGCCTAGTTAGCTTATAGGAAAATCCGGCCCTGCTGCCATCTGTAAGAAATGTTGTAAGTTCTCCTGCTTGAGCCAGATGTTGGACTAGATGACCTACAAGATCCTTTCAACTCTCTTACTCTTTTAAAAAGTCTCAACTGTTCCCATATACTCCAATTTCTCCTTTTCATTTCTAGTTTCCTGATCGGTCTTATTGTCTTATTGTCCAGCTCTGCACCCGTTAGCTTTCTTTTTCGTTATTCTTCCAATAAGGTGCCCAGAACAGGACACAGAATTTAAAATCAGGGTCTTAATGCAAGATATAGTGGAATGTTACTTCTCATAATTTGGGGACTTCTAAATTGCATTGTCGGTTAACAAAAAAACCAAAAAAACCACCCTATATTCTACTAATGAGAGAAACCCATTTAAGATGGTTACAGTTCCAAAATCCTTTTCAAAGATTCTTTTTTTAAAAAAAACACCAAATCAAGCATTTTCCATCCTGTATTTTGGTATTTGATCTCTTTATCCTATGTGAAGATGGCTGATTTAAGTGTAAATTAATTCCCTTTCTTCTAATGCAGTGATTCTCAACTTTGGTATACTGGCTGGAGAATTCTGGGAGCTGAAGTCCACATATCTTCACACTGCCATGGTTGAGAAAAACGAATCTATTGAGATCTTTCAGTTTTGATAAGATAAATAGATGATAGATAATAGACGATAGACAGACAGACATATAGATAGATAGATGATAGATAGATGGATGGATAGATAGATAGATAGATAGATAGATAGATAGATAGATAGATAGATAGATAGATAGATGATAGACAGACAGACAGACAGACAGACAGACAGACATGATAGATGATAGAAGATAGAAGAGAGAGAGATATGTAGATAGATAAATCTAACTAATCTATTAAGATCTTTCAGTTTTGATTAGATAGAGTATAGATGATAGACAGACAGACAGTCAGAGAGAGAGATGATAGATGAGAGAGAGAGATACATATATGTAGATAGATAGAAGATCTAACTAATCTATTAAGATGTTCAGTTTTGATAAGATTGATAGATGATAGACAGTAGACAGACAGACAGATAGATAAAGAGAGAGAGAGATGTAGATAGATAGATAAAGAGAGAGAGGTGGAGAGAGAGGTGGAGAGAGAGAGAGAGGTAGCTAGAAGATCTAACTAATCTATTAAGTTCTTTCAGTTTTGATAAGATAGATGATAGATGATAGAGAGAGAGAGATGTAGATAGAGAGAAGGAAATGAAAAGGCAGGAAGACTGGCAGGAAGACTGATGTTGGACCAGGGTTATTAAGTAGATGATTTCAGCAAAGCACCAAAGCACAAGCTAAAGATTCTTGCCAAGTTTAGTTGTCATAGGTCTTGGAAGAACCTCATGTTTTCTTCTGGGTTCCTGGAACATAATAATTTCCTGCTGGAGCCAAAAAATAGAATAAAATTGTATGTTGCTCTCCAAGAACATTTGTAAAAGCATGTAGTTAAATTCATTGTCCTCTTTTGAAGAAGCTCAGTTGTTCTGTTTAATAAACACCCTAAATGTAACTATATAATATAAACTGGGTATTAAAATCAGAGCTATTTATGGGCTGATTGCCGTTTATAGACATTTTGAAGGCTTTGCAACATGGCATTTACATGTAGTCCTCGACGTACGGCCACAATTGAGGTCAGAATTTATGTTGCTAGGCAAGGCAGTTGTTAAGTGAGTTTTGCCCCATTTTACGATGTTTCTTCCCACGTTCGTTAAGTCCTTCTGTTCTCTTTCTCTAGACTAGACTAGCCATACCCAAATCCTGCAACCGTTCTTCATATGTTTTAGTCTCTAGGCCTGTGATGGCAAACCTATGGCCTAAGGGGGTGGTTTTTGGTCCCAGGAGGCTGCGGGGAGGCCTACTAGGCCCAAAACGGGGCACAGGGGGAGGGGGTGTGGTGCCCCCCTCCCCTGGCTGGTTTTTGGTCCCAGGAGGCTGCAGGGAGGGCAGGGTACAGGGGGGTGTATGTCACATACACATTGCATTATGGGTGCGGGCGCATGCTTTCAGCACTTGGCGACAAAAAGATTCGCCATCACTGCGCTACGCCCTATGACTCCCATTTTTTCTTCTGGAGAAATCATTCATTTTTGCCGTACGGGATATGCAATGGTGGGTTCAGTCCGGTTCGGACCGGTTTGGTGGAACCGGTAGCGGTATGATGGCCTGCGAACCAGCAGCGACCCAGACCTGCCACACTCCCGAACCGGTTCTCCGGTGTCTCCTGCCGTTGCCGGCATGTTTCTGCGCATGCGCAGAACAGTTTTCAGTCAACTGCACATGTGCAGCATCATGCAGCGGGAGGCAAAATGCCCTTTCAGCGAACCGGTAGTAACCCAGTTAGGAACCCGCCACTGGTGATGTGATATCTTTCTGAATTCCGGGCAGCGGTCTTTAACTCATTTAGTTTCCATCGTCTAACTTTCTTGATCACAGCGTAAAATGCCACAAGCGAGGGCTGATTGATCTGTATTAATTCTCTAACTCTTGTTTGGTGAAATTAATAATGAAACTACACAGATATTATGATGGGTCAGAAGATTAATGCCGGAGCAAATAGCGCTAATCTTTTATCTCCTTCAGAAGTAACCGTCGGGGGAATAAAATGGCCTGACAGGCATCTGGAAATACTAGGATAGGAAAAAGCATTAAATACAGTAGACCTTGACTTACAACAGCTCATTTGGTG
Organism: Natrix natrix natrix; assembly: GCA_029891615.1. NCBI lineage: Eukaryota > Metazoa > Chordata > Lepidosauria > Squamata > Natricidae > Natrix > Natrix natrix. Next base: position 3,253,000 of record JAKRSK010007691.1, read on the forward strand.
GCCGTTTAAAGTTACAAGGTGCAGAAAAAAAGTGACTTAGGACCACTTTTTACCCCTACCTTGGCATGCTCATGTGATGAAAATTATCCCCATGATCATGTGATCAAAATTCAGATGCTTGGCAACGGGTTCATACTTATGATGACCGTTGCTGGGTCCCAAGGTCATGTGATTTCCCCCTTTGCGACCTTCCGACAAGCAAAATCATTTAACAACCACATTTGCCAACTTATCAAGCACAGCGATACGGCTAAGAATTGTGGCAAGGAAGATGATAAAATAGGCCAAAACTCACTTCACAAATGCCTCACTTAGCCACAGACATTTGGGGCTCAATTGTGATCGTAAGTCGAGGACTACCTGTAATTCTGACACCGTCGGATGAAGGTTTAAGCCCCCCTCCCCACTACACATTTTCCCTACTTTTTGAGGCACTTAGCAAATGATATGGATTATTTTTGCCCTAACTAGCCACAATCGGCATGACACTTAGTTTGCAGATTCCGGCTATCGCTTTGAGTGTAAAAAAGATGTGGAGACTCTAGAAAGAGTGCAGAGAAGATCAAGAAAGATGATTAGGGGACTGGAGACTAAAACATATGAAGAACGGTTGCAGGAACTGGGTATGTCTAGTTTAATTAAAAGAAGGACCAGGGGAGACATGATAGCAGTCTTCCAATGTCTCAGGGGTTGCCACAAAGAAGAGGGAGCCAAGCTATTCTCCAAGGCCCCTGAGGGTAGAACAAGAAGCAATGGGTGGAAATTAATCAAAGAGAGAAGCAACTTAGAACTGAGGAGAAATTTCCTGACAGTCAGAACAATTAATCAGTGGAACGATTTGCCTCCAGAAGTTGTGAATGCTCCAACACTGGAAGTCTTTAAGAAGATGTTGGATAGCCAGTTGCCTGAAATGGTATAGGGTTTCCTGCCTAAGCAGGTTGTTGGACTAGAAAATCTCCAAGGTCTCTTCTAACTCTATTATTCTATTCTATTCTATTCTATTCTATTCTATTCTATTCTATTCTATTCTATTCCATTCCATTCCACTCCACTCCACTCCACTCCACTCCACTCCACTCCACTCCACTCCACTCCACTCCACTCTACTCTACTCTACTCCACTCCACTCTACTCTACTCTACTCTACTCTATCCTACCCTACTCTATATGAAGAATGGTTGCAGGCATTGGGTATAGCCAGTCTAGAGAAAAGAAGGACTAGGGGTGACATGGTAGCAGTTTTCCAGTATTTGAGGGGCTGGCCCAAAGAAGAGGAGGTCAACTTATTTTCCCAATTACCAGAAGGCAGGGCAAGAAAAAAAATGGATGGAAACTAATCAAGGAGAGAAGCAACCTGGAATTAAGGAGAAATTTTCCTGAGAGTGAGAACTATCAATCCATGGAAAGAATTGCCTCCAGAAGTTGTGGGTATTCAATCACTGGAGGTTTTTTTTTTTTAAGAGATTGGACAACCATTTATACGAATATAGATAGGGTTTCCTGCCTGAGCAGAGGGTTGGATTAGACAACCTCCAAGGTCCCTCCCAACTCTGTTCTCTTCTGTTCTGTTGGCAAGTGTGCAAAACCAATTAAGAACTTGTGACTCGGTGAGAAAGGTAGAAAGGGAGGGAGAGTTTTCCACCAGCCAAGAGAGGGAAGCAATTAATTTGATACTTGAACCTGACCATTGGCGCATAGTCAGGTCAGCTCTTTCAGGAAATGTAGTCGTTTGCACTTGGACCAGCTGTTGAGGGACTCTTGAGATCAAAGAGAAGAGGCCATCAAAATATGTGTATCGGTCAAGTTGAGTTCTGGGCAGAAAATAGCCATAGGAAGTTGAACGGATTGCAAGGTACCAACCTACCGTAAAATTTCTGCCAACTTGGTGGATACTCAATCAGGTGGCATTATGGTAGTCCCCAACTTACGGCCACAAATGAGTCCCATATTTCTGTTCCTAAGCAAGACAGCTGTTCAGTCCATTTTACCCCCAATTTACGTTCTTTCTTGCCACAGTTGCAGTTGTGGAGTTAGTGACAGTTAGTGAGTCTGGCTTCCCCATCGATTCTGCTTGTCAGAAGGTGGCAAAAGGGGATTGCATGACCCCTGAGGGCACTGCAACTGTCATAAATATGAGTCAGGTGCCAAGTGTCTGAGTTTTGATCACGTGACTGTGGAGATGCTGCCATGGTCATAAGCAGTAGTGAGATTCAGCCGGTTCGAACCGATTCAAGCGAACCAGTTGTTAGATTGCTGGCTGGCCCTGCCCCTTCCAGGAGTCCCCACGCACCCCTTTTTGGGTCCCAGGTAAATGCAGGGAGGCCTACTAGGCCCCAAACTGGCCACGGGGAGGTCGGTGCAGCCCCTGCCATAGCCCGTTTTTGCTCCCAGGGAGATGCAGGAGGGTGAGTGCTGCCGGTCACATCCCCTGGCCACGCCCACCATGGACACGTCCATCCAGCCAGTCATTAGGGCAGAGAACCAGTTGTTAAATTATTTGAATCCCAACACTGGTCATAAGTGTGAAAACATTCAAAGGTCACTTTTTTCGATGCTGCTGTAACTTGGTTAGCCGCTGCCGTTGCAAAATTCAGACATCGATATTCAAATTTACATTCTCAAATTTGCCTTCCCCTGATTCCATCTCTTTTTCTGCTCCTGGTTTGTGGATTTGGATGACACTATAACCACCTATCAAATGTTCAACTTTGTTCTCGTGTCCGTATTTCCTTTTTTAAAAAACTTTTGGGTCAGGGGGGAAAAAGTTTTGTCCGCAGTGCTGAGAGTCGCTTCCAAAAATCTCCCAGCCATTCTGCAAAGAACTGCTGTATCCTTCAGCCATCCTCTGATGAAATGCCTCTCACTTTCTTTCTTTTTTTTTTTTTACACATAATTTATTCACAGCTTTCTTGTAAGTTCATTACCTGCAAATTGGCACCCGCCATCCCTAATCTTTCATGGAGATGGGATGAAGGCTAATTTTTCTCCATGCTTATATTCCCCTGATTAAAGAGAGGCCCCATAGAGTCCCTGTGTTTTCTTCGCTCCTTAAAAACTGAGCAGACTAAAATTACATGATGTTAGCTTTCCTTCCTTTCTTCCTTTCTTCCTGCCTGCCTGCCTGCCTTCCATCTTCCTTCCTTCTTTTTATTCTTCCATCACTCTTCCTTCCTTCCATTTTTGTTTCTTCCTTTTATTCTTCGATATTCATTCATTCATTCATTCTCCCATCATCCTTCCTTCCTTCTATTCCTCCATCTCCCTTCCTTCCTCCCATCTTCCTTCCTTTTCATATCCTTCTTTCTTTCTTTCCTTTTTCCTTTCTTCCTTCCTCCCTTCCATCTTCCTTTTATCCTTCCATCTTCTTTCTTTCCTTCCTTTCAAACTTCCATCTTCCTTTCTCCCAAAGCAAACAATTATAATGAAATTGGGGGGATTTTATAAAATCAGTGTTGGTGGAAGGCAAAGGGAATAAACTTACTCAAGAATATATGTTGTTTTGGAGGGTGTAAGGGCACAATTGAAATATATTGTATATCTTTTAGATGAAGAAATATAAGGGGGGAAAGGGTCTCCAGGGTGGGAGGGGGGGGCTCAGAGGTGGCATTCAGCAGGTTCTGACCAGTTCTGGAGAACCGGTAGCAGAAATTTTGAGTAGTTTGAAGAATCGGTAGCGGGAATTTTGAGTAGTTCGGAGAACCAGTAAATACCACCTCTGACTGGCCCCACCCTCTTCTATTCTCTGCCTCCCGAGTCCCAGCTGATCGGGAGGAAATGGGGATTTTGCAGTAACCTTTCCCTGGAGTGGGGAGGGAATGGAGATTTTACAGTATCCTTCCCCTGCCATGCCCACCAAGCCACGTCCACCAAGCCAAGCCACGCCCACCAAGCCAAGCCCACAGCAGTAAAAAAAAAATGTGAATCCCACCACTGGTAAAACTCCTCCACCACCAGTACAGAATTCCAATCTCAGCACTATATTAAAAAGAATCAGAGAAATCGGAATTGATCTACGGCAGAATTCAAAAATAATAACGGAGAGATGATGGGGCAATGAAGTGAGGCCCCAAGCTCCAAAAATAATTTCCTAATTATAGCCATCTCTCAGCAGTTGAACCAATTATCTGCTAGAGGTAGTAGGTTTTCTCTTCACTCAATGTTTTTCAAGGCTGGGCAGCCGTCTGTAAGGAAGGATTTAATCTGGATGTCTGCGCGAAGCAGGAAGTTGGACCTTATGGCTGACATGGTCTCTTCCAACGATATGTGCAAAACATGATGTTTGCCTCTAACTGTTCTCTGCCTCCCGAGTCCCAGTTGATGAGGAGGGAATGGGGATTTAGCCCCGCCATGCCCACCAAGCCACGCCCACCAAGCCACACCCACAGAACAGGTAGTAAAAATGTTTGAATCCCGCCACTGGTGTGGATGCACTGTAATATTAGTTGTTGTTTTTTTTCCTTTTTCTTTTTTCTTTCTTTCTTTTTTGTATTTAGATGTATATATACTACCGTATTTTTCAGAGTATAAGACGCACCTTTAGCTCCCAAAAGAGGGTGAAAATCCGGGTGTATCTTATACAGGGAATAAAGCATTTTTGGCCTCCCGAAACCCCACCCCCTTCACAAAAATGGATGTGCAGAGAGTTTGAGAGGCCTCCAAAGTGCTCTTAGGGGCTTGGGGGGGGGGAATTGAGCAACAAAACGGTCTGTTTTTTGCTCAATTGTGCCCCCCTCCCCAAGCCCTTAGGAGCACTTTGGAGGCCTCTCAAACTCTCTGCACGTCCCGCTTTTCACACAAAATGAGGCGTTCAGAGGGTTTGGGAGGTCTGCAGAGTGCAAAAACTTTTTATTTAATTTTAACTCTTCAAAATCTTGGTGCGTCTTTTGCTCTGAAAAACACGGTATGTTTGTATTATTTGCATTTTTTTAAAAAATTAAAAAAAATATTAAAAAGAAGAAAAGAAATCCCCACACTCCTGGAGAGAAAGGGAAAGCAAGCAAAGCTGCTTCTACAGCAGAGGAAAAATCCCCAAGAGAAATTGACCAAGCAAAGCTATAGCTGTAGGACTTTCTACATCTGCTTCTAGTTTCTTCCCCTCTCTTGGGATTCAGCCCACCTTTGTTTTCTCTCTCCTTTCCTCCTTAATCGGCTACGTCCTCGGGATAATTTATTAATTATGAGAAACCTTTTCCAGTTAATTAAGAGGTGTCGTTAGCACAGTATGCCCCATTGTGGCTCAATTAATTCATTCCTTCTTGGGGGGGAGGGGAGGGGGGGGAGGGGAGGAGAGAGAGAGAAAGAGGAGAGGGAGAAGAAGGGGAAGGCAAACTCTCCTGGAGCTTAACTTAATGTCAATGAGCCAAATCTGGCATCCTTCAATGTAACTAATTAGGCAACTAAGCCCAAACACATCCATTACGTTGAAGACAACATGTCAAGGATGGCCAGGTTGGAGTCCCATTTCATTAAGCAGAAGGTCTAAGTGCAGACATTGGATCATAAAGCATAGACTCTACTTGGGTTGTCCTTCCTTCCTTCCTTCCTTCCTTCCTTCCTTCCTTCCTTCCTTCCTTCCTTCCTTCTTCACATGTCCCTCATTTCCTTCCTTCTTTCCTTTCTTTCTACCTTCCTTCTTCAATTGTCCCTTTCCTTCTTTCCTTCCTTCTTCACATGTCCCTTTCCTTCTTTCCTTCCTTCTTCACATGTCCCTCATTTCCTTCCTTCCTTCTTGATGTCCCTCATTTCCTTCCTTCCTTCCTTCCTTCCTTCCTTCCTTCCTTCCTTCCTTCCTTCCTTCCTTCCTTTATCCTTTCCTTCTTCACATGTCCCTCCCTGATTTAATTTCTCCCTCCCTTCTTCCCTCTCTCTCTCTGTCCCTTCTTCACATGTCTCCCCTCCTTCATTTCTTTCCTTCCTTCTTCATCTAAACCCCCTCATTTCTTTCTTTTTTCCTTCCTTCTTCACCCAAACCCCCTCCCTCATTTCTTTCTTTCTTTCTTTCCTTCCTTCCTTCATCCTTTCCTTCTTCACATTTCCCTCCCTGATTTCCTTTCTCCATCACTTCCTCCCTCCCTTCTTCACTTGTCCCTCCCCCATTTCATCCCTCTCTCCCTTCTTTCTTCACATACTCATTCTTCTTCATTTCTTTCGTTCCCTCCCTCATTTCATCCCTCTCTCCCTTCCTTCTTCACTTGTAGCCTCTCCCTCATTTTCTTCCTTCCTACCTTCTTCACCTAAACCCCCTACCTCATTTATTTCCTTCCTTCCTTCCTTTTTTTCTTCATGGTCCCTCCCTTCCTTCCCTCCTATATAGGTCTATGCTTTGAGAAACTTAGCTTTGTTATCTATCTTTTGAGAAGATAACTGAACTTTATCATCAGGCTCATGCAACTTCTAGGGGACAAGTGGTCCCTGGTCAATTAATCCCCAATGAAATGAGGTGCTCACTTCCCCCCTTCCGTGTTCATAAAAACAATTCATCTCCGTGGGAGCACCTGGGCTGGGTCCATATAGCCATAGCTGATTATAGAACAAACGTTGACGTATATACTTGATGGGTGTTTTGCCCTTTGGAATGAATAGAGAAACAGGAAGCTCACCTTCCCTTATTATGAGGTCTCCAGTCACTAATGTGTGCAAAAAGGCCCGTGGCGAGGCAAAATAATATGCAAAAATCCATTAAGTAACACTGATTGCAAAAAATTAGGGTCAATTTCCATGGCCCAGCTATTGTCTCCACTCCATTCCTTGTGTTGAAATGTGTGGGCCTTCCAAATTATCCCTGGCAGTCGGGAGGTCAGTTATGTTGTGTTATATAGGGAGCTGGGATAATAGGCGGTGTTTCACCTGCAGTTTTTAAAAGTTCAGTGAAAAGGCTTTTTTAAAAGAATGCCCTGAATAGGAGAAGGGGGGTTGCTTAAGCCAAAGGACATTGCACTTTTTTTTTTAATTATAAAGCAAAGCATGCCATCCGATTTGACTTTTAAAGATTCTCTCCCTCCCCCTTCCTCCTTTTCCTCCCCTCCTTTCACTATCTTCCCTCCCTGCTTTCCTCTCTTCCTTCCTTCCACTATCCTCCCTCCCTGCTTTCCTTCCTTCCTTCCTTCCTTCCTTCCTTCCTTCCTTCCTTCCTTCCTTCCTTCCTTCCTTCCTTCCACTATCCTCCCTCCCACTATCTGCCCTCCCTGCTTTCATTCCTTCCTTCCTTTCTCCCTCCCTCCCTGGTTTCCTTCCTCCCCCCTCCCTCCCTCCTTTCCTACCCTACCCTACCCTACCCTACCCTACCCTACCCTATCCTATCCTATCTATCCTATGTTATCCTCCCTTATCTCCTCTTATCTCTTTTCCTAGCCTATCCCATCCTATCCCATCACACCCTCATCTCATATCTTCCTCCCTCCCTCCCTTCTGCTATGTTTCTTCTTGTAGTTAAGGTACCAGGCTAGAAATCAGAAGACCGTGAGTTCAAGTTCTGCCTTAGGCACAAAAGCCAGCTGGGTGACTATGGATTGTTGGACCCTCTCTCAGCCCAAACCACCTCACAGGGTTGTTGTTGTGGGGAAAGGTGGAGGAAGGAGCATTGGATGTGTTGACTTATTCCAGCATTGGATGTGTTGACTTATTCCAGCAGCCAAATCAGAGGAAGAGAAGGAGGATGAGATGTGGGAGTTGGGGTCAGTATCAAGGCAACCTGAGAGCTCCAAGGAGGATGAAGGAATGGAGCAGTCAGAGAGAGGGACAGAGACGGAACCTGGGCTGTCTGTCAACCCTCAGATGGAGAGTCAACAGCCCCCAGGTCTGGATGTGGCTGATGAGGAAGAGGAGGAACAGCTGGGCCCAGTTCCTGATGCGTGGATGTGCAAAAAGCAGAGGAGAGGAGAGCAGTGGAAATTTATGGGCCGGTCCTTGGGACAGAAGAGCCACCTCTGCTAGCAAAGCCCCACCCTAGCTCTGGGGATAAAAGGCAGGGGGCGGAGATGAATAGATGTGGCAGAGGAGAGGAGAGCAATGGAAATCTATGGGCCGGTCCTTGGGACAGAAGAGCCACCATTGCTAGCAAAGCCCCACCCTAGCTCTGGGGATAAAAGGCAGGGGGTGGAGATGAATAGATGTGGCAGAGGAGAGGAGAGCAGTGGAAATCTATGGGCCGGTCCTTGGGACAGAAGAGCCACCGCTGCTAGCAAAGCCCCACCCTAGCTCTGGGGATAAAAGGCATGGGGCGGAGATGAATAGATGTGGCAGAGGAGAGGAGAGCAGTGGAAATCTATGGGCCGGTCCTTGGGACAGAAGAGCCACCGCTGCTAGCAAAGCCCCACCCTAGCTCTGGAGATAAAAGGCAGGGGGTGGAGATGAATAGATGTGGCAGAGGAGAGGAGAGCAGTGGAAATCTATGGGCCGGTCCTTGGGACAGAAGAGCCACCGCTGCTAGCAAAGCCCCACCTTAGCTCTGGAGATAAAAGGCAGGGGGTGGAGATGAATAGATGTGGCAGAGGAGAGGAGAGCAGTGGAAATCTATGGGCCGGTCCTTGGGACAGAAGAGCCACCGCTGCTAGCAAAGCCCCACCCTAGCTCTGGAGATAAAAGGCAGGGGGTGGAGATGAATAGATGTGGCAGAGGAGAGGAGAGCAGTGGAAATCTATGGACCGGTCCTTGGGACAGAAGAGCCACCGCTGCTAGCAAAGCCCCACCCTAGCTCTGGGGATAAAAGGCAGGGGGCGGAGATGAATAGATGTGGCAGAGGAGAGGAGAGCAATGGAAATCTATGGGCCGGTCCTTGGGACAGAAGAGCCACCATTGCTAGCAAAGCCCCACCCTAGCTCTGGGGATAAAAGGCAGGGGGTGGAGATGAATAGATGTGGCAGAGGAGAGGAGAGCAGTGGAAATCTATGGGCCGGTCCTTGGGACAGAAGAGCCACCGCTGCTAGCAAAGCCCCACCCTAGCTCTGGGGATAAAAGGCATGGGGCGGAGATGAATAGATGCAGAAGACAACTATTCATCTTCCAGCCAGACCGACTTTTTAGCCTGTGTTGAGAGAGAAACTTTTTGCCGGGGCTTCTGGCGCTTCTAATCAAGGAATCTTTGGGTTCACTTCGGAAGGTGTTTGGGCAGCTAAGTCAGAACACAAAATAATAATAAAAGCGAGACGCAAAGAACTCTATAAATAAACATTGCCTCTGCAATGGAAACTTCTGCCATCGTCCCTAAGAATTGTATGCTGAGAGTGGGATGAAAGTTCTCCTCATTTCAGAGATATACAGTAGCGGGGACGTGGGGGTGGTGGTGTTAGAGACTTTTAGGTACCTCGTATAATCCTGGAAAGATGGTAGTTGAATTTGTGTTATATTTTTTATGGGAAAGAATTCATCATCATAATAGAGCAGTGAAATGGAAAGTGGCAGGGGGAGGGGGGGAAATGCCTTAATAACCCCATTTAGGTTTCAGTCAAAGTAAGGAGCCTGGATGGGAAAGCTCACAGCAACCTGGCAAAAAGAGTGATTAGTTGTCGCTTTTATATACCTCCTTTCCAACAAAGGGCCAGTTCTGACGCTCTAATTATTGTTTCTCCTGAGAGCAAATAGGGAAGAGAGCAGGAAATTCATCTCCAAGCATACAGGATGTCTTTGAAATCGCAGATTGTCTGCAGCCAGGGGGAAATTATGTATGTATGTATGTATGTATGTATGTATGTATGTATGTATGTATGTATGTATGTATGTATACACACACAAGAGAGAGACAAACATCTATCTATCTATCTATCTATCTATCATCTATCTATCTATCTATCTATCATCTATCTATCTATCTATCTATCTATCTATCTATCTATCTATCTATCATATCTATCTACCTACCTACCTACCTACCTACCTATCCTACCTATCTATCTATCTATCTATCTATCTATCTATCTATCTATCTATCTATCTATCTATCTATCTATCTATCATCTATCTCTATCAATATCTCTATCTCTCTATTTATCTATCTCTATCCATCTCTCTCTCTCTCTCTCTCTCTCTCTCTATCTCTATCTCTATCAATATCTCTATCTATCTCTATCAATATCTCTATCTACCTACCTACCTATCCATCCATCCATCCATCCATCCATCTATCTATCTATCCATCCATCCATCTATCTATCTATCATCTATCTATCTCTATTCACCTCCCCCTCTCTCTCTCCATCCATCCATCCATCCATCCATCCATCCATCCATCCATCTATCTATCTATCTATCTATCTATCTATTAAACTCTCTCTCTCTCTCTCTCTCTCTCTCTCTCTCTCATCTCTCTCTCTATCTATCTATCTCATCTCTCTATCCATCTCCATCTCTCTCTCTCTCTCTGTCTATCTATCTATATCCATCTCTCTCTCTCTTTCGCTCTGTCTATCATCTATCTATCTATCTATCTATCTATCTATCTATCTATCTATCTATCATCTATCTATCTCTATCCAACTCTATCCATCTCTCTCTCTGTGTGTCAATCTCTATCTATCTATCTATCTATCTATCTATCTATCTATCTATATCTATATCTATATCTATATCTATATCTATATCTATATCTATATCTATATCTATCTATCTATCTATCTATCTATCTATCTATCTATCTATCTATCTATCTATCTATATATATATATGTATATCATCATCATCTCTATCCAACTCTATCCATCTCTCTCTCTCTCTCTGTCAATCTCTATCTATCATCTATCTATCTATCTATCTATCTATCTATCTATCTATCTATCTATCTATCATCTATCTTTAGTGCCATCCAGCCTTAGTCAACAGATGAAAAATTATTTCACTTGAAATGCGGTGGCCGACCCTTCTTTGTCCAGGGAGTCCTCGACAACAATTACCAGATAAACAGAGTTGGAAGGGACCTTATAGATCATCTAGTCCAACACCTGGCCCAAGCAGGAGAACTTACACCATTTCTTACAGATGGCAGTCCAATCTCTTCGTGAAAGTCTGAAGTGATGAAGCCCCCATAACTTCTGAAGGAAAGTTGTTCTATGGGTTGATTGTTCTCACTGTCAGAATATTTCTCCTTATTTCCAGGTTGAATCTTCTCCTTGGTCACTTTCCATCCATTATTCCTTCTGTGGCCTTCCGGTGCTTTGGAAAAAGCTTCACCCCTTCCTCTTTGTGGCAGCCCCTCAAATATTGGAAGATTGCTATCATGTCTCCCCTAGTCCTTCTTTCTCTTAAGCTAGACATACCCAGTTCCTGCAACCGTTCTTCATATGTTTTAGCTTCCAGTCCCCTAATCTTCTTGGTTGCTCTTCTCTGCAGTTTTTCCAAAGTCTCAACATCTTTTTTTATAGTGGGTGACCAAAACTGGATGCAGTATTCTAGGTGTGGTCTTACTAAGGCTTTATAGAATGGTATTGGTACCTCCCTTGATCTTGATTGATCAGACAGTGACCCTTCCAAGTTACAAGGGCACTGGGGAAAAAAGTGACTTGGGACCCTTGCTTACGCAGCCGTTGCCACATCCCCCACCATCACATGATCAACATCCCCACCACAGTCGCACGATCAATATTCAGCTTCTTTGCACTGATTCATAATGTATTGGTTATTCAGTGACTTTTACTATTTGTAGGACGTCCTGGAGCATGGGATGAGAATGCAGTAGGGAAATTGTCGTTTTCAGTTGCTTGTTTGTTTAGGAGGTTTTCATCCCATCCTTCATTGTTTTTTTAGCAAATAAGTCAAGGAAAACACACCGAATTGTCCTTCCTCCTCCTGTTTTTCCCTGAAAACATTACCCTCTGTTTGTGAGTGAGTGAGTGAGTGAGAGAGAGAGAGAGAGAGAGAGAGAGAGATATTGGCCCAGTCAGCTGGATTAGAACACACAGTCTCCTGGTGATTGAATAACACAGCTGGAACGAACCTAGAAGATCTTCTAGTCCAACACCCTGCTGAAGCAGGAGACTCTCTACCAGTCTGGACAAATGCCTCTCCAATCTCTTCTTTAAAAACCTCTAGTGTTAAAGCACCCACAACTTTTAGAGTTCAGCTGTCACCCAGCTGACTTTCATATTTAAGGCAGGACTAACACCCATCGTCTCCTGGTTAATAGAATTGGCTGCTTCCTCCAACACTACATTTTTTCCCCACTTGTTGTTGTTGTTAGTTGCAAAGTCATGTCCTACCCATCACAATCCCGTGGACAACGTTCCTCCAGACCTTCCTGTCCTCTACCATCCTCTGGAGTCCATTTAAGTTCATGCCGACTGCTTCGGTGACTCCATCCAGCCACCTCCTTCTCTGCCATCTCCAGGGAGTCCTTCCTTCTCATTAGGTGGCCAAAGCATTTGAGTTCCCTCTGCAGGATCTGGCCACCTAAGGAGCAGTCAAGGTTGATGTCCTCTAGGATTGACCGGTTGGATTGCTTTGCCATCCAAGGGACTCACAGGAGTCTCCTCCAGCACCAGAGTTCAAAGGCCTCCATTCTTTGGTGCTCAGCCTTCCTTATGGTCCAGCTTTCCCAGCCGTACATTGCAACTGGGAAAACCATCGCTCTTTTCACTAGAAGTCCATCAAGAGAGGTTGAAGAGTCTTCAGTCCGATCTTATGCCGATCCATCACTGAGCAGAGGATTGACTTAGATGACTTCCCTCTCAGCCCCATTATTCTGTGACTGGGGAATAATCGAATTATCCTCTTCTTCCATTTTGATTCAATCCCCATGCAAATGTAAACAAATCCAATTTAGTTCTGGTTGTGATCCCAACCGCTGTTTTTCCCCGCATACGGCGCCCTGCACAGGTTTTTCACAGATGGAGTTGACCCTTCACACAAAACACACACACACACACACACACACACACAAACCTTTTGCTATGCAGATAAAATCACTGATGCCGGAGAGAGGGAGAGGGGAGAGGTGGCTATTGCACAAGCTTTGCTGACCCCATTGTGTGAGTCTCATTTCACAGTGTCTCATTTCACAGATATATAACTTCGGGGGGGTGGAGAGAGAATCCACCATAAATTTGACAGTACTGACTAGCAGCCAATGCTGTAGTAAAAAGATATATTGATTGAGTGTGAGATCTAGTCATCTATTCCCTTGTATTTCAACAAAACACACTGAAGCCTGTTTAATTTTCTCCTCCTATTGAAGTGGTTCCGTTCACACAAAACACAAAACACACAAACACACTTACACAAATACACACATTGGCCTAGAACAGGGATGTCAAATTCAATTTCATTGAGGGCAGCATCAGGCTGCAGTTGACTTCAGGGGACCAGGTGGGCGTGGCTGACTGGATGGGGGTGGCCAGCTTGGCGCCACTCTCCGGGTGTGGCAGACTGGATGGGTGTGGCCAGATGGGTGGGTGTGGCCAGTGGGCACCACACAGTTTGATGCCAAACTGCTGGCATGTTTCCTCTTTGCATTGAGTAGACCAGGCTAAAGCAACGCGGACTGGACTGAAGCATGCACTCAGAGGACCGGTTGTTAAACCAGTAGGATCAGTGGTGGGATTCTTTTTTTTTTTACTACCGGTTCTGTGGGTGTGGCTTGGTGGGCATGGCATGGTTTGGTGGGTGTGGCTTGGTGGGCATGGCAGGGGAAGGATACTGCAAAATCCCCATTCCCTCCCAATCAGCTGGGACTCGGGAGGCAGAGAATAGATGGGGGCATGGCCAGCCAGAGGTGGTATTTACCGGTTCTCCAAACTACTCAAGATGTCCACTACTGTTTCTCCAGAACTGGTCAGAACCTGCCGAATGTCACCTCTGGTTAGGATCCCACCCCTGACATTCTGAAAGCAGGACGAGAAGCAACGGATGGAAACTAATCAAGTAGAGACTCAACCTAGAACTAAGGAGGAATTTCCTGACGGTGAAACAATTAATCAGTGGAGCAACTTTCCTTCAGAAGTTGTGGGTGTTAAGAAGAGAGATTGGACAACCACTTGTCTGAAATGGTGCAGTGCAGCGATGGCTAACTTTTTTTGGCTCCCATGCCAAAAGCGGGGGGAACGCAGGAGGGGGTATGTGGGTGTGCTACACCCATAATGCTATGCATGTGACCTTCGCCCCGCATGCGCATGCATGTGTGACCAGCAATCCCACTTTTGGTGAGTTTTTTTTCACCCTCCCCAGGCTCCAGAAACTTCCCTGAAGCCTCCGGTGGGCGATAAAACAGACCTACGGGGAACCCGGAAGTTCGGAAATGGTGACTTCTGGTTGTCTGTAGGGCCGATTTTTGACCTCCAGAGGCTTCAGGAATCTTTGGAGTCACTTCCAGTTTGCTCGTAGCGCCAGTTTTTGCCCTCTGGAGCCTTCAGAGAAGCCTCCTGAAGGCTCCGGAGGGCGAAAAACAGCCTCAAAAGAAGGCCAAAGCCAGCTAGCCAGCGCACGCATGCAGGCTGGAGCTGACAGCACAACACCTTGCATGCCCTAACAAATGGCTCCATGTGTCACCTGTGGCACGCATGCCACAGGTTCGCCATGTGCCACCTGTGGCACGCATGCCACAGGTTTGCGGGTGTAGGGTCTCCTGCTTGAACAGTTGAGGGAACTGGGTATGTCTAGGAACAGAAGTACTAGCGGGTGATATGATAGCAATCTTCTGGTACTTGAGCGACTGTCTCAGAGAGAAGGGTGTGTGTGTCAACCTGTTCTCCAAAGATTCCATAAGTTGATCTGTTCTTCAAAGCATCTAAGGGCAAGACCAGAAGTAATAGGTGGAAGATCATGAAGGAGAGAAAGAAAGTGAGAACGATTAAGCCATGGAACGACTTGTCTCCAGAAGATGTGAGTGCTCCAACACTGGAGGCTTTTAAGAAGAAGATTGGACAGTGATTTGTCTGAAATGGGTATAGGGTTTCCTGCCTGAGCGGAAGGTTGGACTAGAAGGCCTCCGAGGTCCCTTCCAACTCTGCTCTTCTGTTATTCTGAAATGGTCTACTTCTTTATTTTTATTTATTTATTTACTGCATTGTCATTGTACGTATATACACAGTAGACCCATACAACGAAATTAGCATAACATCCACACAACAGACCAGGCAATGCTGTCCAGAAGTTCACTGATGGTGGCTCTTTAGTTGATTGTTGAGTGCAATTATAACTCTGGGATAAAAACTATTCAGAAGACGTGTGGTCCAAGTTTTAATTGTTCTGTATCTTCTGCCAGAAGGCAGCAGTCCAAAAATATTGTAAGCAGGATGGGAAGAGTCTCTGAGAATGTTGTTCAACTGTCTCAAATGACAAGATGCGAAGATGTCATCCAGAGCCCAGTGATATTTTTCTGTCCACTGCAGAGCTGCTCCCACACCATGCAAGAATGCCTTATGTTAGGACACTCTCGATGGTGCTGTGGTAGTAGGACAGAAGTAGGTGCTGAGATAGAGGTATCTTCCTGAGCATTCGCAGGAAGTGCATCCTCTTCTGTGCCTTCTTCACAAGCATGTTAGCATTCATGGTCCATGAGAGGTCCTCCGAAATATAAGTGCCAGTTTTCTTGCATTCTTCCTGAAGTACCTGCACGATGGGTCATTTCAAACTGACCTAGTTAAATGAGAATGTGTAAACCGAGGCTATTTATTGTGTTTGGCTTTGACCGGTCAGTGCCTTACATTAAATGTTGCTGTGTCAGAGAATTTAAGGTTTTTATGGCCTATAAACAGCCAGGTTCTGTTCACCACGGAGTCACCACAACGACACACTCAAATTTCTCTCTTTTGTTCAGTCGGTTATTTACCTCAGCTAAAAAACATGCGGTACCCTGAGATTGCGAGCTTATTCAAACGTGCTCGGTGGCGTGGACAGAGGAAATATTTACATTTTAATAAGATTTTAGCTTATTTACAGACCCGCCCAAAATGCAAACGGATATAGGATCATTCTCTGAGATTCACATTTCTTCATGGTTTTGCATGGTTTTGTAGCAGGAATTGTTTGCAAAACTCTAAGCAGAAGTAGGGGATAAAACATGCAGGTTGGGAGATATTGGTATGAGAAAATGTATCTCTTGGGCTTAAAGCAGACCGAGACGAGACAGAAAGGTTTTTAAAAATGAGAAACTGCATGAAATTTAACTTGGGAGAATCATCTATTCATCTTTGGATGTGGGGACATCATTAAAATTAAATGGTATAGAATAGAATAGAATAGAATAGAATAGAATAGAATAGAATAGAATAGAATAGAATAGAATAGAATAGAATAGAATAACAAAGTTGGAAGGGACCTTTGAGGTCTTCTAGCCCAACCCCCTGCCTAGGCAGGAAACCCTATACCGTTTCAGACAAATGGCTATCCAACATCTTCTTTTATTCATAATAAAATTTTTATTGGTTTTTCAAAATTTACAGGGAAAAGGGTAAATGGACAGGTATACAAATTTTGGCAGTTGCAAAGTGTGTGAGGCCCCCCTCCCTCCATACCCATAGCGTACATTTATATATAATGCATTAGTATATAATTGATTATAATCAGCATATTAGTTCTATTATTAAATTCAATCAAATTAAACATTACAATATAAAATCCAAATATAATTCCATTTTCACTTTCGGTCAATTTATAATAATATGATTTTCATATTTATTTCTGTGATCTGAGTCTTCTTGCTATTGCCCCATCTCCCTCCACTGGCAGAGCTCTGGCCCCTCCCGTGTCCTGCGTGTCCGTTGTAGTGTCTGGTGGTTTCTCTAGGAGTGTTTTATTTTTTTCCATAAAGGCCTGCGCCTCTATGGGTGAATTAATTCTGATTCTTGTCTCCTCCCAGAATATCAGCATACCTTCAGGCATCAACCATCTAAACCACACCCCTTTCTGGTATAATTTATTCGCTAATTGCGAATAATTTTTTCTTTTTTCTCTAATCTTCTTAGGGATCTGCTTCAGAATGGTTATCTCCATATCATGATATGTCAATGCTTGCCCCCTTTGTACACCCAGAATTTCATCTCTTGTGGTTTTTCTAAGGAATTTAATGTGAACCTCCCTGGGTACATTGTGTGTTCTAGCATAAGCTGAGTTCACTCTATAAACCAGATCTATATCCCACCCCATCTGTTGTTTTTCTTTGTGTGTATAGTCAGCCAGAATGTTTGTCATGATGTCCCTTATATTTTCCCCATCTTCTTCTATAACATTTTGAAATCTAAGATAATAGGACATTCTCTCAAATTCTAATTTCATCTGTTGGATGTCAAGATCTTTGTTCCCTTTCTGCACAGCTTCCACACACCCCCTCACCTCCTCCACCCCCCCTTCCACAAGATTCAGTCTTTGTGAGTTCTTATATATTTGGGCTTGATTTTCTTTAATTTCATCTTTCATTTCCCTTAGCTGTTTCTTGATTTCCTCCTGGCCCTGTAAAATTTGTTGAAGCATTTGTTGAAAGTCCATCTCTGTAGTCTTATGTTGCATCAGTTCTGTTATCTTTGACTGTGTGGCTGGACTGGATGTTGCGGATGTTGGAGCAGAAGTGGCAAAGCCAGGTTTTCCAGGAGGGGGTCTTTTAGATGCCATCCTTTATAACGTTAAAAGTTCAGTCCAAATATGAAGTAAGCAGTTAGAAAAGAAGGGTAGCCAGGTGAATCCGGGAGCAGAAGAACCAGGCAGAAGAGAGTCTCTCCAATAAGTCTGGCAATAGATAGAAAATTTCCCCTAGAAGGTTGAAAAAATACCAATCCACAAGAGGTTCCTCTGGGAGACACGGAGACAAAGACCGGAAGCCTGAATTTTAAAGGTGGAGTCAGGTTTCAGAGTTCATAAAGACAACGGAAGTGTGCCATCTTGCCCTGCCAGTTTTGGGCACAGAGGCGTAACAAAGTTTTAAAAAGTTCCAAAAGTCCTCAAATCATTGTAATATGTAAAATTAAATTGAAAAGAAAATCATCTCAGCCTAAGTGAGGCTTCATTCGTTGGCTCTCCCCCCTCCTCCTTCCCCGGGGGCTGAGAGCAAAATTGTTTCTTGCCGCTTGTCCAAGGGGGGGGGGAAGCCCCCCTCCCTCCAGCCGCACCTCCAAAATGCTCCGAAAGCTATTTTAAAGTTTTAAAAGCTGAATAAATCTTCATGCAAAGTAAGGGATGAAGAGAGAGGCAACCTCACCGCACCGCAGCTGCTTCCTTCAATTGTAGCATTCTCCAGTCGGCTTGTAGCGAGGCGCGAGGCGTGGAAACGCGATGCGCCCTCCGAGCTTGCTCCCCGGTGCCTTGGGCGCGCGAGAGAGCTCCCGCCGGCTGCCGCCGCTGCAGGAGACCTCCGCGATGCCGCCCCTCCGGCAGGACCCCTCTGCGGGGTGTCCTGTGCCCCCCAAGGAGTGGGGAAGCCCACCGGGGAGCCGGAGCGGGCAAAGAGCTGCCCGTCGCCGCCGCCGCCGGAACCGGAACTCCTATCCAGCATCTTCTTAAAGACTTCCAGTGTTGGAGCATTCACAACTTCTGGAGGCAAGTAGTTTCACTGATTAATTGTTCTAACTCTCAGGAAATCTCTCCTAAGTTTTAAATTGCTTCTCTCCTTGATTAGTTTCCACCCATTGCTTCTTGTTATACCTCCAGGTGCTTTAGAGCAGTGATGGCGAACCTTTTTTGGCTCACGTGCCACAAGTGGGGGGAGCGCAGGGGGGTTGAGTGCGGGCGTGCCGCACCCATAATGCAATGTGCGACACCCCCCCCCCATTTTTACATGCTTTTTTCGCCCTCCCCAGGCTCCAGGGGCTTTATAGGAGCCTGGGGAGGGCGAAAAGAGCCTCCCCTGAACCCCCGGAGGCTTCAGGGACCGTCCCTGAAGCCTTCGGAGCGCTGAAAATCACCCTCCGAGCAAACCGGAAGTGACTTCCGGGTTGCTCGGAGGGTTGTTTTAAGCGCTCCAAAGGCATCAGGGAAGCCTTGGACGATCCCTGAAGCCTTCAGAGCGCTTAAAACGACCCTCCGAGCAACCCGGAAGTCACTTCCGGTTTGCTCGGAGGGTGATTTTCAGCGCTCCGAAGGCTTCAGGGACGGTCCCTGAAGCCTCTGGGGGTTCAGGGGAGGCTCTTTTCACCCTCCCCAGGCTCCTATAAAGCCTCTGGAGCCTGGGGAAGGCGAAAAATAGCTTTTAAAAAGGTGAACTCAGCTGGCCAGCACACGCATGCGCGCTGGCCAGCTGACTGGGCAGCGCCTCGCGTGCCCTGACAAATGGCTCAGCGTGCCACTTGTGGCACGCGTGCCATAGGTTCGCCATCACTGCTTTAGAGAATAGCTTGACTCCCTCTTCTTTGTGGCAACCCCTGAGATATTGGAAGACTGCTATCATGTCTCCCCTAGTCCTTCTTTCTCTTAAGCTAAACATACCCAGTTCCTGCAACCGTTGTTCATATGTTTTAGTCTCCAGTCCCCTAATCATCTTTGTTGCTCTTCTCTGCACTTTTTCTAGAGTCTCCACATCTTTTCTACATCGTGGCAACCAAAACTGAATGCCGTATTCCAAGTGTGGCCTTACCAAGGCATTATAAAGTGTATTAACCCTTCACATTATCTTGATTCTATCCCTCTGTTGATGCAGCTTAGAACGGTGTTGGCTTTTTTGGCAGCTGCTGCACATGGCTGGCTCATTTGTCTGGCAAAGGTTTTGTATGCTCTAGTTTGCAGTACAATATTACCGGAGAAGAAGCTTTGCAAAATTAGGTTAATAACTCTTAATGCCTTTTTGGCAATGCTGTTACAGTATTACAGTATTTGATTCCTTATTTGGATGTTTTCTTTTGAAGCTCAGAAATCTTATCTCGGTTGGTTTCTTTTAGATGTCATATTCTTTTTTCAGTCACCCAGCTTCCTCGTTAACAGACATCAATGCATTTTCTGCGATCCCTTTCTTTTAGGAAAGCCACTTAGTGTTTACATGTTCAGACTCACCAGGGAACAATTGTTTGACTGTTCGGTCCCTGTCCCAGAGGGAAAGAATCATTTGTAACTGGAAATAGCTCAACAGTTACAGCAACCCATCAATCAGCCCAAATGGGCCAACCCACATTAACAGTTAATCTTGCCTGACCTGTTACTGTCTGCATTTCTACAAAGAAAAATGCAGGACAAGAAGCAAAGGATGGAAACTAATCAAGGAGAGAGGCAACCTAGAACTAAGGAGAAACTAACAGTGAGGACAATTACCGTATTTTTTGGAGTATAAGACACACTCCCCCCCCCCCCCCCCAAAAGGAGGGTGAAAATGTGGATGCGTCTTCTACATCGAATGTAGTCAAAAACAAATGTGAGGTGATGGTCTGTGGCAATCCCTGCAGCCTGGAACAGCTGATTTGGGGGGGGGATTCTGGGAGGCTGACCCACCCGCCAATCAGCTGCTCGTGCTGAATCAGGCTGCAATAATGTGCTGAAGCTGACCTGGCTGTCCACTATTTGCTGCAAGGACATGTCAGAGTTTGCAGCAGCAATCACATTCAGAAAGCACATACAAGTCACTGATTCAGCAGGATTCAATAACTTCTCTTTATATCTAATATAACACATGAAGTAAATATACAATACCAAAAGCAGTTTTCCAGCGTGGTAATTCAGCAGAGGAGAGAAGTCTCACTTTCAGTTTTAGTTTCAGATATCAGCACAGCAGGCTGCTTTAGTACAGAACAAGCCACGCCCAGGCTCCTTGCTGTCTCCTTCCTTTTTGCTCACACAGTAGATACTGATTGTTTCCAAACAGCCCTCAACTCTCTCACACTATGACAGGATGCTAGCTGGATGAATACCATGGATGCCGGTAGGCAGAAGCAGATTTTTTTCCTTCTTATTTTCCTCCCCAAAAACTCAGGTGTGCCTTATACTCCAGAGCATCTTATACTCTGAAAAATACTGTAACTAGTGGAAAAGTTACTTTCTAGTCCTTTCTACGTAAGAGAAGGCAAAATAAATGAATTAACCAAGGCAGGGTCCAACACTGGTTAATGGCAACCATGGCTTCAGTCAAGGTCAATATATTACAAGAAATGAAATACGGGGAGCAAGATTTAGATCTTTGTGAGAGGCTACCAATTAAATTTTGGGATGAACCACAGATTGCAGGCTGGATGGTTTTCTTTGGCTATGTACACAGTGACTTATTGGAAATAAAGCTTGTTCAATTGCTTCTATTTTTAAGTAGAAGATTGAAATTAAATTAAATTTCAATTTAATTTAATTTAATTTAAATTTGTAATTTAATTTTAAAATGGAAGCTTTTATCTGCCATTGGTCAAAAATGGTGTAGGGTCTCCTGCTCAGGTGGGGCATTGGACTAGATGACCTCCAAGGTCCCTTCCAATGATGTTAATCTGTTTTCTGTTAAATTGGTACAGAATCTTTGTTCCCTCTTTATATACAGTAATTTAGTTTTCTCATTGCTAGTTCCTTGATTAGGGTATTGTTTTCTGTTTGTTTGCTTGATTGTTTGTCTGGTGTTAATCCCTGCTTATCTGGGTGTAAACTGATGGAGAAGATGTATGCTGGTCTTTTTATTTCCTTCTTTTCTTTTCTTACTGTCTCCTTTGAATGGTGTGTAAACATGATTTATTTCTATGTGTCTATTGATGGCGGATTTGTCTGAATGCCAAACTTCCAGACTTTTCTAGCATTGCTCATTTAGCTGGTTCTGGGATGCTCACTGTTTCCCAGTGGAAACTATGGTGGAGTCCTTTACTGTTCATGATCTGTTTGTATAAACAACCTGAAATTGAAACCATGTGCTGAGTGACTCTTACCGTCTCCCTGATTGGAACATGACTGTCAGCACTAATCCAGCTGCTGATCACATCAATTTTCTTTAAAGGGTTTTTAACTGATTAACCATTACAAATTGATTAACCTTTGTTCCCAAAGAAAATGAAAATCAGGTTTCGGATACTTGACACAAGGCAAATTGTAATTATAGCTCCTATAGTAATGTTCTTGTTAGCACTTCCATGCTGGCATGCTCATAAGTCATTAGATCTTCCGTCAAAAGCTCTTCTTGGTCTCTACCCATTGCAGTGACTACAATGATCTTTAGGAATGACAACTGGAATTAACAGCAGCCTTTTCATAGCCTCTGATTTTTCCCAGGAGAGTTTCGACAAGTATACTGGATTAAAATGCCTCACATTAAGACAGGCATATACAATCAGTCATTTAGTGAAAGTTACCCTGTAAAGAGTGTAGAATAGAGTGTAGAATAACAGGGTTGGAAAGGACCTTGAGGGTTGTTGTGGTCCAGCAGCGGCCGGCTGAGATGTTGGTGGACTCTGACAGACCATTATGGGACTGCTCTGGAGGATGAGGAAGACTCTGGAGGGGGTTTGGAGTCAGAGCAGGAACTAGAGAGGCCTGTTGGCCACCAGGTGGCATCTGAGTCAGGGAGCAGTGAGGAGGAACAGAGGGAGGTTGTCCCTGATGTGCGTAGACGTCGAATTGATAGGAGACAGGAACAGCTGTGGAGAAGACGTCATAGAAGGAAGTAGGGACAGCTGGTTAAGGGTGTGGCCCCTCCCAAAGAGTTGATAAGTGGAGCGAAGGGAGGGGGATCTTTGCAGGAGACAACAGTCCATATTCAAGCCATTGTGGAAGCCTTCTGTAAGTGTTATCTTGTGTTTGTGAAGAGAACTTTCTAGACTCCCAGCCAAAGGGTGGCTTTATCTATGTAATTAGTCGTGGCAGACTGCCAAGCCTGGGTCTGCATAGCCATTGTAATCACAGGACAGAACAGGGGTCTTCTAGCCAACACTTCACTCAAGCAGAGTAGACCTTATACCAGGGGTATCAAACTCAAGGCCTGGGGGTTGGTTCTGGACCACGGGGTATGTAGAGCTGGCCTGCAGGGCCACCCTGGAATCAGCAAAGAATAGGACCGTGCAGAGGTGGGTTGTTCCCGGTTCGGTCTAGTTCGGCTGAACCGGTAATGGTGATTTGTCCTGGGTTGCAGAACCAGCAGCAACCCAGGCTGGCCACGCCCCAAACCAGTTCCCTGGTCTCTTCTGTTGTTGCCAGCATGCGCAGAACAATTTTCAGCCAACTGCGCATGCGTGAGCAATGCGTGGTGCATATGCACGACTGAAGCTAGCAGTGCGTGAATGAAGCTAGTAATGCACACACAAAGCATGCGTGAAGTGGGCAGGTACCAATCGGTACAGGAACCACCCCTGGGTCTGCAGTCATTCTGCCAGCAAAAATGGAGCTCAGGAGGGTCACGTGCAACCTTCCCAAACTCCGTTTTCACTGGTAGTGTTGCAGGAGGCCATGGCAGCCAAAAACTGAGCTCGGGAGCCTGTTTTCGGTGGCAGAGCACTCAGGGCCAGCACAGCCCCTGACACGAAGTGATGTCGAACTTGCCAGGCCCACCCTGTCAAACACAACCCTGATGCGACCCTCAGTGAAATCGGCTTTGACACCCCTGCCTTATACCATTGGAGACAAATGGTTGTCCACTCTCTTCTTAAAAACTTCCAATGATGAAGGACCCAAACCTTCTGGGGACAAGTTGTTCCACTGGCTAATTGTTCTCACTCTCAGGAAGTTTCTCCTTTGTTCCAGGTTGAATCCCTCTTTCATGATCTTCCACCTTGTCTCGCTCTTAGGTGCTTTGGAGATAAATCAACTCCAGTGGTGAAATTCCATTTTTTTTACTACTGGTTCTGTGGGTGTGGCTTGGTGGGCGTGGCAGGAGAAAGAAACTGCAAAATCTCCATTCCCTCTCCACTCCAGGGGAAGGAAACTGCAAAATCTCCATTCCCACCCCACTCCAGGGGAAGGAAACTGCAAAATCTCCATTCCCTCTCCACTCCAGGGGAAGGAAACTGCAAAATCTCCATTCCCTCTCCACTCCAGGGGAAGGATACTGCAAAATCTCCATTCTTACCCTACTCCAGGGGAAGGATACTGCAAAATCTCCATTCTTACCCTACTCCAGGGGAAGGAAACTGCAAAATCTCCATTCCCACCCCACTCCAGGGGAAGGAAACTGCAAAATCTCCATTCCCTCTCCACTCCAGGGGAAGGATACTGCAAAATCTCCATTCTTACCCTACTCCAGGGGAAGGAAACTGCAAAATATCCATTCCCACCCCAATCCAGGGGAAGGATACTGCAAAATCTCCATTCTTACCCTACTCCAGGGGAAGGAAACTGCAAAATCTCCATTCTTACCCTACTCCAGGGGAAGGAAACTGCAAAATCTCCATTCCCACCCCACTCCAGGGGAAGGAAACTGCAAAATCTCCATTCCCACCCAACTCTAGGGGAAGGAAACTGCAAAATCTCCATTCCCTCTCCACTCTGGGGCCAGACAAAGGTCGTATTTGCCGGTTCTCAGAACTACTCAAAATTTCCGCTACCAGTTCTCCAGAACCTGTCAGAACCTGCTGGATTTCACCCCGATCAACTCCCTCTTCTTTGAGAGTCCCTGAAGTACCAGAAGGCTGCACTCCGAATTGTTCTGTTCGTTAGACTAGACATACCCAGTTCCCTCAAATCGTTCATCAAACAGTTTAGCCTCCAGACCTCTTGTCATTTTTGTTGCTCTTCTCTGCACTTTTTCTGGGGCATCTGCATCTTTTTTGTACCATGGTGAGCAAAATTGGACACAGTATTCCAAGGGTAATGTCACTAGTACAGTATAACAGAGTACTAACACTTCATGTGATCTTGATACTGTCCCTCTGTTGTTGCAACCTAGCAACCTATCTGCATTGGCTTTCTTGGCAGTTCCAACACACTGCTGGCTCATATTTCAGTGGTGATCCTACAGGACAGCGAGATCCTTCTCACAGTTACTACTGTTGAGCCAGGTATCACCCATTCTGTACCTGTGCATTTGTTGGCTAGGGTCCATTGTTCAAGTCTATCAAGATTCTTCTGAGACTTGAATTTATCTTCCAAAGTGTTAGATAATTCCCCCCTAGCTTGGTGCTATCTGCAAATTTGATCGCTTCTTCTATCCTCTCATGTAGATCGTGTATGAAAATGTTGAGGAGGGCCAGCTTTGAGGTACCTCACTGCACATTTCCCTCCATGTAGTATTTCCAATAAGGACTTGACGTTATGTGTGGTTGGTCAGCCAAATATTTTCAATTTCAATTTTATTTGATTTCTAGACCACCCCCTCTCCCCGAAGGGACTCGGGGCGGTGTACAGGAACCACAATAAAAAACCATATACATAATAAATACCCTTAAAATCAAATTAAACCTTGAACCCTGTACAAATTGATAAAAATTAAAACTCGACCTAAAACCAACCCATAGAATTTAAAAATGCAGACTTGAGGTGGGTAAGCTGGAATTAGGCCAGGCCGGCTGAATTGAACAGGTGGGTTTTAAGCTTCTTACGGAAGGAGCGGAGGTCTGTAGTTGTTCTGATATCAGGGGGAAGGTCATTCCAGAGGGTGGGGCCCATCACATAAATAGCCAAAAGTACATCCATCTTATGGTACTATTTTTTATCCCGCAATGTTCTACAGTCTACTTTGTCAAATGCCTTACTGAAGTCTAAGTAAACTATGCCCAAAACATTGCTTCACTTCACAGCACATTTCAGATTCCACCTTATCCCTAGAACCTTAATTAAAAATAAGAAAAGAGCCAGTTTTATGTAGTGGTTAAGGCCTGAAGCTAGAAACCAGGATAGTGTGTGGTCTAATTCCACCTTAGGCATGAAACCCAACTGGATGACTTTGGGCCAATGAGCAGCAGACAGTTCTAGTGTCCTTAAAATCCAGCTCTGGTGACTTTCAGCCAATCATCAGGAGACAGTGAGTTCTAGTCTTTCCTTAGGCATGAATGGCAGCTGGATGACTTTTCGTCAGTCACTGGGAGAGAGTGAGTTCTAGTCCTGCCTTAGCCATGAAATCTGTCTGGGTGACTTTGGGCCAATCACCAGGAGACAGTGAGTTCTACGCCCTCCTTAGGTATGAATAGAAATTGGGTGACTCAGCCAATCTCCGGGAGATGGTGAGTTCTAGTCTTTAAGTTGGTCACTGTCTGTCAGCTCAACCCACTTCACAATGTTGCTGTTGTGGAGACAAATAACAGGAGGAAGGATTATTATGTATGTTCGCCATCATGAGTTACTTATCGAGTAACGAAGGCATGATAAAAATTCATAAATAAAAATAAACATTTCCCGGAGTAGAAATCTGTCCCGAAAAAAAAGAAATCTGTCTTGGAAATAATTAAAAATGGCATGACCTTCCAGAAATCAAGAAATGAATATTTTCTTAGTCCGTGAAACCTTTTCCTGGAATCAACTGCGTTAGCCAGAGAAAGAGGCAGAAAACCAGCTTCTGAAACCCTAGTTTGTTATTTACAAGTTTATTTTTTCCCCAACCCTTAGCAAATATTTTCATTTAAATGAGAAAGCCGTATAACTGCAGGAGCTCTAATTACACTAATCAGACCACATTCATGCTTTCGCTGCAGCTATATCAGTGCTACTTTACCTGCAGTGATCCTGCATCCTTGATAACTGTCAGTATGTAACAAAAGTCTGCAGCTTTCCGATTAAAATATGCCTGCCTACCTCGTCTTTGGTGAAGGATGATAGCTGAACCATTAATCAGCGGAACGACTTGCCTCCAGAAGTTGTGAGTGCTCCAAGACGGGTGCTTTTTAAGAAGAGACTGGACAACTATTTGTCTGAAAGAATGGAATGGAATGGAATAATAGAATAACAGAGTTGGAAGGGACCTTGGAGGTCTCCTAGTCCAACTCGCTGCTCAGGCAGGAAACCCTATATAGCATCCAAAAGTCAATCAGAGTCCAAGGCAAAGGTATTGCTCAAAGTTCCAATTAATAAGAGAGACCTGTTGGCACATCTGTGGAAAACCCGAATCTGAAAGCTTCCCGGTTTTCCTCACCCAGTTGAAAGTTCAAGAGCTTTCCCCCACACCCACAAGTCCATCCCATGGTCCAATCTTCCTCTGCCATGCTGGAAGCTTCCACCCATCCAGTTCCGGACAGATGCAGAGGTGCAAAGACAAAAGATGACCTTGGCTTTCTAGAAAGAATGTTGTTATGGCTACATATCGTCTAACTCCGTACAATCCCCCCCCTCCCATTTTCCCACCATAGGAAATGCATAGTAGAATAATAGAAAGTGTGGCAGGCCAGAGATCCAAAAGAAAAGATGGCTGCAGTACTGACAATAGCATTTCAGAAACTGGGCAGACCATTTGTCCAAAATGCTATAGAATCTCCTTCTCTGGGCAGGGATTGGACTAGAAGACCTCTAAGGCCCCTTCCAACTCTGCAATAAGAATCCAGGGACGCGGTGACTCAGTGGCTAAGATGCTGAGCTTGAAAGTCGGCAGTTCAGCAGGTTCGAATCCCTAGCGCCACATAATAGAGTGAGCTCCCGTGACTTGTCCCAGCTTCTGCCAACCTAGCAGTTTGAAAGCATGTAAAAATGCAAGTAGAGAAATAGGAACCACCTTTGGTGGGGAGGAAACAGCGTTCCATGTGCCTTTGGCGTTTAGTCATGCCGGCCACATGACCCCGGAGACATCT
Source organism: Natrix natrix natrix (assembly GCA_029891615.1). Taxonomy (NCBI): domain Eukaryota; kingdom Metazoa; phylum Chordata; class Lepidosauria; order Squamata; family Natricidae; genus Natrix; species Natrix natrix. The sequence goes on from JAKRSK010007691.1 coordinate 3,280,503, forward strand.
TCGGATAGCGCTGGCTCTTCGGCTTTGAAATGGAGATGAGCACTGCCCACTAGAGTCAGGAATGACTAGCACATATATGCGTGGGGGAACCTTTACCTTTTATCTGTAAAGGAAGGGATTGGTGAAATGACAGGTGCCATTAGAGATCAGGCAATTCCCTGAAAAAGCTCCCACGGTGATTAATGTAACATGCCCAGAGTACCTTTCTCCAAATGAGATAAAAGATTTCCCCCCCCCTACTAATTGCCTTCTATTACCTTTCTGGTAGAAAAGGGAGGGAGGACAAGGCCTGTGAAATGGGTGACAGTGGAAAAATGTGTAATAAAACATGTTGCTTCCCATTGTGGCCTGAAAATGTAAGTCTTGCCTTGACCCCCTAATTTTGCTTTTATAGCTGAATTAGAAAGAAGGAAGGAAGGAAAGGAAAGAAAAAAGAAAGAAAGAAAGAAAGAAAGAAAGAAAGAAAGAAAGAGAAAGAGAGAGAAAGAAAGACAAAGAGAAACAAGAGACAAGGAGAGAAAGAATGAGAAAAAGAAAGAAGGAATGAAAAAAGAGAAAGAGAGAGAGAGAGAAAGAATGAGGAAAAGAAAGAAAGATAGATAGGTAGAACGAAAGAAAGAAAGATAGATAGATAGAAAGATAGATAGATAGAAAGAAAGAAAGAAAGAAAGAAAGAAAGAAAGAAAGAAAGAAAGAAAGGAGGGAGGGGGGAGGGGGGGAGAAGGAAAAAGGAGGGAGGAAGGGAGGGAGGAGGGAATGAAGTAACAAAGGAAGGAAAGAAGGAAGAAAAAATAAAGAAGGAAGGAAAAAAGGGACAGAAGGAAGGAGCAAAGGAAGGAAAGAGAGAGAGAAGGATGGATGGAAGGAAGGAGGAAGGAAGAAAGGAAGGAAGGAAAGAAAGAAAGAAAGAAAGAAAGAAAGAAAGAAAGAAAGAAAGAAAGAAAGAAAGAAGAGAAAGTCCAACATATGCTTCAAATGCTTCCAAATAATTCTTGGGCTTTTTCTATGTTTTGGGGGATAATTATTTGACCATGGCTTAAATATCATTAAATGCTGCGGTGAGTAAGTGCTCTTTGCTTCTTGCCAAATGTCCCATTTTATATTGTGCTGGTTATTTATGTTTTATTATTATTCTTACGCTCCATTCATTGAGTGGCTTTCCTGCTGATTCCTTTCCTCATTAGCAGGTAAAGCTGAACCTTTAGTAAGTGACAGAAAGATGGATGACCTAAAATGTTAAAAGAAAGGAGGAATATTGCAGATGAAAGAATACAGGTAGGAGTCAAAGCAAGGAATTAACGGGCAGGAAGGCTGAACCAAAGACTGCCATCGCCATGGGGATGCCACAGCAAACAGCTAGCTTAGACCTCCAGCCCTGGCCAAGTTTTGAGATGAAAGGTTCCTGGTTAATTGAGGGATTTCACCTCACTTCCATCCATAACATCTCAAGAAACAGGGAAGGACAACAGTGCCACTGTGAAGCTTCCAGCGGAGAGAATGTGTGGGTCTAATTCACAGAATGTTCTGACCTAAAACAGCATAAATCCTGAGAAAGCATAAATGACAATCTTAGTCCCCCCAAAACCCTCTTTTATTTATACGGCTGTGAATTATGGTTATTCACAGTCCGCAAGGCTTCGCAAACAGTCTGTGAAGGTTCCGACAGATGTCTGCTTGAGTTGCCACAGTCTTTCAGGGGAATGTTGTTAAACACCCACCTTATCTCCCTGGGAATGCTGCCAGAGACCTAATTGCCAAATGCAGAGCAAGGCCAAACGTACCACGGAGTCAAACAGAAGTTTTCAAAGCTTGAACCGACCAGCACGAACTAATTGCTTCCTGCAAAAGATCGCGTCCCGTTCGCTCCTCTTTTATGTCTTATGGGAGGGGCCAATCATCTCCAAGCCTTACTCCCAAGTCGACCCTGTTTTCTTAATTGTTCTTGCCTTCTGGCAGCTCTGCGCATGTGTGCACTGGGAACAGGCTCCCCCTATTCTTCTGCCTCGCTGATGTCAGACTTCTGAGGCTCCGGAGGCAGGAGGTAATTACCAGATGTCCTTGGCTCCCTCTCTGCCTCCAACATAGAGCCCTCATCAGAGCCTTCCCCAGACTCCAGGACTGACCCATCTTCCTCCCCAACCTCCTCACTGTCCGAATCTGCTGCTAGCTCCGCTGGCCACTGGCGGGCCACAACACAGGGTAATGCATTGACTAGGTGAATAAACCTTGCTAAACCCCAAAGAAGAGGTGGTCAAATTATTCTCCAAAGAACCATAGGGCAGGTCAAGAAACAATGGTTGGAAACTAATCAAAGAAAGAAGCAACCTGGAATGATGGAGAAACTTCCTAACAGTGAGGACAATTAAGCAGTGGAACAGCTTGCCTCCAGAAATCATGGGGATTCCATCACTGGATGTTTTTAAGAAGAGACTAGACAGTCACTTATCTGAAATGGTATAGGCTCTCCTGCTTGAGCGGAGGGTTGGACTAGAAGACCTTCAAGGTCCCTTCCAATTCATTCAATCATTCATACATACATTCTGTCAGCGTTCCAAATATCATCCAAAATTAAATCAGAGTCCAAGGCAAAGTAATCTTCAAACTTCCAATTTATTAAGAGAGACATGTTGGCACATCTGTGGAAAACCCGAATCTGAAAACTTCCTGGGGTTCCCACCCAGTTGAAAGGTCATGATCTTGCCCCCACACCCACAAGCCCATCACATGGTCCAATCGTCCACTGCCAAGCTGGCAGTTCCACCCATCTAGTTCCGGTCAGGTGCAGAGGTGCAGAGACAAAGGATGACCTTGGGCTTCTAGAAAGGAATGCTTTATTTTGACAACAACACATTCTACTCCTTACTATTCCCCCTCCCAATTACCCCACTAATGATAACAGCATAGTAAAATAATAGAGAGTGTGGCAGGCCAAAGATCCTAAAAGAAATATGACTGCAGGCCTGACACATTCATTCATACATTCAAGGAAGGAAGGAAGGAAGGAAGGAAGGAAGGAAGGAAGGAAGGAAGGAAGGAAGGAAGGAAGGAAGGAAGGAAGGAATTAATTCATGCCTTAGTAAGTCCTTTCCTATGTTAACATGAGCTATTGCTGCTGAATAATATGCTACACACTTTGTTCCGTTCACTCTTTTATTACAGTCCAATTCCCTCATGCCATCCAGGAGATCTGCTACATCTAGCCGCTAGTGAAGAATGAATATTAGCCCTTCAGTTCAACTGACCAAAAACTTTCCTTTTAAAATATTTATTTATTCATTGATTCAATCGTTCATTAATGGAAGGGGGAAGATTTTTACAGCAGCCTCTGTCTTCAGAGAGGGGGGAAAAAAACTAAGCGTAATGATTTACAAGAAGAATCTTTAAAGTGCAATCAGCCCCAATTTTGATCTGATTTGGGTGGACGCAAAAGGCTCGTTATCATCAAGGAAGCACAATTAAATCGAGGTTGTTGGGCAGTGGCGTCTGAGCAGACAAAATTGCCTTTGTCTAAATTCACGTTCCGACTGAAACTTCCTTCAACAAGTTTCTGACACTCTGACCTGAATGTAACATGGACCCCAGTGTTAGATCACATCAGCTGCTATGTCCTACACAGGGGTGGGTTTCAACTGGTACAGACTGGTACCGCCGTACCTGATGGTGAAATTTAGCATACCTTCCCATACCCATTGGTCAGGAGACCCCTTACCAGAATTCTCCCCCCCCCTCGTTCGCTCTTTCACTCACCCCGCCCATCCACACCATGCTGCCAAAAAGTCTCAGAAGAAGAACCAGAAGAAGAAAGAACTGGTGAGTGGCTGGGGTGGAGGTGGAGGATGTTGGGGAAGAGGGAAGAGGCAGAGGGGCTGGAAGATACTATAGGAACATATGCTTCCAGCCCCTCTGCCTCTTCCCTCTTCCTGGATTCACTCAGATGTTTTTAAAACTCACATCCTGTACACAGAACACACTTCACTTCCAGCCCTTCTGCCTCTTCCCTCTTCCTGGATTCACACAGACATTTTTAAGACTCACAGCCTGTGCACACGCACACACTCTTCCACTCTTTTAAAAACATTGGAGTGAATCCAGGAAGAGGGAAGAGGCAGAGGGGCTGGAAGTGTGCGTGTAAGGTGGTCAGTAATGTTGAAGACTGGCAAGGACAGCCATATTTCCTCTATAAGTAGCTGTTTTATTGTTTTGTGTACTTATTTTATTCTTATTCAAGTAGTAAGTGCACAAAATAATAAATTTCCTTTTTTATATCTTCTTTTTGTGGGTCATTCTTTGGGGCAAAGAATTCAGTGGCATCGACTTAGCCACTCCCACCCGGTCACATGCCTGCCAAGCTACTCCCACAAAACAGGCCACACTTACAGAATAGGTTCTAAAAAAGTTTGAAACCCACCACTGGTCCTAAACCAGGGATGTCACACTCAAGGCCCGCGGGCCACATGCAGCCCACAGAGTGCTTAGATATGGCCCACGGAGGCCCCCCTGAAAACAGCAAAGGACTGGCCCAGAGGTGGGTTCCTACCAGTTCAGACTGGTTCAGCCGAGTAGGTAGTATCTCGGCCAGACACACGCCTGAACTGGTTATACCGTAGGCAGTGCCATCTTGTATTTTGCTTCTGCGCATGCAACAGGGTTTTTGTTGTGGGGAAAACAGGAGGAGGAAGGAGTCCTATGTATGTTTGTTACATTGAGTTATCTATAAATTAGTAAAAATGGGATGAGAATCGAATAAATAAATCCCAACATCATCGTATTTTCAGCTTGAGGACAACGACACTTTTAATGGAACAGGATGTCTGATTTATTTATTTATTGCTGCTGAATAATATGCTACACACACTTAGCCCTTCTGTTCAACTGACCAAAAACTTTCCTTTTAAAATATTTATTTATTCATTGATTCAATCATTCATTAAGGGAAGGGGGAAGATTTTTACAGCAGTGTGTATGTGTGTATGTGTGTGGACAGAAAGAGGGAGTAGTGACCTTCCTCCCATATTTAGGCATATCAGGGGTTGTAACACAAATACATACCTATTTCCCTGGCTCAACTGATAAGGAGGCGAGCCTGTGGCTTAGTGGCTAAGACTCCTGCCTAAGATATAATACAGCCCAGGTTCAAATCCCAGTAAGGGTATGGCTAGCTGATGAGAGCTAATTAGCTCGAAATAGATCTATACTAGTCTCCCTTTATTTATTTATCAGTACAAATACAACACACACACACACACACACACACACACACACACACACACACATATATATATATATATATATATATGCATGCATGCCTATCTTGGAATGAAAAGAAATTAGTTGCATGGGGAAGAAAGCAGAATGGCTTTCACAGCCACTTTCTCTAACTACATCCTTCCTCTAAAAAAGATACATTTCCTTGCCTCTTTCATTGAGTGAGTTGATTGAAAAGTGGTTAGGCTCGTGCTAAAAGCATTCGCCTGGCTTGTCCTTTCAGAGCGATGTCTGTGTGATTGCAATATGAAATTTGGAAGGTTTTTTTCCCTCTCTCTCTCTCCATCCATTGACCAGACTGCCTGAAAAGTAAATGGCTAGATATTGAAGTGAAGGGTTGTTTGTTTGTTTGTTTTTGCTGTCAAAACAGGAATTTTTAATGCAAGTTTTCCCCTCCCAATTTTTTTTAAATTAATTACATTTCTTAGTGCTTCATAAACATCGTGTTGCTTGGGTATTTAATTTGCTTAACAATTCTGATTATATTCTTAATCTCCACCCCTTTTTTCCAAGCACTGGTAGAATAGAATAGAATAGAATAGAATAGAATAGAATAGAATAGAATAATTAGACACTAGACTAGAATAATTAGAATAGAATAGAATAATTGACCAGAATAGAATAAATAGAATAGAATAGAATAATTAAACTAGACTAGACTAGACTAGACTAGACTAGACTAGACTAGACTAGACTAGACTAGACTAGAATAGAATAGAATAGAATAGAATAGAATAGAATAACAGAGTTGGAAGGGACCTTGGAGGTCTTCTAGTCCAACCCCCTGCCTAGGCAGGAAACCCTATACCATGTTCAGACAGATGGCTATCCAACATCTTCTTAAAGACTTCCAGTGTTGGAGCATTCACAACTTCTGGAGGCAACTTCTGTTCCACTGATTAATTGTTCTAACTGTCAGGAAATTTCTCCTCAGTTCCAAGTTACCTCTCTCCTTGATTAGTTTCCACCCATTGCTTCTTGTTCTGCCCTCGGGTGCCTTGGAGAATAGTTTGACTCCCTCTTCTTTGTGGCAACCCCTGAGACATTGGAAGACTGCTATCATGTCTCCCCTAGTCCTTCTTTCTATTAAACTAGACCTACCCAGTTCCTGCAACCGTTCTTCATATGTTTTAGTCTCCAGTCCCCTAATCCTCTTTGTTGCTCTTCTCTGCACTCTTTCTAGAGTCTCCACATCTCCGAAACACGAAAGAGATTCCATGTTTGATAGTATCCTGCGCCTTCTCTCTGCTTAATTTTCAATGTCAATCTATTCATTTCTGCACAATCTAGTATCAGCATCATCAGTGTTTAACGACCCCATAATCCCTTGAGTGGTGAAGTCTAGGCAGCTGAGTGGAGCTAGCAGAGTGTTTACTGGCCAGACGCCCTTCCATTCGCCAATGTGGAGTTTTGTTTGGCAGTTATATTCTCATTGGGGTATTTTAATGCTAATTTTAACTGTCTATATGATGTAATTTGTTACCTCCTCCGTGTCCGTGTCCGTGTATGTGTATATGTGTTTGGTATGTATGTATGTCTATGTGTTTTTTATACATTTTCTATGTTTTATATGCTCCATTGTACGCCGCCCCGAGTCCTACTTGGAAAGGGAGCGGCTAATAAATTCAATTTATTATTTATTATTTATTATAATCTAGTATCTTCTTAATTATCTCTTCATCTCGCGGTGTTTCTTCATTTTTCCAATGTTGTGCAAATATAATAATCGTTACAACATGTAATATTAAATACATACTTTTCTTATCTAATTTTTCTGATATTATAATTAATAAAAACAGTTCAGGTTAAAAATCTACATGATTTCCTATCATCTTTTCTAGCCATCTGTGTATCTTTGCCCAATTTTTTTTTTGTTTTAACACAAGTCCACCACATAGGATAAAATGCACCTTTTGATTATATTTGCGAGACATATTTTTAAACATTTTAGCTAAACGAGCAGGTGGTAAAGGCCATCTATAAAATATTTTACATAGATTTTCTTTGTAAGAAGTTGCCATTGTTAATCTATAGTTCCTCTCCCATATATTTTGCCATTTCTCCAGTTCTATGTTATAACCCAAAAAAAATTCCCCATTGTACTATTCTGTCTTTCATTTGTTCATCCTCCTTTTTAAAAATTTAACAAAAAGTTTTATACCATCTTAATTCGTTTTTCATCAGAATCCAACAGTATCTTATCAAAAGGCATTAGTCCCTTATAAAAGCCTTATTTTTTCATATCTATAGGTTCATTGTAACTTTGAATGGTCTCTAAGTGACCAGCCATAAGTTGAGGGCTACCTGTATAGTAATCCATCAATTCTCCATTGATATGAATCTAGTCAAGGTACCAGAGATTCAGTGACGTGCGGTGAGGTTTATGACTGGTGAGGCACTGACACAGTGCTGGGTTTCAAATATTTTTAGACTTGTGGACTTCAACTCCCAGAATTCCACAGCCAGGCATGCTCAGTTCCAATTTAAAGTGACAGCATTTGTTTTTCTCCTTTGCTCCTTCTTTCTTTTTCTTTTTCTTCTCCTTCCCCTCCTTCCTCCCTCTCTCCCTTCCTCCCCCTCTCTCAAACACACACACACACACACACACACACACACACACACACACAGAAGTTGGATTGGACTATCTCTCCTACCCCTTCCCTCTCTCACTCACTCTCAAACAACCCCCCCACACACACAAAAGTTGGATTGGATATCTTTTCCAGTGGCTTGAAAGCAGCTCCTCTGCCATCCCCCCCCCCCCATTCCCCTGCTGCCTTTCCCAAACACCTCCACCATTGCAAATGCAGCCTGCTGTCTGGGTGGGAAATGCCTGGAACACAATAAAGCCCACCCACCATCTCCTGCTGGCAGGCTGGGGTGAGAGGAGAGGCAGAGAAGCCGGAGGGGAGCCTTCCAAAAGAAAGAGGCTGGGGGAAAGTGTGTGTACTACAGCATGGCTCTTTGCCTGGCTTCCTGCCTCCTCCTGTGGTCTCCTCAGTGCTCGCTTGTGCTCTCCCTCCCCAAGTGTAGTTTGATTGCAGGCGGAGCCACGTTGCCTTTTCAAACTTGTAATCAGTGAAGCTGGGCTAGATTTTTATATAGTTTTATCCAGCTGTGTGTGTGTGAGAGAGAAATGAATGGGGGCCTGGAGAGGAAGTCACTACACTTGGGGAGGGAGAGCACCAGTGAGGAGACCACAGGAGGAGGCAGGAAGCCAGGCAAAGAGCCATGCTGTAGCACACACACCAGCCCCACAACGTGGCTCTGCCTGCAATCAAACTACTCTTGGGGAGGGAGAGCACAAGCGAGCCAGGGTCCTTCCCTCCAGCCTTTGCCCAAAGCCCTGCATAGCACCAGGAGGATGAAGTTTGAATTCCTCCCCCTCCCTCCAACCCACAAGTACCTTTTCCAGCTTTTTTAACAGTTAAGCAGAGTCATCCACGGTGAGGCAGTAACTAACTCAGCTTTTTCCTTTTACTTTTTTTTTCATCATGAGAGTGGTGAGGCTGTGCCTCACATGCCTCACCTGACTGCACGTCACTGCAGAGATTTCCACAGATCTACCTGTGGCATGATTTATTTCTATGGTTCCTCAATTATTTTGCACCCTCAAAGTTAGCACCCAAAACTCAACCACATCCAAGATTAATTGCAGTCAAATTGCAGTGACCTATCCCTATTACACTTTCCCTTTTGTTAGAAATTCTGTTTATATAAAGCACCGCACAGAGCAACAAAAGAGTACAATCACCATGTGCTTTACTGCTCAACTATTTGGACTGAAACAGGAAACAGGAAACTCTTCTTAGAACAAAAGAGTAGAGTATATACCATAGATCCAAACTTGGAAACACTGCCATCTACTGGCTAAATACTACTGTAGTTGTTGTCTATGGAGTCATTCAAGTCCATTAAAAAGTGCTTTTTCAAGAGGCAACTGGACTTACTGGTTTTTCTTTGAAAACGTTTCACTTCTCATCCAAGAAGCTTCTTCAGCTCTGACTGGATGATGGGGAATGGAAGGGGGATTTGCATTCTTTTAGCAAGTCATTGGAGGTTTTATCTGTGTCATCAGGATCACAGCTTCACAGGGTCAATGCAAATGATGACTGCAAGGGATGTAATTCCTTCTGTTCCCCACCATCCAGGGCTAAAGAAGCTTCTTGGATGAGAAGCAGTGGTGAAATCTAAAAAAAATCTAAAAAAAATCTAAAAAAAAAATCCTACCAGTTCTGTGGGTTGGTGGGGTCATGTGATTGGGTGGGTGTGGCTATGTAGTCATGTGACTGGGGGATCAAAAGACGGAAACTCACTTTAACAATGTCCTGCTGGAGCAAGGGGTTGGACTAGATGACCTCCAGGTCCATTCCAGGGCTGAATTGCTGTGCTCTTTCAAGGTATCCTCTGAAGCTGCATCTAGTGCCAGGTTTGTGGTTCTTCCTCCCTCTTCTTCCTTCCTTCCTTAATTCCTTCCTTCCCTTCTTTCTTTCTTCCCTCCTTCCTTTCTTTGTCAAGACCCCCCCCCCCCCGTTTTTTGCCTAGCAGGCCTCAGGGAAGCTTCCTGGGAGCAAAAATGGACCCCAAATGCTAAAAAAAAGTTTTTAAAAAAGTTCCTACAATCTTGCAGCACAGCTGATCATTGGATTATTTTTTTTTTACTTTGTTAAGCATTTTTTTTTTACTACCGGTTCAGGCAAACCGGCCTGAACTGTTAGCATTTCTCCCCTGGTGAGAAGTGAAGCATCTTCCAAGAAAAACCAGGAAGTCCAGTTGCCTCTTGAAAAAAAAAAAAAAGCACCTTCGGGACGACTGTAATGGTTGCGCAGAAAAACATTCCAACAATGAATTCCAACACCGTAGCTCTCTCTCTCCCTCCCAGATTGATGAGGATCATTGCCAAGCATCCTCTGAAGATGATTTTTGAGCCCGCTCTGTCATGCCATCCATCCCCTACTTAACTGGCTTGTTAATCAGCATGTCACAGATACTTGGCCCAAAGGCCTTAATAAAGTCACCGTGCCTCTTACCTCTTCAAAATATTTCCATAAATATTGTAGTGAGGAAAACAACCCTCTATTTCCTCCCCCTTCTCTCTGTCTCTCTCTTTTTCTGCAGAAGGAAAACAGGAGGCAAACTGTTCTGCTGATTAATCGTTCTCACTGTCAGGAAATTCCTCCTTATTTCTAAGTTGGATCCCTCTCTAATGAGCTTCCACCCATTGCTTCTTGTCCCACCCTCAGGTGCTTTAGAGAATAAATCAACACTCATTTACCTGTGACAGTCCTTCACGTGCTGGAAGATGCTGTGGTTCTGACCCAGGCTTCCCAAGAACATGAAGCGAATTCCTGGTCCCGACAAAAACTCCTTTTATTAATTGACTGTGAATTCTGCTCACTTCACATCCAGCAAAGTCTTTCGAGGGAGGATTTGCAGTCACAGATCTTCTCTGGCTTGGAGAGCTGCCAGGCCGATCTCTGCAAAACTTGGCCAAGAGTCTCGGAGAGTCACGAAACAATGAAGTGAACTAATGGTCTCCTGCAAACTCCACTCCCCTTTCGCTCCTCTTTTATTTCCTCTGGGAGGGGCCATTCATCGTCCACCTGTGGCCTTACTCCTAAGTCAACCCCTGTTCTTTAGCTGTTCCCTTCTGGCAACTCAGCGCATGCACACAGGCTCCAGCTGTTCTTCTGCCCCACTGATGTCTGACTCTGAAGGCAGCTGATAACTGGCATACGGCTCTGGCCCCCTCTCTGCGTCGGACACAGAGCCCTCTTCAGAGCCTTCCCCAGACTCCAGGACTGGCCCATGTTCCGCCCCAATCTCCTTACTGTCCGAATCTGCTGCCAGCTCTGCTGGCCCCTGGAGGGGCCAAAACAGCTATTAGGTCTCGCTTAAGCTTTCTCTTCATTGTGCTAAGCATATCTAGTTCCCTTAGACCAGGGGTGTTAAACTCGATTTCATTGAGGGTGGCATCAGAGTTGTGTTTGACCTTGGGGGAAGGGTGGATGTGGCCAGTTCATCATCACTTGTGTCGTTGGTGCCTGTGACAGCCCGAGTGCTCTGCCAGCAAAAATGGGCTCCCGAGCTCCGTTTTCGGCTGCAACGGTCTCCTGCAACCCTCTGCCCATGAAAATGGAGCTCAAGAAGGCCATGCATGGCCCTTCCTAACTCAATTTTTGCTTGTCTGGGCACCATGGGCCAGTCCTTTGCTGTTTCCAGGGTGGCCGCTTGGGCCAGATCTAAGCCCCTTGAGTTTGACACCCCTGCCTTAGATGTTCATCATACTATTTGTCCTCCAGACCCCTGATCCTCTTTGTTGTCTTTCTCTGTACTCTTCCTAGGGCTTCAGCATCTTTTCTGTAACACGCTCACTCTTCTGGCCTATCCGTTGCCGGCCCCTCCAGCAGAGGGAGAGGCGGAGGCATGGGAGTCAGGTGGCTGATCAGGAAGAGGAGGACAGCTGGGCTCAATGCCTGATCTGAGGATGCGCAGAAGAGGAGAGCAGTGGAAATCTACGGGCCGGTCCTTGGGACAGAAGAGCCACCTCTGCTAGCAAAGCCCCACCCTAGCTCTGGGGATAAAAGGCAGGGGGTGGAGATGAATAGATGTGGCAGAGGAGAGGAGAGCAGTGGAAATCTATGGGCCGGTCCTTGGGACAGAAGAGCCACCTCTGCTAGCAAAGCCCCACCCTAGCTCTGGGGATAAAAGACAGGAGGCGGAGATGAATAGA
>JAKRSK010007691.1:3305000-3427802 GCA_029891615.1 Natrix natrix natrix
TTACTTCTACGGAAGTTAACTCTATCTACATTTATTTATTTACTTGGTTTGTCAAACAGATACAAGACAACAGGTATAAGTATAAACATGGACATGAATGAAAGAAATGAGTACAGATAAATGGGGACAGTAGGACGGGGACGGTAGACACACTGGTGCACTTATGCACGCTCCCTTACAGACCTCTTAGGAATGGAGTGAGGTCCACGGTAGACAGTTTGAGGTTGAAGCTGTGGGGGGTTTGAGGATGTAACAACGGAGTTGGGTAGAGCATTCCAGGTGTTGACCACTCTGTGGCTGAAGTCGTATTTTCTGCAATCGAGTTTGGAGCGGTTTACCTTGAGTTTGTATCAATTGTTTGCCCGCGTATTATTGCAGTTGAAGCTGAAGTAGTCGTTGATAGGTAGGATGTTGTAGCAGACAATTTTGGGTACTATGCTTAGGTCAGATCGTAGGTGGTGCAGTTCCAGGTTATCCAAGCCCAAAATTTTGAGCCTGGTGGCATAAGGGATTCTGTTGTGAGCAGAGGAGTGGCGGACTCTTATCGTGAAATATGTCTCGATCCGCTCAATCGTATTAATGTCCGGTATACAGTGTGGATTCCAGGCAGACGGGCTTTATTCGAGGATTGGTCTGACAAAGGTTTTGTATTCCCTAGTTTGCAGTACAATGTTACTGTAGATGTTGTGTTACAATGTTACCGAGACATTGTGTCTCGAGCCATTTGTGTTAGTAAAAAGTTTTTAGAAGGCCTTTGTTCCAAATCTTCCCTCAAAGGCAGAAGAGGGCAAATATAACAGTTTACCACAGGGGAAAAAGAAAGAGACAGAGGGAGAAAAGGGGGGAAAACATCCGTGATAAATGGGAAGAATTGCCACAGCTATTATTGTGGTGATTTTCAACCTACAATCTCAAACGATGCAATTCACCCAGGATGCCATCCGTGGATTTGCTGAGTTTGTGCCGCATCCCTTAATCCCAGAGTAAACAATGCCCGTTTTCTGGCAGAGCTGACAAAAGGGGCACCTTTGTGGCTTCTTGACAGGCTAAGTGAAGCCATTTTGTCTGTAAGCATCATATAACATTTGAGGGGGGTTTGCTGTCATGGCTAATTCAGCAGGAAGCTACTTGGGCCACTTTTCATTATTGGGTTTTGCTTTGAGGTTATTCAATGACTCAGCATCCCTTCCCAACATCTCCTGCTCTCCCAGGCAGCATTTTTCTAACTCAGAATAACAGAGTTGGAATGGACCTTGCAAATTTGCAAAGAAGGTACATTACATATATCATAACTATCTGTCTGTCTGTCTGTCTGTCTGTCTGTCTGCCTGCCTGCCTATCTCTCTCTCTCTCTCTATCATCTATCTGTCTGTCTGTCTATCTGTCTATCTGTCTATCTATCTATCTATCTATCTATCTATCTATCTATCTATCTATCTATCTATCTATCTATCATTTATCTCGCCCTCCCTCCTTCCATCTATACCTATACCTATGCCTATGCCTATGCCTATACCTATACCTATACCTATACCTATACCTATACCTATACCTATACCTTATCTATCTATCTATCTATCTATCTATCTATCTATCTATCTATCTATCTATCTATCTATCTATCTATCTATCATCTATCTATCTATCTATCTATCTATCTATCTATCATCTATATCTATCTATCTATCCATCTATCTATCTATCTATCTATCCATCCATCCATCCATCCATCCATCCATCCATCCACCCACCCACCCACCCACCCACCCACCCACCTACCTACCTATCTATCTATCTATCTCACCCTCCCTCCTTCTATCTATGCCTATACCCTCCCTCCCACCCTCCCTCTCCCTCTTCATCATCTATCTATCTATCTATCTATCTATCTATCTATCTATCTATCTATCTATCTATCTATCTATCTATCTATCTATCTATCTACTCTCTCTCTCTCTCTCTCTCTCTCTCTCTCTCTCTCTCTCTCTCTCTCTGTGTGTGTGTGTGTGTGTGTGTGTGTTGTGTGTGTATCTATTTTTCTATCTATCTATTTCATCTACAAGATGAACCAATGGTTGGAATGCAGTATTGCAGGCTAACTTCCTGCTCACTGCCAGCAGTTCAATCCCGACCAGCTGAAGGTTGACTCAGCCTTCCATCCTTCCGAGGTTGGTAAAATAAGGACCCAGATGGTTGGGGGCAAGAGGCTGACTCTGGAAACTGCTTAGAGAGGGCTGAAAGCACAATGGAATGGTATATAAGTCTAAGTGCTATTGCTATCTCCCTCCCTATATCTGTCTGTCTATTTATCTACTTATCTATATCCATTTATCCTGCCTGTCTGTCTGTCTGCCTGCTGCCTGCTTGCCTACCTACCTGCCTTTCTATCCATCCATCCATCCATTCATCCACCAACTACCTACCTACCTATTTACCTACACCTCTCTGTGTGTCTCTCTACCTACCTATAGGATCTCTACCTATTATCTATCTTGTGAGCCCCTTCCTAGTTTAACTTAATTTCTTCCATCCGGAAAGACACATTTCCCGTACTCTTCAGTTTTTTTGCCGAGAAAGTACTTGCCCAGAGTAAAAGCATATTTATAGCTACTTTATTTTAGTCCCAGAGTTATTTTCACTTTCAGCTGATCTTGCATAACATCTTTGGCAGAAATAGTTCCTACAAGGTGGTAAACCACGCAAGCTTGCAAAGGTTCGCAGCCCAGAGAGACCGAACTGTTGGCAGTTTTAACATCAAGGACACTGGTAAGTTAGGAATTTGGAGTTTGTTCAAAAAATATCTTTTACGAGGAGAGCTACTTCTCTGCCTTAACCTGCTGTTAATTCTGCCCTCGCTGAGATCCTGTCCTGCCCCAAGAATTCGGGTATTGGGTTTTGTCAGAGTTTGCAGCAGCAATCGCATCCAGAAAGCAGACACAGATAACTGATTCAGCGGGATTCATTAACTTCTCTTTATATATAATATAACACAGGAAGTCAATATACAATACAAAAAGCAGGTTTTCCAACGTGGTAGTAAATGCAAGCAAAACACAAGCAGAGGAGAGAACAGTTTCAATTTTAGTTCAGAGCAGCAGTTTAGAGCTCAGCACAGACTCAGAGCTACAGAGCTAAGCCCCGCCCAGGCTCCAAAGTGTTTCGGCTCCCATTGGCTGACCTTGTTACTAAGCCCTATTCCAGTTCATGGATATACACTGACAGGTTTGCACTAGAAAGATGCAGGCTCATATCTTCACGTGATCGTGGAATTTACTGGCTGACCATGAGTGAGTTCTTATTTTAAGCTCAGACTGCCTTACAGGGTTGTAGAGGCGGAAAAACCATTGAATTCTCATCCGAAACACAGAATACAGGTAGTCCTTACAACAGTTCATTTAGTGACCGTTCCAAGCTTCAACGGCACTGGGGGAAAAAAGTGATTTGTGACCATTTTTCACACTCATAACCACAGTAGCATCCCCATGCTCAGGTGATCAAAATTCAGATGCTTGACAACTGGTTCGCACTTATGACCGTTGCTGTCTCCCATGGTCATGTGATCGCCTTTTGCAAACTTTTGGCGAGCAAAGTCAACGGGGAAGCCAAATTCACTCAGCAACCGATGTACTCACTTAACACACGCAGTGATTCACTTAACAAATCTTCCAAGAAAAGTCAGTAAAATGGGGCAAAACTCACTTCACTAACGTTTCACTTAGCCACAGAAAGGTTGGGCTCAATTGTAGTCGTACGTCGAGGACTCCCTGTACCACCTTCATTTAGCATGGCCACGTCCAGCCAGTTGGCCACACCCACCCACCCAGTCCGGCCACACCATGCCCCCCCCCCTGAGATCAACCCCAGCCCTAATGTGGCCCTCAATGAAATTATTTTATTTATTATTATTATTTATTCACATTTCTAAACCGCCCCCTCTCCCAAAAAGGGACTCGGGGCGGTGTACAGTCCACAATAAATAACAGATAAAATACAAATATAAATAGAACTATAAATATATGTATGTATGTGGAGGAGGTTAAAATTAAGAGTCCTGTACAGAAGAATAAATAAATATGAGGCTAAAAGCCCTAAAAACAATTAAAACTAAAACATTACCCTTAAAATAACCAGATGAGAATATACTACCAGGAGTTCATAGATGTAACATTTATAATCATGCCAGGCCAGCTAATCGGAACAGGTGAGTCTTCAATTTTTGTCGGAAGGAGCGGAAGTCCGAGGTGGTTCTAATGTCGGGGGGGAGGTCATTCCAGAGGGTTGGGCCCATCACAGAGAAGGCTCTACTCCTTGGCGCCGCCCGCTGGCATTGCCTAATGGACGGCACTTGGAGAAGGCCCTCCCTGTGAGAGCGGATTGGCCGCAGGGATGTATGTGGGAGGATGCGATCCCGCAAGTAACTAGGTCCTGAGCCATGGAGCGCTTTAAAGATAGTAATCAGGACCTTGAAACGCACCCGAAAAACCACAGGTAGCCAGTGCAGCTCGCGCAGGAGCGGTGTTACGTGGGAGTATCTAGACCTCCCCATGATAACCCGCGCAGCCGCGTTCTGGACTAGCTGCAGTCTCCGGGCGCGTCCCAAGGGAAGCCCCATGTAGAGAGCATTACAGTAATCTAGGCGAGACGTCACCAGCGCATGAGTGACTGTGCGTACGGCATCCCGGTCCAGTAGGGGGCGCAATTGGCGCACCAGGCGAACCTGGTGGAACGCCCCCAAATTGAGTTTGATACCCTTGCTCTTGAGAATCCCTCTGACTGCAAGGAGATCGAATCAGTTGATCCTGAAGGAAATCCACCCCGACTGTCCTTGAAGCTAAGCTCAAGTCCTTTGGCCACCAAAGATGAAGATAAGACATCTTGGAGATAAGACCCCGATGTTGGGAAAGATGGAAGGCAGAAGGAGAAGGAGATGACAGAGGATGAGATAGCCTGATGGCGTCATGGACTCAACGAACATGGATCTGAGTAAAATCTGGGAGAGAGAGTGGAGGACAAGGTGGTCCATGGGATTGTGACCTTTACCCAGGTGTGTTTTAGGCAATTAATGCTGATCCCTCTAGAAAAACTACCAGGCACTAGAGACAGATGGTTGGGTGAATTTCCAACTAATTGGGGGTAGGGTGTTAATTTCTTACATATTATCTTGACATTCCATATGGCTTGCCTAAGTGGAATAAATTACGTAGAAAAAAAGGAAGATGTGCCAGCTCTCTCAATGCACCTGGCGCCTATCATTAATGTGAATTCTGTGTGTGTCTCTATGTAGCCGTTTGTGTGCAAGCACCTGCGCATGGAATCGTGGCTTATTTCTCTAATTTCAGACTTCGTATAGCCCAGCACATACTGGTAGTCCTCGACTTAACGGCCCTCTGTTTAGTGACCGTTCCAAGTTGCAACGACACTGGAAAAAGTGACTTACGGTCGTTTTTCACACTTACGACCTTTGCAGCATCCCTACGATCACGTGATATCAAATGTCAGATGCTTAGCAACTGACTCGTACTTATGACCGTTGCTGTGTCCCAAGGTCACGCGAGATCCCCTTTTGCGACCTTCTGGCAAGCGAAGTCAATGGGGAAGGCAGATTCATTTAACAACCTTGTTACTAACTGAACAACTGCAGTGATTCGGTTAAACAGGGGTTCCCAATGTGGGGCCCACACCCCACGGGGGGGGGAGCAATTTGATTTTTAATGGGGACAATTTGAACCTTTTTAAAACCAAATTAATGGCCTTTTAGGCTTCTTCTGCATGAGTAGAGTTCACTTTTTGAAAAGTAAAGTAAAGTAAAGTAAGAATTATATGTCACCGGGGGAGGGGGGGGCATCAGGATTTTAGAGATGCTTGGGTGAGGCATGGCCAAAAAAATGTCACGTTTCCGAAAGATGCCCGAATTGATTCAAGAGCCTCGAGCCAAGTTTCGAAAGAAAACCAGTCTATTTATTAGGAGCAATACCCTATTGCAGTCAGATCTAAACCTCATTTGAATTATGGCTGAACTTTGGCCATGTTCCTCCCCTCCCTTCAGTCTGTGTCATAAATCACATTCTCCAACTAGGTGCACTCCTCACAAGCCTGCTGTACTAATCTGAGATCCGACTCTAGCCGAAAGTATGGGTGGGATGCCTTCCCCCTCTTTCCTCACCATGAGTTGACATAAGATTGGGAAGCAATGGGTTAACAAATGTGGTGAGAAAAGTCATTAAAATGGGGCAAAACTCACTTGACAATCTTCTCATTTAGCAACAGGCCTTTTGGGCACAATTGCGGTCGTACGTTGAGACAGTCCATACTACAAGTAGACAAATTCGGCCAATCAAGGTTTTGATTTGCTGACATGCGTCTAAAGTGGCATTTTAAAGATATCGAATTTAGGTGAAACTGAAAAGATAAACATTTTTCCCCCCTGCTTTTCATCTTCATCTAGACTTTCAAAACACTTTAATGAAGTGTTTCATAATGCTTCCATTTGATGTGAGTCCACAGATTCATGTTTTAAAGTATAGCTTGAGAAAATTTCATGGAGGCGGGGTGGTGGTGGAGGAAATCTTGCAGAGATTCCTATCCATTGCTTCTCGGGATCACTCAAAGAATAGCAGATCAAACAAGCCAATAATTTAATTTAAAAATAGCCAGCGTTGCTGGGAATCTCAGATTTTCCAACATGACGGATTTCAATTGGGGTCTATTCCGTGGAAGCATATTAAATATACATTTTTTTTTTGCCAGTGTCCATTAATCATAAAAGCGATGCGTCTTGAGTTACTCAGTTATCTGACATAATGTATTCTCTTCCTGCACCTTGGACAAGCCATCAAAGGCAGATTGGGGTTCTTTATTTAGTCAAATGGATTTATCACAGCCATCTTTCAAATGACTGGATTAAGCGGCTTATTCTTAACGTCAGTGCAGGGTGGGTTGGGGGGGAATATTCCGTGTAAGTATTGCTTTGATTTCAAAGCAGGTTTTGAGGTTTAAAACTCCTCTGTTTCTTTCTCTATCATTCTGGTTACTACCTTTTGCCTTGGTGAGGCCACACTTGGAATCCTGCATCCCGTTTTGGTTGCCACGATGCAAAAAAGATGTGGAGACTCTAGAAAGAGTGCAGAGAAGAGCAACAAAGAGGATTAGGGGACTGGAGGCTAAAACAGATGAAGAACGGTTGCAGGAAGTGGGTATGTCTAGTTTAATGAAAAGAAGGACTAGGGGAGATGTGATAGCAGTCTTCCAATATCTCAAGGGTTGCCACAAAGAAGACTGAGCCAAGCTACTCTCCAAAGCACCCGAGGGCAGGAAAAGAAGCAATGGGTGGAAACTAATCAAGGAGAGAAGCAACCTAGAACGGAGGAGAAAATTTCTGACAGTTAGAACAATTAACCAGTGAGACAACTTGCCTCCAGAAGTTGTGAATGCTCCAACACTGGAAATTTTTAAGAAGCTGTTGGATAACCATTTGTCTGAAGAGGTGTAGGGTCTCCTGCCTAAGCAGGGGGTTGGACTAGAAGACCTCCAAGATCCCTTCCAACTCTGTTAGTCTATTCCTTAGAAGGGGAGGGGGGAGGAATTTAGGTTGTCCAGTCCAGATTTTTGAAGGAGCGCTTCACAAATATGATTGTCATTCCTACCTCTGATACCTCCTCCCACCGGTGTCCTGGGGAGCAGCTAATATAGAACCATGGAATCCTGAAATCATAGAGCATAAAGCATAGAACGAGTCCTCAAGAGCATTGAATACAACACACCATTCATTGCTGGGATCAAAATGAAAGCATCCCAAACAACCTTGTGAATTTACACAAGGTAGCCGAACCCAACATAGCTTTGAAGCTTGGCTTCTAATGTTTTTTTACTCTTACAATACAATACAATAGCAGAGTTGGAAGGGACCTTGGAGGCCTTCTAGCCCAACCCCCTGCCTAGCCAGGAAACCCTATACCGTTTCAGACAAATGGCTATCCAACATCTTCTTAAAGACTTCCAGTGTTGGGGCATTCACAACTTCTGGAGGCAACTTCTGTTCCACTGATTCGTTGTTCTAACTGTCAGGAAGTTTCTCCTTAGTTGCTTCTCTCCTTGATTAGTTTCCACCCATTGCTTCTTGTTCTACCCTCAGGTGCCTTGGAGAAATAGCTTGACTCCCTCTTCTTTGTGACAACCCCTGAGATATTGGAAGACTGCTATCATGTCTCCCCTAGCCCTTCTTTCTATTAAACTAGACGTTCCCAGCTCCTGCAACCATCTTAATGAAGATTCTTCTCATATTAGTTGGAGTCAGCATTTCTGTAAACTTAAATCCATAGCTTCATGCTCTGCATTCCGAAATTCAAATTATTTTAGTTTATTAATTCAGACTTTTCCTTTTAAAAACAAAAACCAAGGCTTGGAGCTTTTTAACCTAGCTTTAAAAAGTGTCTATTTTGCATTGAACCTTAACCCACTCTCGCTTCCCTCCCCTCCCCCCTCCCTTTGCATTCGTATCAATCGTGAAAGCTAATTTATGCTGCCTGGCACTGATTAGGGTTAGCAATAGAGTTAGGCTTTCAAATCGAATCAACTGATTTCTTAAAACAATCCAGAAAACTTCAGCGGTTCCAAACATTCATAATTCATCAGCCTCGGAGTTCTCCAGAAACTCGTAATGCAATTATCTTGTACCAGGAAGCTTAATTATTTCAGTCTGTCGTATAAGCAGCGTGAATTACAACAAGGGATACGGTGGGTGTGTTGGACTTGCAAAATAAACATGTTGCCATGGATCTTTTTTCTCCCAGTAGAAATGTTCGGCATGGACTTTCTCCTGAAAACGGATAAAAGTGAAGTAGAGACCTCTAGATTTTCTGATTGGGGAAGAGTTACCTTATGTAATTTTGGGAGGGTGAAAATGGTGCTAGCTGTGTTTGTAACTAGTCCTTTCTTTCAGTGACCGTTTGAAATTACTGTAGCACTGAAAAAAGTGACTTATGGCTGTTTTTCAGCTATGAAGTTAGGTAGGTAGGTAGGTAGGCAGATAGGTAGGTAGGCAGATAGGTAGGTAGGCAGATAGGTAGGTAGGTAGGCAGATAGGTGGGTAGGTAGGCAGATAGGTAGGTAGGCAGATAGGTAGGTATGTAGGCAGATAGGTAGGCAGATAGGTAGGTAGGTAGGTAGGTAGGTAGGCAGATAGGTAGGTAGGTAGGTAGGTAGGTAGGTAGGCAGATAGGTAGGTAGGTAGGTAGGCAGATAGGTAGGTAGGTGGGTAAGTAGTTAGGTAGGTGGGTGGGTGGGTGGGTGGGTGGGCGGGCGGGCTGGGCGGGTGAATGGACGGACGGACAGACAGACAGACAGACAGAGTGGTGGGATTCAAATAAACAACCAGTTCTCTGCCCTAATGACCAGTTGGGTAGGTGGGGCTCGGTGATCATGTGACCATGTGGGCATGGCCAACTCAACCTTACTCAGGTCAATGGGCGCTTCACCTTAGCTGTTACAATGTAATCAGGGTTAACTTGAGAGGCAGTTTCTGTAAGCAGGGCAATAAAGATTAGGCTAGAAACAACACCAGAATGTTTCCTTCCTGCCTTCCTTACAGGATTAGCCCTCTAAAGTGGGAAAAAAAACAAGAGGAGATTTCTTCCAACAACCGGTTCTCCGAACTGCTTAGAAAGTTAACAACTGGTTCTCCCGAATAGGTGCAAACCGGCTGAATCCCACCACTGGATGGATGGGTGGATGGATGGATGGATGGATGGACGGATGGACGGATGGACGGATGGACGGATGGACGGATGGACGGATGGACGGCCGGACGCAGCCGCCAGGCAGCCAGCCAGCCAGCCAGCAGAGAGAGAGAGAGAGAGGGAGAGAGAGGAGAGAGAGAGAGAGAGAGAGGGGAGAGAGAGAGGGAGGAGAGAGGGAGAGAGAGAGAGAGAGAGGAGAGAGAGAGAGGAGGAGGTTTCCCGTTCAGCCATGCCTTTACTCAGAGCTTTACTCAGCTTTGCTCTTCAAACAATTTTCTGGAATTCCCCCAGTAGTCTTTACAAACCTTTCACTTTCAGTGGGTGATTTCTAAGTCCCTAAAGTCTTTCTCCCTCGGGGGCTTTTTTGCAATCTTCTTTCACAATAATGTACAATTTGTGCCTGGTTGTCTTTTGAGGTCCTTACAGCAAATGTCACCCTTAAAAACCAAACCCAATCAAGCTGCTCTCGCTCTACAAGACAAAAGCAGAGCGATACAAGTGGTTAGTCTCGTGGGGGTAGGGAAGGGGTCCTCCAGTTCAAAATGGCGGCTGCCATCAAGCAACTGTTGAACTCCACTTCATTTTTACATGCAACATGATAGGCCTAGTCTGATTTCTTTCTGTGGGATTCAGACTCCCTGATGGGAGTTGAATTCAAGGATCTTTGCACTTTAGATGACTAAGTAGGGCTTATTTTGTGGGGTAGGGCTTATATATAGGTAAAGGTTCCCATTGCACATATGTGCCAGTCGTTCCTGACTCTAGGGGCCGGTGCTCATCCCCATTTCAAAGCTGAAGAGCCAGTGCTGTCCGAAGACGTCTCCGTGGTCATGTGGCTGGCATGATTCAATGTCAAAGGCACACAGAACGCTGTTCCCTTCCCACCAAAGGTGGTTCCTATTTTTCTACTTGCATTTTTAATGTGCTTTCGAACGGCTAGTTTGGCAGAAGCTGGGACAAGGAACGGGAGCTCCCTCCGTTACGCGGCACTAGGGATTCAAACCACTGACCTTTCTGATCAACAAGCTCAGCATCTTAGCCACTGAGCCACCAC
The DNA here is from genome assembly GCA_029891615.1 of Natrix natrix natrix. Lineage (NCBI taxonomy): Eukaryota > Metazoa > Chordata > Lepidosauria > Squamata > Natricidae > Natrix > Natrix natrix. The sequence continues at coordinate 3,315,789 of JAKRSK010007691.1, forward strand.
ATCCCTGTAGGGCTTATATTAGGCCAACACATAAAAACAGGTGGGGAGGGTGGAAGAGGAAGGCGAAGAAGAAGGGGAAGAAGAAAGAGGAGGAGGAGGAGGAGGAGGAGGAGGAAGAAGAGGAGGAGGAAGAGGAGGAGGCAGAGGAGGAGGAGGAGGAGGAAGAGGAGGAGGAGGAGGAGGAGGAGGAAGAAGAAGAAGAGGAGGAGGAGGAAGTAGTAGTAGTAGTAGTAGTAGTAGTAGTAGTAGGATATGAAAATTAAGATTGTGGACTGTTGACCTGGAGCAAAGCCTGATGAGATGACAATTAACTAACTAAAGTGAGTGGGGTTGTAAGTTTATCACTATCAGGTGAAAACAATTGCATAGCACGCAAGATTTCCTTTCTATTTGCTTGTTTGCTGTCCTATCTACTCCCCGCTCACTAGTAATTCTGATCTAGCAAATGAGGGCAGACAACTGAAGGAACACTCCATGCATAAGGATGAAGAAACCAGACCTTGAAGCAAAATTCCCTTCGGATTCGTCTTTTGCGTTACCTCTCGGTTATCCTTAGGGATGCTGGATCTAATTTGCTTGACTTTTTGTGAAAAAAAGGCAATGCTAATTGGCAACTAACTTTGGCCTTTGGGGAGTTGCTTTTTTCCCCCAAATTTCCTTGTTTCTTTAATTTGTGTTATTTTTATCAGGACAACTTAGAAAATTAACATCCCCCAGACCCTGCCCGTTGAAATTACAGCGAGTAAGTATCTTTTCTTTTCTTTTTCAAAATAGGACTACAGAGACTTAACTTACTCCTTTATTCATTATGCTGCAAGGTTGTTGAGTTCAGTCCTTCAACCTGGAAATTTTTTAAAAGTTTCTTACTAGGCATGATGAGATTTTAATTTTCGGATAGCTTCACAATTTTTATGGAACGTCACAAAGCTAGGATTGGGAGCACCTGTTGTAGCCTGCCGGTGGCCAGTGGAGTCGGAGAGTGAGGAGGTTGGGGAGGAACATGGACCTGTCCTGGGGGTTGAGGAAAGCTCAGTTGAGGGCTCTGCATCAGAGGCAGAGAGAGGGAGTTAGACAACAGTGAGGCAGAGGAACAGCTGGAGCCTGTTCCCAGTGTGCGCATGCGCAAAGCTGCCAGAAGGCAAGAACAAGTAAAAAAGCAAGGTTGACTTGGGAGTAAAGCCACACCTTGGAGGTGATTGGCCCCTCCCGTAGGAAACAAAAGAGGAACAAACGGGGAGTGGGCTTTTGCAGGAAACAATTCGTTCCTTCGGCCGTTTCAAGAGTGGAAAGTTCTGTTTGTGACTATAAGAGATTCTGTGCCAAGTTCTGCCTTGCCCTGCGTTTGGAAATTAGTTATCTGGCAGCTTGCCAAGCGAGATAAGGTTCGTGTTGATAAATATTCCTCTGAAAGGTTTTCTCATGGGCTCAGACCCAACTTTCTTTGTCTGGTTCAGATGTCACATCTTTTTTCCTTTGTTTCCTTAACAAGTCGTTTCCCCTCCAATCTTCCATGTTAAATGGACGTGAACTGAAAAGATAAAAAGATTCTTTTTGATGCTTTTACCAAGATTGTTGGATGTGCAGCTGTTATTTTCTCTCTTGCTTCGGAATCTTATTTATACAAATCTAATTAGGCAGATTACAAGATGTCTCCTCTTTGGAACCGCCGAAAATGAATTGGGTGCCAATTTATTAGGGACAAACACCATTTAAAGTGGCCAGGAATCCTAATGAATGTTGATCAGGGGACCCCACCAGTGTGGTCTTCGACTGGAAATTGCCACCTGTGGCAATCCAAGAGACCATTCTTTTCTGACAATTTCTTTCTTGCTCTTGAAAGTCAAGCTAGGATTTATCCTGTGAACTATTTTTTTTCCTGTTCTGTTCTGTTCTATTCCGTTCCATTCCATTCCATTCAACTCCATTTCATTCTTTCCTGTTGTCCTGTCTTCTCTCCTCTCCTCTTCTTTTCCACTCCACTCCACTCCACTCTTTCCTGTTGTTCCATATTTTATTTTTTTTTCCTGTTCTGTTCCGTTCCGTTCCATTCCATTCCATTCTTTCCTGTTGTCCCGTCTCCTCTCTTCTCCTCTCCCCTCCTCTTCTCTTCTTTTCCATTCCCCTCCATTCTTTCCTATTGTTCCCTATTCTGTTCTATTCTATTCCATTCCATTCTTTTCTGTTTATCCCATCTTCTCTTCTTTTCCACTCCACTCTTTCCTGTTGTTCCCTATCCTATCCTATCCCATCCCATCCCATCCCATCCCATCCCATCTTATCCCATCCCGTTCAATTCCATTCCATTCTATTCTTACCTGTTGTTCCATCTTTTCTTATCTTCTCATTCTGTATTCTATTCTATTCTATTCTATTCTATTCTATTCTATTCTATTCTATTCTATTCTATTTCCATTCCATCCTTTCCTCTTGTCCCCTCTTCTCTTCTCTTCTTTTCCCCTCCACTCTTTCCTGTTGGTCCACATTCTGTTCTGCTCTGTTCTGCCCTGCCTTGCTCTGTTCTGCTCTATTCCATTCCTTCTCAGTCCAGATCTCTGGGCGTTGTGAAGCCCCTTTCTTCCAGCCGCCCCAAAAGCTGGAGACACCCCCCCGCCCAAACGCCTGCAGAGGAACCCCCTGGCATTCGGTTGGCAGCCTTCTCATCTTTCCCACGGAAGCCCTTGCCCACCCTTTCCTGGTGACACGGTATAAACAGAGACGTTACAGAATCTGTGCAGAACGAGGCTGCCTGCTGAGTGTTTTGGCTGCTCTGAATAAGATAAATACCAGACGGGAAACTGTGAGACTAGAAAGAAGGGCAAAGCAAATGGGTTCAGATTTAGATTATAACAGTCAGAAAAGGTCCCATTTCCCCATAACAACCATCTTAAGAATCAGGCCTGTCTAGTTAGGGAATTGCATACCTTACCTGCCCCATTTTTTAAATGGATAAAAACCTTGGAACATGTTTGTAACACTCCGGGGGGTGAAATGGAGGATCCTTAGTGCTCTAAGAGCTGGGCTGTTTTCCTGCAGACATTTCATGACCCAACTAGGTAACATCATCAGTGCTAGCTTGTGAAGCAAATATACTTCAAACTTCCAAATAAAAACCTTTTGCAGCCTCATGATGAAAGATTCAAATCTGCCCCACCGGGACAAATATGTGTGGCAGAATTATTTAAATATTTCTATTAATGTAATTATTTCCTTATTAGATTTTATATCCTACCTTAATTACATTTTTAAACCTCTCAAGGCAGCGAACAGAGCTAATACTCATTCCTTCTCTGTTTCTTTCCTCACAACAACCCTGTGAGGTGGATTAGGCTGAGAGAAAAGGACCGCCCCAAGTCACCCATGTGGTTTTCATGCATAAGGCAGGACTAGAACTCACAGTCCCCTGGTGATTGGCCCAAAGTCACCCAACTGGCTTTCATACCTAAGGTGGGATAACAACTCACAGACTCCTGGTGATTGGCCTAAAGTCACCCAACTGGCTTTCATGCATAAGGTGGGACTAGAACTCACAGGCTCCTGGTGATTGGCCTAAAGTCACCCAACTGGCTTTCATGCATAAGGTGGGACTAGAACTCACAGGCTCCTGGTGATTGGCCTAAAGTCACCCAACTGGCTTTCATGCATAAGGTGGGACTAGAACTCACAGTCTCCTGGTGATTGGCCTAAAGTCACCCAATTGGCTTTCATGCATAAGGTGGGACTAGAACTCACAGTCTCCTGGTGATTGGCCTAAAGTCACCCAACTGGCTTTCATGCATAAGGTGGGACTAGAACTCACAGACTCCTGGTGATTGGCCTAAAGTCACCCAGCTGGCTTTCATGCATAAGGTGGGACTAGAACTCACAGACTCCTGGTGATTGGCCTAAAGTCACCCAGCTGGCTTTCATTCATAAGGTGGGACTAGAACTCACAGTCTCCAGGTGATTGGCCCAGTCACCCAACTGGCTTTCATGCATAAGGTCGGACTAGAACTCACAGACTCCTGGTGATTGGTCCAACATCGCTGAGACGACTTTCATGTCAATGGCAGGATTAGAATTCACCGTCTCCTTCTGATCAGCCCAAGATCCCCCAGTTGGCTTTCATGCCTAAAGTAGAACTAGAACTCACCGTCTCCTGATTTTTAGGCCAGCACTTTAGCCATTACACCCAACCGGCTTTATTTGAAAAAGTTATAATAATTTAAAGAAGCGTTTTGGCGAAATGCCTCATGATAATATGATTTTAAGGGGAAGAAAGGCATTGAAATGCAGAACAGGTGATAATATACATGTATATAAATATATGTACTTAATATGTGCATATTTAATTTAATTACTTAAAACCCAGGCCTTTCTACGCATGGAACATTTAATTGCACGTTTTATGTGCATAATGGAAACGACTGTTAAAAAAAATTAGAACATCTGTCCCTTGATGTCTTATTCTGCATTGCTTCTCTGGTGCATTATGAAATCTTTAATTCCCTTGAAGCATATTTATTCTAAATAGATTGATTTTGCACTAACATTTGCGCCAACTGTTACCGTTTACCTGAGCACACAAGGATGGGTGTGGGAAGATAAGGTTGGATCAAAATTTCTCAGTAAATTATTAAATCCTTTTTCTTTCTTTTTTTTGGTGCAATTCCATTTTTCCAATTAAACGTCAATGTTCAACATTTCATCTGTGGGATCTTTTCGTTTGATTTACTGCCGGCTAATTCCCTATTAATGTTTGTTAAGTTCTTCCATCTTGCGTGTTAATTATCCCACAGCTAGCTCCATTCTGATCGTGTTATTAATCCTTTAAACAGAAATGTCCCCTTTATGCTTATTTATTTATTTATTTCCCTGGAAGACTGTAAGTTTGGGAATCGCTCATACTAGTCTCCAAGCTCCATGGCAATAAGATCTATGTTCTTCTTGAAAGGGTAAAGCAGAGAAAGTAAGGGAGGGGAATCAAGAGTAGGAGAGAGGGGAAGAAGGAGAAGAAGAGAGGAGGAATGGGGGAAAAGAGAGGGGAAGAAGAAAGGAGGTTGGAGGAGGGAAAGGAAGAAAGGGTAAAAGCAGAGAAAGTAAGGGTGGGGAATTACGAGTAGGAGAGAAGCTAAGAAAGAGAAGAAGGGAGGAGGAGAGAGGAAAGAGAGGGGGAAGAAGAAAAGAGGAAGGAGAGGAGGAAGGAAGAAGTTAGAGAAGGGTTGGAAGGAGAAAGGTGTTGCAAAAGAAGATGAAGATATATATATATGTATGTGTGTGAAAATGAATATAGAGACTATGATGAATAGACAAATGTTAAATAGCAATTATAAAAATGTATATCTGAATGAATTTCAAAGGGAAAAATAAAAAACTTTTTACAAAAAAAAGATCTGTCTTCTTCTTGTGCCATATCCATCATGTTGGTGATCATTTTGGCATCAATAAGATCTATAGTAAGATCTTACTCAAAAGATCTTACTTACAGAGCTGAAGAAGCTTTAGATTTAGATTTACTTTATTGTCATTGTAGGTATATACACAGTACCCACATACAACAAAATTCACATAACACCCAGAGACCAGGCCCAACACACATGACTATCCCCAAACACACTCCCCACCCACCAAAAATTTCCCCCTCCCCTAAACCCCCCAAGTATCCACACAACAGACCAAGCAGTGCTGCCCAGCAGTCGGTGTCCCTTCAGTTGATTGTTGAGTGCAGTTATAGCTGTGGGATAAAAACTATTCAGAAGACGTGCAGTCTGAGTTTTCATTGTTCTGTATCTTCTGCCAGAAGGCAACAGTCCAAAAAAGATTGTAAGTAGGATGGGAAAAGTCTCTGAGAATGTTGTGCAACTTCCTCAAATGACAAGATGCGAAGATGTCATCCAGGGCTGGTAGCTGGAGCCTGGTGATATTCTGGGCAGTTTCAATGATTCTCTGTAGGGCTTTTTTGTCTGCTATTGCTCTGTCCCGTGATTTGCCACAGACCTTGCCATGCTCGACAAGAGTCCGAGTTTCTGGGATAAGAAGCAAAATGTCTTCAAAGAAAGAAAGAGAGAGAGAGAGAAAGAGAAAGAGAGAGAGAGGGAAAGGAAGAAAGAGAGAGAGAGAAAGGAAGAAAGAGAGAGAGAGAAAGGAAGAAAGAGAGAGAGAGAGAAAGGAAGAAAGAGAGAGAGAAAAAGAGAGAGAGAGAGAGAAAGAAAGAAAGAGAGAGAGAGAGAAAGAGAGAGAAAGAAAGAGAGAGAAAAGAGAGAGAGAAAGTAAGAAAGAGAGAGAGAGAGAAAGAAAGAGAGAGAAAAGAGAGAGAGAGAAAGAAAGAGAGAGAGAGAGAGAGAAAGAAAGAGAGAGAAAAGAGAGAGAGAAAGTAAGAAAGAGAGAGAGAGAGAGAAAGAAAGAGAGAGAAAAGAGAGAAAGTAAGAAAGAGAGAGAGAAAGAAAGAAAGAGAGAGAGAAAGAGAGAGAGAGAGAGAGAGAGAGAAAGAAAGAAAGAAAGAAAGAAAGAAAGAAAGAAAGAAAGAAAGAAAGAAAGAAAGAAAGAAAGAAAGAAAGTCCAGTTGCCTCTTGAAAAAGCACCTTTGGGACATCTTCCTCAAAAGGACTTGAGATGGTCCGTTAGAAGAAGAGATAGAAATGGATCTCCGGTGTCAGGATGCGGCTGCATTTTCAAGGTGACGGAGAACTTTAAGCGAAGTCCAGGAACACAGGCAGAATTCACAGGATTGTCTTTTTTTTTTTAAAACAACCAGATTGAGGAGTGATCATTTCAAACAAACACTGCTGTTGCTCTTGTTATAGCAACCAGATTGGGGGTGATTGCTATGTCTTCCCTCCTTTCAAACAATGATCACTCAATACACCGATAAAAATCTTATTCCGCCTGACAGCCATTGGAGAGTCTCGCCCAAACTCACCGAGGGTAGAAAATTAGACCCACTCAGCTTCTGCTACCCTTATTGGAAACATGATGGTCTCCTTTATCAGCAATCTTGACAGCTGTCTGTGCCTCCAGGGCCCCTGCCAATCTCAAATCCATTTGCAGAGAAGAGGGGCAAGCTGCCCTGGGTTCTGTTTTGCTGTGACATGTTCTTTTGCCCTGCTTTTTCCACTCATCTTGTGGCTCTTCAGAACGGCTAACCTTTCCCTTCTTTATTCTTTTTCCAAAGCCATACCTTTGACAAATACGTTGCATTTCAGCCTTCCACTTTCACAAAGAGCCATGCTTCTGAGAGAAGAAGTAAGAGGCAATTTTAAGCCTCTGTTCGGACGATGCTGCCTTTGCTACGAGATGCCACTCTTACAAAAGAACGGGACAATTAATCAGGGGATAATCAGAGAATAGAATAGAAGAGAATAATAAAATATGGAATAGAATAGAATAATAAAATATGGAATAGAATAGAATAGTAAAATATGGAATAGAATAGAATGAGAAATTAGAGCAGAACAGAATAAGAAATTAGTAGAGTAGAATAGAATAAATAGAATAGAATAGCATAATAAAATATGGAATAGAATAGAATAAGACATTAGAATAGAGTAGAGTAGAGTAGAGTAGAATAGAATAGCATAATAAAATATGGAATAGAATAAGAAATTAGAATAGAGTAGAGTAGAGTAGAATAGAATATAATAGAATAGAATAGTTTAGTTTAGTTTAGTTTAGTTTAGTTTATTAAATTTATAAACCGCCCCCTCTCCCCGAAGGGACTCGAATAGAATAAGAAATTAGAACAGAATAGAGTAGAGTAGAATAAATAGAATAGAATAGGAATAATACAATATGGAATAGAATAGAATAAGAAATTAGAATAGAGTAGAGTAGAATAGAATAAATAGAATAGAATAGAATAGAATAATAAAATATGGAATAGAATAGAATAAGAAATAGAGTAGAATATAATAGAAGTGAATAAGAAATTAGAATAGAATAGAGTAGAATAGAATGAATAGAATAGAATAGAATAGACTTATTTATTTTGCCAAATGTGATTGGACACACAAGGAATTTGTCTTTGGTGCAGATGCTCTCAGTGTACATAAAAAGACAAGATACATTCATCACGGATCATAAGGTACAACACTTAATGATAGTCATAGGATACAAATAAGCAATCAGGAAATAATCAACATCAATACAAATCGTAAGGATACAAGCAACAAAGTTACAGTCCTGCAGTCATAAGTGGGAGGAGATGGGTGATAGGGACAATGAGAAGACTAATAGTAATGCAGCCTTAGTGAATAGTTTGACAGTGGGGAGGGAATTATTTGTTTAGCAAAGTGATGACATTTGGGGAAAAACTGTCCTTGTATCTAGTTGTCTTGGTGTGCAGTGCCCTATAGCGCCTTTTTGAGGGTAGGAGTTGAAACCATTTATGTCCAGGATGCGAGGGGTCTGTAGATATTTTCACAGCCCTCTTTTTGACTCGTGCAGTGTGCAGGTCCTCAATGGAAGGCAAGTTGGTAGCCATTGTTTTTTCTGCAGTTCTAATTATCCCTCAAAGTCTGTGTCTGTCTTGTTGGGTTGCAGAGCCAAACCAGACAGTTATGGAGGTGATATGCACAACGTGTGTGTGCACAAATGCTGCATGCATCCATGTGGGTGACACCGGGGCTGTTCCAACCATACCGGTTGGAACGGAATCCGGAACCTACCACTGATGTGGGCCATAGGTTTGCCATCACAGGCCTATATAATAGAAGAAGATACAAACGAAACTCAAAAGGAAGGGAAAAGAACAGGGGTGAAATCTAGCAGGTTCTGGAGAACTGGTAGTGAAAATTTTGAGTAGTTCGGAGAACTGGTAGCGGACGTTTTGAGTACCTCAGAGAACCGGCAAATGCCACCTCTGACTGGCCCCATAGTGGGGAGGGAATGGAGATTTTGCAGTATCCTTCCCTCAGGAGTGGGGAGGGAATGGAGTTTTTGCAGTATCCTTCCCTCAGGAGTGGGGAGGGAATGGAGATTTTGCAGTATCCTTCCCTCAGGAGTGGGGAGGGAATGGAGATTTTGCAGTATCCTTCCCTCAGGACTGGAGAGGGAATGGAGATTTTGTAGTATCCTTCCCTCAGGAGTGGGGAGGGAATGGAGATTTTGCAGTATCCTTCCTCTGGAGTGGGGAGGGAATGGAGATTTTGTAGTATCCTTCCCTCAGGAGTGGGGAAGGAATGGAGATTTTGCAGTATCCTTCCCTGGAGTGGGGAGGGAATGGAGATTTTGCAGTATCCTTCCCCTGGAATGGGGTGGGAACGGAGATTGTGCAGTATCCTTCCCCTGGAATGGGGAGGGAATGGAGATTGTGCAGCATCCTTCCCCTGGAATGGGGTGGGAATGGAAATTTTGCAGTATCCTTCCCTCAGGAGTGGGGAAGGAATGGAGATTTTGCAGTCTCCTTCCCTCAGGAGTGGGGAAGGAATGGAGATTTTGCAGTCTCCTTCCCTCAGGAGTGGGGAAGGAATGGAGATTTTGCAGTATCCTTCCCCTGGAGTGGGGAGGGAATGGAGATTTTGTAGTATCCTTCCCTCAGGAGTGGGGAGGGAATGGAGATTTTGCAGTATCCTTCCCTCAGGAGTGGGGAGGGAATGGAGATTTTGCAGTATCCTTCCCCTGCCACGCCCACCAAGCCATGCCCTCAGAACCGATAGAAAAAAAAAATTGAATTTCACCACTAGAAAAGAAAGAAAAAAGAGAAGCTTTGAGCATTAAAATAAGAAGATCTTAGAACGCTGGCGTTTTTTAAATTCATTATATCTTATTGGGATAAAACAAAGACACAAGAAAAAGATTAGGCTGAAAAAATCCCAGTGTTGGGTGTCAGCTTCATTCTAGCCAAACCGCTGCCCCCAAAGCTTCCCTGAAGGAAACAAAATGAAGACTAACTAGTCCCAGAAAAAGACTTTTGGCCATCTTCTAAATCCTCCTTCATCCTTTAGCTTCTGGAAATCTGGAAAGTCTTATTTTAACCTCTTCTCAAAATTAGAGTTATAGCTTTAACAAGATAACAGAATCTGAAGGGACATTGGAGGTCTTCTACTCCAAAGCAGGAGACACTATAACCATGATGGAGAACCATCTCTGAGGAAACACGAGCCTTTGCCCTAGGTCACCTGCAATATGCATGCAGGTGCCGGCCAACTGATTTTCAGGCCTTCGAAGGGCCTCCGGAGAGCTGGGGGAGGCCGTTTTCGCCCTCCCCGGGCTTCAGGAAAGCCTCCGAAGCCTTGGGAGGGTGAAAAATGAGCGTACCTGGCCTACCTATGGGCTGTTTCCATCCTCCGGAGGCTTCAGTGAGGCCTGCTAGGCCCCAAACGTGGCAGGGGGGGTTGTGCGTTCATGCGCAGAGGGGCAGAACAGTGGGGAGGTCATGTGCGCATGCATGGGGGGCGCGAGGAGATTGAATTATGGGTGTGGGCACGCGCATGCATGCTATTGCATACTCTTGCGCACTTTCGGCTCCCGAGTCAAAAAAGGTTAGCCATCCCTGCTCTATAGAGTCAGAACCTATCGGAGAGGCGAAACGTTTACCTCCAAATCTTTGGACCGCCAGACTTTTGGTAAATCAGCTCTCCAGCTCCCTTTAATCTGTTGCAAAGGAAATCTCTTAACTAACCTACCAATAATGCCATAATTGGATTTTGGCTACCTCTTAGGAAAGGTGGCTGCAAGTGATGAGGGAACGATAAAAGAGAAATGCTTAAATCATTCAAGATGTAATAAGCAGAAGAGTGTTGAACCTACACAAGGCTACAAATAATCTTTCATGCAAGGAGACAGCCAAGAAAGAATGAAAAATTGTTTTAATTTAAATCCAGCAAATTAAATGGATTTGCCAGACAAAAAGGCTGCCTCTTTAGTTAACATTCTACCAGCTCCTTCTATCATTTTCCCAGCGTCAAAAAATAAAATAAAATCATCTCTTTTTTTGTTTTAACTACCTTTACATCAGTCATCATTTCTTCTCAGTATACAGGCCACTTTCCCGGCTAACCGAGTCTGGCTTAATTGGAGTCTATCCAGAAGAGTTCTATAATTAAGTCTAAGACCTGAAGTTCATGATCTTTTGTTTAATCAGATAATTTGGTTTTTAAGCTTTTTGGCTGAGGTTTTAAAGGGAAAAAAGAAAGATGTTTATTTGCCAAGGAAGTTTAATCGGGGTCTTTGCACTGACAATGTATACGTCTTCGGGCATATTTTCATGGTTAGTTCTATAACCTTGGTCCAAAACAACAGATTTCTTTCATGGAAATGGTGTTGACAATCTCTGGTGCTTATTTACTGATTGTTTTCTTATGCTAGATTGCGATTTGCACATTGGGCATATGCAGAGGTGCTATTCAGTCGGTTCAGACAGGTTCTGGCGAACCGGTCAGCGCAAATTTTGAGTAGTTCGGAGAACTGGCAAATACCACTTCTGACTGGCCCTGCCCTCATGTATTCACTGCCCTCCTGAGTCCAGCTGATTGGAGTCCCAGCTGATTGGCAGGGTCTTCTTTTGTTGCCCTGCACAGGAGAACGGAGCTGGTCTAGTGAAGAGAAGGACCAGGGGAGACAGGAGAGCAGCCTTCCAATATCTGAGAGGCTGCCATAGAGAGGAGGGGGGTCAAGCTATTTTCCAAAGCACCTGAAGGCCAGACAAGGAAGAATGGATGGAAACTGACCAAGGAGAGATTCAACCTAGAAATAAGAAGGAATTTCCTGACAGTGAGAACAATCAACCAATGAAATAGAAGCTGCTTTCGGAAGTTATGGCAGCTCCATCAATGGAAGTTTTTAAGAAGAGACTGGACTGTCATTTGTCAGAAATGGTGTAGGGCCGGGATGGCGAACCTATGGCACGAGTGTCCACAGGTGGCACGCAGAGCCATTTGTCAGGACACAAGAGGCGTTGCCCTGTCAGCTGGCCAGCGTGCATGCCTGCGCTGGCCAATTGACTTTAGCCTTTTTTGAGGCCATTTTTTGCCCTTCCCAGGCTTTATAGGAGCCTGAGGAGGGCGAAAACAGCCTCCCCTGCCTTCCGGAGGCCCTCCGGAGGCTTCAGGAGCTTCCCTTAAGCCTCCGGAGTGCAAAAACCCAGGCCTACGAGCAAACTGGAAGTTCAGGAATGGACTTCCGGTTTCCTCGTAAGGCTGGTTTAAGCCCTCTGGAGCCTTTAGGGGCCTTCCGGAGGCTTCCCTGAAGCCTCCGGACGACTAAAAACAGCCCAACGAGAGAAACCAGTTTGTCACTTCTGGTTTGTCTGTAGGGCTGTTTTTCGTCCTCTGGACTTCTGGTTTGCTCGTAGGGTCATTTTTTGCCCTCCAGAGCCTTCAAGGAAGCTTCCGGAAGGCCCCTGAAGGCTCCAGAGGGCTAAAACCGGCCCTACGATCAAACCGGAAGTCCATTCCCGAACTTCTGGTTTGTCTGTAGGGCTGTTTTTTGCACTCGTTGGGGAAAAAAACCCACTTCCGAATGTCATAAAAAGGAGCTATTTTCTTTAAGATAGGGAGAAGTATATCTCAGTCCATTTCACATATTATTATTTTTAATGATATTACCATCATCCTTGCCGTATCTATTTTAGCAATCCAAACCCAACTCAAAGAGAATTTTCAAGAAATGCTTAGGATTGCGGTCAATCTTCCTAAGAGAAGCACTCTTATTGTAGACTCATAGAATCACAGGCTGAGAGGGACCCTTGGAGGTCTTCAAGTCCGTGGACCACCGGTGGTCGGTGAGAAAATTTTGGTGGTCCGCAGAATGATTATTTGCATTTTTTATATTGCACTAAAATCAGGGGTCCTCAAACTAAGGCCCTTGGGCTGGATACATACAGTGAATGTTTGCGTTGCTGCAGAGATTCTCCCCCTTTGGGGTCTTTTTGTGCGGGTCGGAGGGGGGCAGAAATTCTGACTTGAGGTCTGCTTCAGCCTCCTAGTGTGGGGTTGTGGGTGAAGGCTGGAGGGAAGTGTTGCTGGTGGCATAGAGCCAGAGGGCCTCGTTCCAGTGGGACTGCATCAAGGCCTCTATTGAATACTGAGCTGATAGAAGAGACATGGAACAGCTGAGTTAAGTAGAACAGCTTTTATTTAACAGAACCAGCTAACAGGTAACTATATGCAGAGTTCAGCACTTCGCCCTGTTTGACAGCTATTTATACACAAGCTGTCAAGCAGGGCGACCAATAGGAACGGAGGAAATAGCCCACGCTCAGCCAGCCGCTCTCTCCCTCCCTCCCTCCTTCTTCCCTTCCCTCCTTCCCTCCCCCCTCCCTCTTTCCTTCCTTTTCTCTTACCCTCCCTATCCCTTCCTCTATCTCCCTCCCTTCTTCTTTCCTTCGTTCCCTCTCTCCTACCCTCCCTCCCCTTCTCTCCCTCCTTCCTTCCCTCTCTCCTACCCTCCCTCCCTCTCCCTCCCTCCTTCCTTCCCTCTCTCCTACCCTCCTTCTTTCCCTCTCTCCTTCTCTTCCTCCCTCTCCCTCCCTCCTTCCCTCCTTCCTACTACCTACCTACCTACCTACCTTCATTTCTTCCTTTCCACATTCCTTCTTTTAACTTTCATGTAGGAAAAGCAGCAGAACATTGTTATATATAACAGCAGCCAATCTTTTATCTTCCTTCTTTCATTGTTTCCCTCCTTCCTTCCTTTCTTCCTTTTACATTCTTCCTTTCCTTTCCATGTAGGAAAATAGTCTTATATACAGCAACAGCCATTCTTTTATCTGCCTTCCTTCCTTCTTTCTTTTGTTCCTTCCTTTTTTCATTCTTCTTCTCATTTCCATGTAGAAAAATGAGCAGAAGATTCTTATATACAACAACAGCCATTATTTTCCTTCCTTTCTTCCTTCCTTTTTTCATTCTTCCTCTCATTTCCATGTAGAAAAACGAGCAGAATAATCTTATATACCACAACAGCCATTATTTTCCTTCCTTCCTTCCTTCCTTCCTTCCTTCCTTCCTTCCTTCCTTCCTTCCTTCCTTCCTTCCTTCCTTCCTTTTTTCATTCTTCCTCTCATTTCCATGTGGGGAAACGAGCAGAATAATCTTATATACAGCCAGTTATCCTTTTATATGCACGTTCTTTCTTTACATCCATTTGGTTGGACGAATAACTTCTAATATGTTTTTATGTGGAATTCAGCTTCTTTTCCCTCTTTCTCATTTTTCCCTCCCAAGGTCCATTTCCACCCTCCCCTAAAATTGCCTTTTTGACCCCAACAAAGAAACGGCCTGTCTCACATTCAGATGACTGATTATTGTTGCATCCTTTGCAGATTCTCTTAACCTTTCATCATAAACAATTAAATTAGCCATGCTTTTAGATGTATATCCATTCCTTTGCCATGCTTACGTATCAATATTTACGCTTGCCCAACGAAAATAGGCTGATTTTTTTTCTTTGTTTGAAGCATATGCTTACCAATCAGTCACTATTACTATTCCTCCTTGTACCCCTGAATGGCCCTATTACTCTCTCATCTAATTTTCACACGTCGATAGGTGTTGTGCGGTAGAATAATATTTCCTCTGGATTGCATTCAATCAGAGGGTTGCACAAGTTTCTACCCAAAGCCTATCTCTGCCTTTTTCGCTATCATCATTCAGTCAAATAGAGCATGCATCTAATGGCAACCTGTGGGTTCCTACTTTTAGGAGCATCTGCAATTATCCAGAGGGCACTAATTCATGCTTTCAAACGTATGTTGTTGGTCCCTCGGTACATAATTAAAACTGCATTTTTATTTGCTATAGGATTGGGTCACTTTCCTTTGTGTCTATGCCATCCTTCCCATTTCTCTTAATTTTAGAGATACACTTCCTTCCTTCCTTCCTTCCTTCCTTCCTTCCTTCCTTCCTTCCTTCCTTCCTTCCTTCCTTCCTCCCTCCCTCCCTCCCTTCCCTTCCCTTCCCTTCCCTTCCAGTGGTGGGTTCCTAACCGGTTTACTATACCAATTTGCTTTGAGGACCCAGATTGCTGGGGGCAAGAGGCTGACTGTGTAAACAGCTTAGAGAGGTTTGTAAAGGACTGGGAAGCAGTATATAAGTCTAAGTGCCATTGGGAAGGAAGGAAGGAAGGAAGGAAGGAAGGAAGGAAGGAAGGAAGGAGCCATGGTGGCACAGTGGTTAGAATGCAGCACTGCAGCATTGCTCTGCCCACAGCCAACAGTTCAATCCTGACCGGCTCAAGGTTGACTCAGCCTTTCATCTTTCTTAGGTCAGTAAAATGAGGACCCAGCTTGTTGGGGGCAAGAGGCTGACTCTGTAAACTGCTTGGAAGGAAGGAAGGAAGGAAGGAAGGAAGGAAGGGAGGGAGGGAGGGAGGGAGGGGGGGAGGAAGGAAGTAGTCATGGTGGTGCAGTGGTTAGAATGCAGTATTGCAAACTCTGCCTGCAGCCAGGAGTTTGATGCTGACTGGCTCAAGGTTGACTCTGTCACTGCGTTAATTTGGTTTGCCAACTTGAGCTTATATTCTGAGTTATACTGTAGAGATGTTTTCTTATCTGACAATGATTTACTGCGCATGTCTCATAATACGTCACACATTCTTGTACTTTCCTTCTGATCTTCCGTTTGCCTGCCGAAGGAGGTGGGCAACAATTGCTCTTGCCAAAATGTAAGATTTAGATAGTAAGATTTATTTTTATTTCATATTAAAGTTTGTTTTCATTGGAACATGTTCTCGGGTTTTATTTTCTGCTTATTCAGAGATATGCTTCTTGGAAGGGCTGACGGTCCGCACCTCGTTAATCGAAGGTGGGGGGAAACTTCCCCTCCCTCACAAACTCAGCCTTCCATCCTTCCAAGGTGGGTAAAATGAGGACCCAGATTATTGGGGGCAAG
This sequence comes from Natrix natrix natrix, assembly GCA_029891615.1. Lineage (NCBI taxonomy): Eukaryota > Metazoa > Chordata > Lepidosauria > Squamata > Natricidae > Natrix > Natrix natrix. Next base: position 3,331,589 of record JAKRSK010007691.1, read on the forward strand.
AGGCTGACTGTGTAAGCTGTTTAGAGAGGTTTGTAAAGGCCTGGGAAGCGGTATATAAGTCTAAGTGCTATTGGGAAGGAAGGAAGGAAGGAAGGAAGGAAGGAAAGGAGGAAGGAAGGAAGGCGCCATGGTGCGCAGTGATTAGAATGCAGTATTACAAACTCTGCCCACAGCCAGCAGTTCGATGCTCAAAGTTGACTCAGCCTTCCAGGTCAGTAAAGTGAGGTCCCAGATTGCTGGGGGCAATAGGCTGAGTCTGTAAACTGATTAGAGAGGACTGTAAAGCACGATGAAGCGGTATATAAGTCTAAGGGCTGTTGCGATTTGTTCTGTTGAAGGGGGAAAAACAGCTCTTTTCACCTTTTTTAAAAAAAATTAATAATTGTACTATTGGAGTGGGGGGGGGAGTTGTAACCCAAGTGGAAAACGCCTGTGACACTGGGTGCCATCCATTCCCACTGCTAAATCAATATTATGCGCACACAATACTATTATCTCTCAGAGAAACGAGAAGTGCCAGAGGTCGGCCAGCTTTAAAGCTCATATGCTAATGCCCCGACTGTATTTCACCGTTTTGAGGTCACCAGTGGTTACGTTTGCTTTTAGAAAGTAGATTAGCTCATTTCGGATCTGAATTACACGGAACCAGCCTCTCGCTTCTCCTGCACTCTGGCCTGCCTGCTTTGTGACTGTGAGGAAAGGTCATTAGACTGGAACATTACCCGGACCCGGAGAAAGGAAAATATGAAAGCTGCGGCAGCAAACGGTCTCGGAGTCAGGGTGATATGAGTAAGCCCCACAGCTTCCTAAGATGATTCTGAGAATCACTTGTGCCAAAGGTGCTTTTTTTTTTTTCAAGAGGCAACTGGACTTTCTGGTTTTTTTCCTTCGTTGAAGAGGTTTCTCTTCTCATCCAAGAAGCTTCCTGAAGAAGCTTCCTGGATGAGAAGAGAAACCTCTTCAAAGAAAAACCAGAAAGTCCAGTTGCCTCTTGGAAAAAAAAGTACCTTTGGGGACAACTGTGATCTGGATGGCTGAAATTTTCCATAGACATTTACTATGCACTTTGGGATAAACACCCTTTGAATGGTGCACGGGTATGAACCAGTGGTGAAATCTAATTTTTTTTCCTACCGGTTCTGTGGGCGTGGCTTGGTTGGGTGGTCATGTGACAGGGTGGGCGTGGCTATGTAGTCAAGTGACTGGGGCGGTCAAAAGACAGAAACTCACTTTAACAATGTCCTGCTGGAGAAGGGGGGTTGGACTAGATGACCTCCAGGTCCCTTCCAGCCTTGGGTTCCTATGATATTTCAAGGTATCCTCTGAAGCTGCGTCTAGTGCCAGGTTTGTGGTCCTCCCTCCCTCTCCTTTTCCCCTCCCTCCCTCTCTCTCTCTCTCTTTCTCTCTCTCTCTCTCTCTTTCTTTCTTTTCTCAGCACCCCCCTCCCGCCCCCAATTTTTAAAGCATTTTTCCCTGCCTATTTGCCCAAATCGAGGTTCCACAAATGTACAGTGCCGTTTAGAACCGGTTCCATCTCCCTCCCTCCGCCCGTCCGCACATCATCAAGATGAAGAGCGAGAGGAGGAATTCCTGGAGTTGAAGTCCACAAGTCTTAAAGCTGTCAAGTTTGAACACCCCTGGGGTTTTTTTTTCTAAAGGGTTAGGGGTGCAAGGGTCTTGTAACTTGACAGCTTTAAGACTTGCGTGCTTCAAATGCCAGAGTTCCTGAGCCAACATTTTGGTTGCTAAGCAAGAGCATTGTTAAGTGAGTTTCACCACATTTTACAAGTTGGCCACGCCCACCCAGTCACATGACTGCCAAGCCACTCCCACTCAGTCACATGGCTGGCAAGCTATTCACACCCGGTCACATGGCCGACAAGCCACTCCCACAAAGCAGGGCACACCTACAGAAGAATGGGAAGGTAACAGCGTTCCGTGCATCTTTGCCGTTTAGTCATGCCGGCCACATGAGCACAGAGATGTCTTTGGACAGTGCTGGCTCTTCGGCTTTGAAAAGGAGATCTCCACCGCCTCCTAGAGTCGGGAACAACTAGCACATATGTGTGAGGGGAACCTTTACCTTAGTTTAATAAAGAAGGATTAGGGGAGACATGATAGCAGTCTTCCAATATCTCAGGGGTTGCCCGAAAGAAGAGGGAGTCAAGCTATTCTCCAAGGCAAATGTTCCATACTGGAAGTTTTTAAGGAGAGATTGTATAACCATTTCTCTGAAGTGCTGTAGGGTTTCCTGCCTAAGCAGGGAGTTGAATGAGAAGAACTCCAAGGTCCCTTCTAATTCTTCTGTTCTTCTGTTATATCTCTCTGTCAAACTCCTTGTTTTGTTTTCTTGTGTTGTTTTGTTTGTTTTCTTTTTGTAATCCGCTGCCTGTTAAAAAAAAAATCTGGAAACCTTGAAAACGTACCAATTTCTAGACCTTTTCGACTAGCCAAATAGCATTGCCCAAACAATGGATTTCAAACAGTTTCTTGTGGTCCCCATGTCTAACTTTCTTTTCAGGGAGTGACAAAGGGACTCACACTGTCTGGGAGACTATCAGCAAATCAATCTGTTTTTTTGTTGTTGTTAATTGTGTCTCTTTATCCATATGCCTGTTGAGTTGTTTTCTGCACTGTTGACCATGCTTTGAGGTCTGTACATTCCAAGATGTTTTTGAAAAGATACCTTAAACGCATGCTCCTCACTGATTTTCATTTTTATTTTTGTATTTATTTGGAGGCAGGAATTGTGAGAACCGTCTGGAAATGCAAAATCCTTTACATTCGGATAGACTTAGCTCAACTCAAATTGGAGCCCGCAGAGATCAAAAACCACAAAGCATCTCAAGCCACAAAAGCTAGATCCAGAGAAAGAACTTTATAACATACAAACTTTTCATTACATATTAGTAAAAATGTATGTATGTATGCATGCATGGGGGGGGGGGGTGTTCTTGGTACTAGTTTGCTTCACGCATGCTTTATGGAGTGGAGTGGAATAGAATAGAATAGAATAGAATAGAATAGAATAGAATAGAATAGAATAGAATGGAATGGAATGGAATGGAATGGAATGGAATGGAATGGAATGGAATGGAAAGGAATACAACAGAATAGAATAGGGAGTGGAGTGGAGTGGAGTGGAATGGAATAGAATAGAATGGAATGGAATGGAATGGAATGGAATGGAATGGAAAGGAAGGAATAGAACAGAACATAACAGAATAGGATAGGATAGAATAGAATAGAATAGAATAGAATAGAATAGAGAGTGGAGTGGAGTGGAATAGAATAGAATAGAGTGGAATGGAAAGGAATAGAACAGAATAGAATAGAGAGTAGAGTGGAGTGGAGTGGAGTGGAATGGAATGGAAAGGAATAGAACAGAACAGAATAGAATAGAGAGTGGAGTGGAATGGAATGGAATGGAAAGGAAAGGAATAGAACAGAACAGAACAGAACAGAACAGAACAGAATAGAGAGTGGAGTGGAGTGGAATGGAATGGAATGGAATGGAATAGAATGGAAAGGAACAGAACAGAACAGAATAGAATAGAATAGAATAGAATAGAATAGAATAGAATAGAATAGAGAGTGGAGTGGAGTGGAGTGGAATAGAATAGAATAGAATAGAATAGACTGGAAAGGAATAGAACAGAATAGAATAGAGAGTAGAGTGGAGTGGAGTGGAGTGGAATGGAAAGAAATAGAACAGAACAGAATGGAATGGAATGGAATGGAATGGAATGGAAAGGAATAGAACAGAACAGAACAGAACAGAACAGAATAGAATAGAGAGTGGCGTGGAGTGGAGTGGAATGGAATGGAATGGAATGGAAAGGAATAGAACAGAACAGAACAGAACAGAATAGAATAGAATAGAGAGTAGAGTGGAGTGGAGTGGAATGGAATGGAAAGGAATAGAACAGAACAGAATAGAATAGAGAGTGGAGTGGAATGGAATGGAATGGAATGGAATGGAAAGGAAAGGAATAGAACAGAACAGAACAGAACAGAACAGAATAGAGAGTGGAGTGGAGTGGAGTGGAGTGGAATGGAATGGAATGGAATGGAATGGAATAGAATAGAATAGAACAGAACAGAACAGAACAGAATAGAATAGAATAGAATAGAGAGTGGAGTGGAGTGGAGTGGAGTGGAGTGGAATAGAATAGAATAGAATAGAATAGAATAGAATAGAGTAGACTGGAAAGGAATAGAACAGAATAGAATAGAGAGTAGAGTGGAGTGGAATGGAAAGGAATAGAACAGAACAGAACAGAACAGAACAGAACAGAACCGAATAGAATAGAGAGTGGAGTGGAGTAGAGTGGAATGGAATGGAATGGAATAGAATAGAATAGAATAGAATGGAATAGAAAGGAATAGAACAGAATAGAACAGAACAGAACAGAATAGAATAGAATAGAATAGAATGGAATGGAATGGAATGGAATGGAATGGAATGGAGTGGAGTGGAGTGGAGTGGAGTGGAGTGGAGTGGAGTGGAATAGAATAGAATGGAATAGAATAGAATAGAATAGAATAGAATACAATAGAATAGAATAGAATAGAATAGAATAGAATAGAATAGAATAGAATAGAATAGACTGGAAAGGAATAGAACAGAATAGAATAGAGAGTAGAGTGGAGTGGAATGGAAAGGAATAGAACAGAACAGAACAGAACAGAACAGAACAGAACAGAACAGAACAGAACAGAACCGAATAGAATAGAGAGTGGAGTGGAGTGGAGTGGAGTGGAGTGGAGTGGAATGGAATGGAATAGAATAGAATAGAATAGAATAGAATAGAATAGAATAGAATAGAATAGAATAACTTTATTGTCACTTTAAATGTATACTAATCACCACACATTAAAATGAAATTACACTGCATACAGCTCTCAAAGGATCACCAATATACACTACATAAATATGACAAAATAAATAAGTACAAAATTATGTTTATACCCACATATATTATTATTATACAACACAGAAAAAATGCATGCATTTGATGTCTTAGTTACAGAGGTGATTTCAAAGTCATCCAGCTGGTTTTCATGCTTAAGGCAGGATTAGAACTCTCTGTCACCTAGTTATTTACCCAAAATCACTCAGCCCTCTTCCATGCCTAAGACAGGACTAGAACTCACCGTCTCCTGGTGATTGGCCCAAAGTCACCAGCTGGCTTTCATGCCTAAACTAGGATTAGAACTCAGTCTCCTGGTTTCTAGACCAGCAACTTAACCACTCAGCCAAACTGGCTTTCAAATAAATCAAAAGAAAAATCAATTTGATTCCAGAAATGGAATGAAACCCGTTGTTTTTTTTAAAGTACATAAGACTCTATCCGCCATTAAAACAGAAGCGCACGTGGGCATGTCTAAATACACACATTAAATTGTCCCCTCCCTCCCCCCTCAAGGGTATCCTTCTAGAAAGTTCTTTCTTCCTCAGAGGCCCAGGAGTCTTTCCTCTGTTGACCCAAAATGCAGACAAAAATATTTCCTGAGCTGCCCTATTTTGCATCTCAATAGGTTTAACTACCGACCGAACCGCCGGATTGCAAATCACACTGAACTGCTTAAACCAGAAACAAATATTAGCCGTAAATCATGCGCTCCATTAAGGGGAGAACTTTTATGTCCTATTAAAAAGAATGCCACTTATCTTTCCTCAGCATGGGGGATAAAGGCAGAGCTCCTTTGCAAATTTTCAGATATCAATCTCTCTGTGGTGACAGCTTTGTCGTTTCACTAATTTCCAGCGCCTGCTTGGGAGAGAAGCAGCAATAGAATCGTACCTACCTCGCCAACACCGGATGCCCATCTCAGTTCATTCTCAAAAGGCCTTTTTCCAACTGGACTGGTGGTTTTTTTTTTCGCCTTGAGGAAGAAGAGGAAAAAGAAAATATTTTGCTTCACATCCAGGAAACTTCATCAGTTGTGATGGAGGGGGGTGGGGGAGGCAGAGAGGATAGAGACTGACAGATGAAACTGGGAGGGGAGGGGGGGAATGGGATTGAGATACCACCCAATCTCAACTCCCTATCCTCCAATCCCCACCACACCTTGGATGGAGGAATGAAGGGATAGATAGAAAGAGAGAGAGAGAGAGAGAGAGAGAGAGAGAGAGAGAGAGAGAGAGAGAGAGAGAGAGAGAGAGAGAGAGAGAGAGAGAGATAGATAGATAGGGATATATATAGATATGTAGATAGATGGATAGATGGATGGTTGATTGGATGGATGGATGGATGGATAGATAGATAGACAATAGATATATATATATATGTCTATCATATATATATATATATATATGATAGACATATATATATATATATATATATATATATATATATATATATATATATATATATATATAATATATATATATATATATATATGTATATATATGTTGTATTTGTACTGATAAATAAATAAAGGGAGACTAGGATAGATCTATTTCAAGCTAATTAGCTCTCATCAGCTAGCCATACCCTTACTGGGATTAGAACCCAGGCTGTATATATCTTAGGCAGGAGTCTTAACCACTAAGCCACGGGTTCTCTTCCTTATCAGTTGAGCCAGGGAAATAAGTATATATTTGTGTTACAACCCCTGGTATGCCTAAATATGGGAGGAAGGTCACACTCCCTCTTTCTGTCCTTCGGCTTCATCACAGAAGACCATGCAGGCAGAAAACCATATTTTTATTTTTAATGTTGCCTTTTATATTTGTGTTGTATTTGTACTGATAAATAAATAAAGGGAGACTAGGATAGATCTATTTCGAGCTAATTAGCTTTCATCAGCTAGCCATACCCTTACTGGGATTAGATAGATGGATGGATGGTTGATTGGACAGACAGACAGACAGACAGACAGACAGACAGACAGACAGACAGACAGACAGACAGACAGATGATAGATACATAAATATAGGGATAGATATCTAGATGGATGGGTGGGTGGGTGGGTGGATGGATGGATGGATGGATGGATGGATGGATGGATGGATAGATAGATAGATAGATAGATAGATAGATAGATAGATAGATAGATAGATAGATAGATAGATAGATAGATGTAGGAGAGAGGGGGGAAAAGGGGGAGAGAAATAACTACTAATAACTACTAATATAGAAAGTAGAACACAGTATAAATTGAATAGGCCTAACTATGAAGATATAGACAAAGGTAGTAAGATATCTACAGGTAGTCTTTGACATTTCACCTGTCGCTTAGCAACTGTTCAGATTTATGACAGACCCTGAAAAAAATGACTTTTTACTATATTCTACACTTTGTATATTGGTAGTTATTCCTATCTTATCTATCTATCTATCTATCTATCTATCTATCTATCTATCTATCTATCTATCTATCTATCTATCTATCTGTGTCTGTCTGTCTGTCTGTCTGTCTGTCTGTCTGTCTATCTATCTATCTATCTATCTATCCATCCATCCATCCATCCATCCATCCATCCATCCATCTATCCATCCATCCATTTATCTATCAATATAAGATATATAGATATGAGACAGAGATATACTTATTATTTACTTTATTGTCATTGCACCTCGTACAATGAAATAAAATGGCATCATCAGTGTACATTATACATAAGACAACTATAAAAATAAAACAAAAACACAGGGATATGAGAGATTAGATGGATAGACAGACAGACAGACAGATAGATAGATAGACAGACAGATAGATGGATACACACACACACACACACACACACACACACATGTTTTCGTACCAGTCTGAGGATGGCGAGTGAGACCTCGCTGAAACATTGCCAAGACAATCTCAATCTTACACGGGAAAAGACCCGAATACAACAACAAGACCAGCATATAATATAATATTGTGTGTGTGTGTGTGTGTGTTTGTTTGTTTTTGTAGATTTTCATGGGTGTAGGTATGCTGGTCTTGTTGTATTTGGATGTTTTCTCATGTAAGATTGAGATTGTCTTGGCAACGTTTCGGCGAGATCTCACTCACCATCCTCAGGCTGGTGTTTTCGGCTTAAAGCGTGATCGGAGCGGCTGTCTTTCTATAAATCTTGGTGGGTGGGTGTGGAGTGCTGGCTTTGTTTCAGTAAGTGGATTGATTGGATGTGTGGCTGTATCATGATTGGTAGATTGGTGCTGATTGGTGCTGGCTGTGAGTCCGTTGTTGTTTTGTGTTTGCAGTTGCCCCTAAACGCATCCCCACTGAAGACATCATATGCGGAGTTGAAGCTACACTCACCAAAATCAACCCAGATGAAGCCAATAAAATCAGACTTGCAGTCTTTGCTCCAGTAATCCACCCAGAAGCAACTTATGTGCTTGGACTGCTTGGGCGCATAGTGGGTCCTCAGCGTCTGCTGGAGCATGGACCAGGCGACTGATTGCAGTGGTGTCAACTCAGAGAGGTCTTTCACCATCTCGAACATTTCCCAGCCACAGTATCCGAGGAACATGTTCTTCTTGAGGCCTTCAGAAAGTCCCATGAGGTCATTTGCCTCGAGGAAGTAGTCAAATTGTAGCATGTACGAGTCCCAGTGCTTGGTGACTGGGTCATATAAAGTCGGTGGGGCGTGTATGGCCATTTTGTGTTCTGAGGGCGTTTTGAGTTTGCCGCTCAAAAATGGCTGCTCGAAGCCGCGCTGAGCTCCGGGCTGGATGTACTTGCTGGATTGCTACTATGCTCTTTCGGTTCACCTAGTTGCCTTCCAATCCCATCCTCAGAGCCAGTGTTAGATTGGGTAATGGATAGGCACACACAGGCTTAACGGTAACAACGGCTCTTTATTAAGTACAAGAAGTGGGAACAATCCAGCAAAGGTTGAGTCTGACAGCAGCCCTTTTATAGGGAGCTGTCAGACCCTTCGACCAATAGGATGAAACCTCTGTTCCCGCCGGAACAGAGGACCTGGGTGGAAACCACTGTAGTTAGAGCAAGTATCTAACAGATAGATAGATGATAGATAGATAGATAGATACATGATTGATAGATAGATAGATAGATAGATAGATAGATAGATAGATGATAGATAGATAGATAGATAGATAGATAGATAGATAGATAGATAGATAGATAGATAGATAGATAGATAGATAGATAGATAGATAGATGATAGATGATAGATAGATGATAGATAGATAGATAGATAGATAGATAGATAGATAGATAGATAGATAGATAGATAGATAGATAGATAGATAGATGACGGATGACGGATGACGGATGATAGATAGATAGATAGATGATAGATGATAGATAGATAGATAGATGATAGATGATAGAAAGATGATAGATAGATAGATAGATATATGATAGATAGATAGATAGATAGATAGATAGATATATAGATAGATAGATAGATAGATAGATAGAAAGAGAGAGAGAGAGATATGAGGGGTAGGGCCTAGTTAGGTATCTGTGGCTACATTGGCACCCTTGGGTGCCATATTGGGACCCTCAGGGTTAAAACGACATCTCCAAGAATCTCCAGCTAGCAGTGTTTAACATGAGCACCAGGCCTGATGCCAAGTTTTGAAAATCTGTGAAGAAATGTGCACCAGGTTGGGGGTGAGGGGGCGAGGGGGGTGTTGATATGTGTCATTTTTGGTAAGCAACTTGCCAAAAAAATACATCTTTGTGTTAGACCTCCCCGTCGGGGTCTAACAAGCCCAGAATTGGATGTCATCGGAGACAAGCCTCGGATAAGCCACTTTTCTCAGCCGGGGGTTGTGGGGGGCCTGGGGGAAGGGAAGCCGAACAAGGTTCAAGCCGGGATTCTAAAATGGAGGGGGCCCAAGCCCACAGAATCATCTTATTTTCATGGGAAAAGGTGTCAGGTTGTCATGTTGCTTCTGCAGAGCTTCCCAAGTACTAACCGTTGTCACGGTAACAGTTATGACAAGCCCGGGCACTTAACTTTTCCCCCTATTGATAATTACAAATGCGAACAGGCCGCGAGTTTGCACTTTGCACACCTGCCTGGCTGGTGAAGCTCCCTTAATTGGATGTGCCAAGTTTGAGAAAAAGGTAATCTGCCCTCACAAAGCAGGTGACAGGTAGGTAAAATGGGCTTTAGGCTGACAGAACGAGATAGAAATGGCTTCTTTTGCATTTGCGGCACTAAAGATGGACTTTCCCCCAACTTTTAACACGGCTAATTTTGTCCCAATGGTGCTTTTTTTAAGGAGGCGACTGGATTTTCTTGGTTTTTTTCTTTTCTTTTGAAGATGTTTCACTTCTCCTCCAAGAAGCTTCCTCAGCTCTGACTGGATGGTGGGGAATGGAAGGATTTATAGTCCTTGCAGACAGTTGGTCATTTGCATCCTTTTAGAGGGTCGTTGAGGCCACTTGGAGGTTTTATCTGTCTCTTCAGGGTCACTTGAGTGGTGCAAATGGTTCCTGTAGTCTGCAATTTTTCCCTCTGGAAATCCATTCCTAGTCCCACCCCATTCCAAGGGTCTTCACCCCAAATTGCATAGCTAAAAGTCCGTAGAGATTCTCCGTCCTCCAGATCATGGTCGTCCCAAAGGGGGCTTTTTCAGGAGACAACTGGACTTTCTTGTTTTTTTTTTCTTTTGAAGATGTTTCACTTCTCCTCCAAGAAGCTTCTTCAGCTCTGACTGGATGGTAGGGAGTGGAAGGATTTATATTCCTTGCAGACAGCTGGTCATTTGCATCCTTTTAGAGGGTCCTTGAGGCCACTTGGAGGTTTCTCTGTGTCCTCAAGGTCACCTGAGTGATGCAAATGGTTCCTGTGGTCTGCAATTTCTCCCTCTGGAAATCCATTCCTACTCCCACACCCATTCCAAGGGTCTTCACCCCAAATTGCATAGCTAAAAGTCCGTAGAGATTCTCCGTCCTCCAGATCATGGTCGTCCCAAAGGGGGCTTTTTCAGGAGACAACTGGACTTTCTTGTTTTTTTTTTCTTTTGAAGATGTTTCACTTCTCCTCCAAGAAGCTTCTTCAGCTCTGACTGGATGGTAGGGAGTGGAAGGATTTATATTCCTTGCAGACAGCTGGTCATTTGCATCCTTTTAGAGGGTCCTTGAGGCCACTTGGAGGTTTCTCTGTGTCCTCAAGTTCACCTGAGTGATGCAAATGGTTCCTGTAGTCTGCAATTTTTCTCTCTGGAAATCCATTCCTACTCCCACACCCATTCCAAGGGTCTTCACCCCAAATTGTATAGCTAAAAGTCCGTAGAGATTCTCCGTCCTCCAGATCATGGTCGTCCCAAAGGGGGCTTTTTCAGGAGACAACTGGACTTTCTTTTTTTTCTTTTGAAGATGTTTCACTTCTCCTCCAAGAAGCTTCTTCAGCTCTGACTGGATGGTAGGGAGTGGAAGGATTTATATTCCTTGCAGACAGCTGGTCATTTGCATCCTTTTAGAGGGTCCTTGAGGCCACTTGGAGGTTTCTCTGTGTCCTCAAGGTCACCTGAGTGATGCAAATGGTTCCTGTAGTCTGCAATTTTTCTCTCTGGAAATCCATTCCTACTCCCACACCCATTCCAAGGGTCTTCACCCCAAATTGTATAGCTAAAAGTCCGTAGAGATTCTCCGTCCTCCAGATCATGGTCGTCCCAAAGGGGGCTTTTTCAGGAGACAACTGGACTTTCTTGTTTTTTTTCTTTTCTTTTGAAGATGTTTCACTTCTCCTCCAAGAAGCTTCCTCAGCTCTGACTGGATGGTGGGGAAATGGAAGGATTTATAGTCCTTGCAGACAGCTGGTCATTTGCATCCTTTTAGAGGGTCCTTGAGGCCACTTGGAGGTTTCTCTGTGTCCTCAAGGTCACCTGAGTGATGCAAATGGTTCCTGTAGTCTGCAATTTTTCTCTCTGGAAATCCATTCCTACTCCCACACCCATTCCAAGGGTCTTCACCCCAAATTGTATAGCTAAAAGTCCGTAGAGATTCTCCGTCCTCTAGATCATGGTCGTCCCAAAGGGGGCTTTTTCAGGAGACAACTGGACTTTCTTTTTTTTCTTTTGAAGATGTTTCACTTCTCATCCAAGAAGCTTCTTCAGCTCTGATTGGATGGTAGGAAATGGAAGGATTCATATTTCCTGCAGACAGCTGATCATTTGCAAGCTGTCTGCAGTGGTCTTTGAAGAACTTGGAGGTTTAAAAATAAATAAATTGCAGGCTACATGAACCGTTTGCACTTCAGTTTGAGATGCAGACAAGACAGGGTCATCCCTAACAGCCTGCTCCTATCTTCAGCAGTGAAGGGACATGGCAGGGGGGGAAATGTGGCCTTACCAAGGCATCATAAAGTGGCATTAACACTTCACGCGATTTTGATTCTGTCCCTCTGCCTAGGACTAGAGTTTTAGTAACATATTGATTCCAGCTCTGCTTAGCTCATAAACCATTCTGAGATTATTTCCCATATGTTATTCCTGCAGATAGGTTCATATTTGTTTTGTAGCCCATGTAAGAACAGGGAGGGGAAAAAAAAACATGCTTGTGGATTTGATCAGGAAGAACACACACACACACACACACAGACAGACACACACACACACACACACAAAATCATAGATGCCTTTGGATGTTTAATTGGAATGAAAATAAGACGGTGAGTCATAGGTAAATTATCCATTTTTTTTTAAAAAAAGTATTACAAATATTTGTTTTTAATCATTTGCATAGTTTTAATGTTTCTGTGCTTCCCACATCTACTCCTGGATAAGCTGAGAATTTTAGATGCCAAAATACTTCTTTTTTAAATTAAAAAAAATGGGTTTCGTTTATCTGTGGATGGGCTTATCTGCGTGCTATACAACATGTGGTATTTTTTCCATTATTTTTTTTTGGGGTTATTTGTGTGTGTGTGTGTGTGTGTGCTGTTTTTCACTTTGTAAGAAGTCCATCTGTGGGATGGGTGGCTATATATAAATTGGATAAATAAATGAATAAGGATATAGCTATTGAAGGTAACATCATTTTAACACTTCTAAAAGTGTTACCCTCTAGATAACTTTGCGTCTTACTTGAGAAGATATATCTGTTTCTTTCTTTGTGTGACATATTTATTTTATTGCTTATATTGCAATTTTATGGTTTTGATAAATAACTCCAGGCGGCTAACATACCTCATACAGGTAGGCCTTTACAACCGTTCATTTAGTGACAGTCAAAGTGACAAAGGGACGGGAAAAAATGACTGATGACCCTTTTTCACACTTACGACCGTTACAGCATCCCCCTGCTCACGTGATCAAAATTTAGATGGTTGGCAACTGACTCGTATTTATGATGGTTGCAGTGTCCCGGCATCATCTGATATGGTTCTGCGACTTCTGACAAGTAAAGTCAATGGGGAAGCCAAATTTGGTTTACAACTTTGTCACTAACTTAACAACTGCAATGATTCACTTAACAATTGTGGCCAAAAATGGTCGTAAAATGGGGCAAAATTCACTGAACAACTGTCTCACTTAACAACAGAAATTTTAGTCTCAATTGTGGTCATAAATTGAGCATAACCGGTACTTGTTTCCCTTCCTATTTTCCACACAATGACAACCCGGTGAGGTGAGGTGAGCTGAGACAGAGCGACTGGCCCATCCATTAACTGGATTAATTAATTCACCATCCATTAACTGGATTAATTAATTCACCATCCATTAACTGGATTGATTCAATATTATTACTGAAATTAATATAATTTAATCTAATTAAATATTATTATTTTAGGGAATAATATCCATTATTGCAAGTTCATCATGTCGCAGGCTGGTCTCCAAATAGTTGCAAAGCCAAGGAGATTCAGAACTAAATATGTGGCCTGCAAAATTCCACCTAGCCACTAGATGGCAGGAAAGAGATTTTTTTTAAAACCCCACGCAACTGTTTTGCTGCCATCTAATGGTATGTTCCGATTATGGCAACTCAGATTTGGTAACCGTGAAGCCAAGGCACTCTTTTGAATGCAATCACTCTGTGAGCACCAGCTTAGCTTCTTACTATAGGCAGCTGCAGCTTGTAAACCCACTCCATTAAGTATACAGGGCAAAGGACAAAACTACAGTGAGAAACATTATCATTGCGAATTGCGGGAGGTGAAATTTACGGGCCATTTGTGATTTGTTTGCCTTTGTCAATGCCGGTGAACCATTTGTCTGCAGGATAAAAAGCTGGGAAAATACATAAAGGATACACAACACCACTGGCAAATTACACACATGCTGTGCTTTACTGTTTATCTTAACCTAATGCATACAACAATCAGCTGCTTTCCAGATGCAATGGTATATTGGAATTACCTTGAGGGTGGATGCAAAGAGATGCTACCCAGGGAAAATAGATAAAAGGAGGAGGTGTCCACAAATACTTAATGGTCAGAGCAAAAGAAAAAACAAAACCCCATGGAACAATCTGTTCTAAATTAATCAGGCTGTAAAAAGAGAGGGTAGGAGATTTGTACTTTCAAACTTGCAGGATTCCATTAATGCAACCTTACAATACAGTGTAATTCAGTTGTCTGGTTTACTTGGAATGACTGACACCAGCCAGTCATCAGCTAAGGAAGGCAGCGGTGGGTTTCACATTTTGTTACCATTGGTTTGCCCCACTCTTCATGCAGCGTGCGCGCCCCTTCCATGCATGAGCCTGGCCTTCTGTGCATGCACTTTGCTCGCGCACGGCCTCAAAAATGTGCCTAAATAGGATGGCATAGGGGCGAGTGGCACAGGGGCGAGTGGGACCAATTTTTGCTACCGGTTCTCCCTAGCAGTCAAGATGGATGTCAACCCTTAATCTGATCTGACTGAAGCAACCTTGGAATTTGAGTGTTGCCACACTGCAGCTGAGGGATAGGGAGGGCGGATTAGAGATAGCTGGGGTCAAATGCCACACCACGGTGAGCCAAAGAGCCACAAATTCTCCAGAAACAGTGCAGATTGCCAATTTTTAACCGGTTGCCACCCATAATTTTCCTTGACAATAAGGTGACCAACCGTCCTCCTTTAGGGAGGACAGTCCTTCTTTTGTAAGTTCTGTCCTCCCTCGAAAAGTGTTCTCCTACGTGTCCTCCTTTTTGATATTTGAAGGCTAATCTGTTGCGCGTTATGTGACGTATTTTATTAAACAGTTTTTAATGGTGTTTTTTTTTTACTTCATCGCAAGTATATTGAACAGATATTGAATCTTGTGTTGAATTTTTATCTAAAGAAATGCTAGACATTAAAATAGACGACAATTGTCTCTTTGAAGAAATTAGAAGACTGAATGTATATTTAAATTCTGAACAATTAATACAATGGGAAAATCAACATGTTGAAATTGATAAAAGATGGGTGGATATTTTCAGCCATTTCAAAAATGAATGAACATATTCCATGTGAACATTTATTTATACTTGTTCAATTTACGTTGTGTTGCCCTGGAACTAATGCAGCAGTTGAAAGAGTTTTTTTCAATTGCCAATGATTTTTGGACAAGTGAGAAATCGAGATTGAATGTTGATACTCTAGCTGCAGCACTTGCCGTAAAATTCAATATGAAGGATATTTCTTGTTCAGATATTTCCAATATATTGTTAGAAGATGATACATTGACAAAAAATATTAATTCAATGGAAAAGTACTCATTTGAATAATAATTAACAGGCATGTAAGCATAATTACAATATAAAATGTTGCAAATGTTTTTATTATGCATATATCATATTTTAGTGTATTATTGTTGCAATGAATAAAATATTTCTTTTATTTACAATATATTTTTTGCAATTTATTTGTCCTCCTTTTCATTGTAAAAAAGTTGGTCACCTTATTGACAACCTATTTTTTCCCCCCTTGCGCACAAAAGGGTTTTTCTCCTTAGCCCACGGTCCAATTTTCCTCCCCTCATCCTGCAGTACTACAATTTATGAAAAACATTACCAGATAATTCTGCTGAGCATGTAAACTGGCCATGGAGATGCTTCAGCCATAAATAATTCTGTCAGTAATATATGGATGTGTATAATTACCGAGATGATAAAAAAAAAAAAATCCTTCAAAACTTTGCCATATTTTCCTCCTCCCCTCCCCACCGCAACCTCCGAAGAGGACCGAGTGTGTTTGTCTTGGCATTTTAATTTTAATACGTATCTGTAGAAGGAGTGGATTCTTTCCAGTTTCTAATAACTCTTTTAACGCTGCTTCCTTCCTAGGATGGATACGTTTTATTTCTTCTCCAAATAGTCTTCTCCCTGCCTCGTGGCTCGCAGAAGGAAGTCTCTAATTAAGGTACTGAAATGATTATTATTATTTTCCTCTTGAAACTCCTTCGTCTTTGGCTGCGATAAAAAATCCTCCTTGGCTTGGTTTCCAAAAGGACGTACGTACAGAGCCTTTTTTAAAAATACTTTGGTACTGCATTCGAATCGCTTCTTGGCATGGAATACTTTTCTGCATCCAGTTAGAAAGGTTAGGCTAGACCAGGGGTTAGCAACCTTAAGCACTCAAAGGGTTCTAACCGGAAGCCCTGTGTTCAATTTTGGAGCCGACCGGAAGTCCAGTTCCCCCATCATACAGTCTCCTCCTAGCATGGCGTCCTCTATCCTAACCAAAAGCCCTATCAATTGTGGAGCTGACCGGAAAACCCGCTCCTTGCCATAGAGCAGTGATGGCAAACAAATGGCATGTGTGCCAGAGGTGGCCCCCAAAGCCGTCACTGTGGGCATGGGCACCGTCACCAACTGGTCTTTCGCAGGTGCCGGAGTGCCAGAAAATGATCTGAAAACAGACAAAAAAAACACCCCCAAAACAGGCTGTTTTACAGGCTATTTTAGGGCCATTTTTCTGGCCAGTTTTGGGCAGCTTTTGTGGGCTGTTTGTTTGAGCTATTTGTGGCCCATAAATGGCCCAAAACGCCTTGAAAAGCAGCCCAATAAGAGTCTGAAATTGGCTTGAATAATAACACAAAACCACGCCATTTGTCAGGCCCTTTTCAGGCTGTTTTTGGCCTGCTTTCTGGGCCAAAAACAGCCTGAAAAACGACCCCAAAATGGTCTTAAAATGACCTGCAAACAGCCTGAAAATGGCCAGAAAAATGGCTAACAAACAGGCAGATGTATGCCGGCCAGCTAGTCTTTGGGTTTTCGGCGCTCCGGCGCACACACATGCACGCACATGCACACGCATTCTGGTTTGTGCATTCGGTGCTGAAAAGATTCACCATCACTGCCATAGAGTCTCCTCCTGGGGTGCCCTGCTTCCTCCCCAAACCGGAAGCTCCTCTCAAGTTCGTGGTGCCAACTGGCGACAGGGAGCTGCAGCAGAGGGATGGAAGAGCCACATATGGCTCCAGAGCCGCAGGTTGCTGACCCCTGGACTAGGTGGATTTCCATGTGGCCTCCCAGCCCAGTCGGTGTGATTGGGGAAGAGCTTGGTGGCAGGGTAAAATGAAGCGACAATTCTAAGGAAACTGTCAACAGTGATAGTTCTTAATGTGCTAACAAGATGATGGCATAGTTTGGTGTGTGCTAGGGGATAGCCTTGGGGAATAGATTTTTTTTTCCCCTAAATGTTCTTCTTGATATTTTCATATTGGGGTGGGCAATGATTTGGATGCTTGATAAAACTTGTCATGCCCCTGTTGGAGTCGGAATCTGCAGGGGGGGGAAGATGAGCTGGAACAAGCGCCGACAGAGAGCGAGAGGACAGCTCCGTTGGCCTTGGAGGAAACTGGGGAAGGGCAGAGCCCAGGATTACAAAGGCTTGCAGATAACAGGCGAAGAGCAAGGACCACCCGCTCCTGATCCAAGAGCCCGGAGAGAAGAGAGAAGGCGAGAACAACGCAGATTGAGCCGGCTACGAGGGAGGAGAGTGTCCTGCCCTGCTTCACAAGGCACACCTGGCGACGGAGATGTAAGGAGGTGCTGGTGGGAGGGGCATTTGTTGGGAACGAGCATTGAATCTGTGGAGCCTCGTGTGCCCTTGCTGATACCTGGAGATTACTGTGTTCTGTCTTGTGAGGTTTGCCCACTTTGTTTGCTTTGTTGAACTTCTTGCTCTGGTTACTGTTTGGCTAATCTGGTTTACTGGACTACTCACAGCCAGAGGCTGTTGAAGGTGCACGTGAGAGCTTTACTCCAGGACTTGTTGTGAACGTGGGAACGTTTGGGGGCACAGTTGGAGCAAAAAAGGGGAGTTAGGCCTGCTCTCTGGCTGTGTTGCTTTTGTGCCACGCCCCGGGTCATCACAAAACTTTGCTTTAAGCGTACAACTTGGGGAGCATAATTTAGGTTTTTTTTAAAAAAATGGAGAAAGTGCAGGTTAAAAAGAGGCTTTCAATTTCTCCCTTCCCCCACCAATGTGCGAGATGTAAATTAAGGTCCTACTTTGTGGTGTATTCATTGTGCTTCTGACGGCGCAAATTTGGGGGGGGGGCTGAAGCAGGATATCCTATCCATATAGTCCTCTCTCTTCTGGGTATACGTGGACCATGAGTTTCATTTGTATGAGAACAGAAAAGGAATTTTGCCTAGAGTCCAAGGGAGTTTAGCCACTCGCAAGACAAATCTTCATTTAGTTCTCAATGATTCATGGAAGTTCTGGACATCACTGATGTTTGGCCTTGATGGCAGTGGGCCTGCCGCTGAAGGCCATCTACTGGTAAACTGGTGGTATTCCATGAGCAGTGGTTGGCTACTGTGAGAACAGAGAGTTGGACTGGAAGAATAAGGGCTATGATCCAGAAAGACAAGGCTTATGACTGTGTTGTATTGTACAGGTAGTCCTCAACTTACAGCCACAACTGAGCCCGTAAAATTTACATTGCTAAGTGAGAAATTTTTTAAAGTGAGTTTTGCCCCATTTTACGACTTTTCGTGCCACGTTTGTTACGTGAATCACTGCCGTTGTTAAATTTGTAGCACGGTTGTTAAGGGAATTTGGTTTCCTCGTGAACTTTGCTTGTCCGAAGGTTGCAAAAGGGGATCAGGTGTCCCTGGGACACTAGCGACCAGTTCATAAATGTGAGTACAGTGGTCAAGCTATTTCCGAATGTTATAACTCACTATAACCATCGGGGGATGCTGCCAATAACACTGATGCAAAAAAATGGTACATAGAAGTCATTTTGCACTTCAGTGCTAGATCGTTCAACTATCCAAAACATCACTAAGTGAACTAATTGCAAGTTGAGGACTACCTTTATATGGTATTGGTAGACTTGTATTGTGTTGTCGTTGTGTTGGTATTGTATTGGTATTGTATGTTGGAGCAGCATGTAAGTACCCTAGCGGTGAAAATGCTCGCTTCGGTTTTGGAAGGCTGAGAGTTTAATCCTAGGTAGCGGAAGTGCAAAAAAAAAAAAATTGCTGCAAACTTTACGCGGTGTCTGGAAGGGCATCCGGCCAGTAAATGCTCAGCTTCATCCAGTCACTAAGATTCTTACCAGAATTTAGAGATTACAGAACTATAAAAATGGAGAGTATTGTATTGCATTGCATTTAAAACATATTGATGTAGCCCCTGATCTTATAATCAATTCTGGGTGACTCCCAGTGTTTGGTGGTGGAGTAGGAATGCAACATTGTGGTTCCACTAACCAAGATGGGAGGCAACAGGCCAACGCTTACACCAGAAGCTTTCCTACATATTGGCAGGTGGTTTTAGCACATAAAGAGACAACTTATGGTGAGGAGGTGGAAATATCACATCACAATGAGAATATATTTGCTGAATATAACTCCTCATTGGCAACAGGGACGGCATCTGGCCATAGCTCCATTCAGGTGCCCAGACTCCACCCTGCAAGGGATTCTGGGGTCGTTAAATGATGGTGATAATGATGATGACGACAGACACAATTTACACTTCCTTGTGGCCTTTGTTGGGACTATTTCTGTATTTCTCACGCTATCAGCATTGTTTGAATCGTTGCGCCTTCTCGATAGAAGCTCGAATCTTTATTTAGACCTGAATTTTGGAAGCTGCAATGTCTAGCATTCTCCCCGACAGCTGGCTTTATTTTATGAGCACCGTGCATTTCCGTTCCTCCAGTTTTATTTTAAACCTACCCATATGGACATTCCTGAATTAGGCCTTGGGATTTTGGAAAGCTTTGGAAGGAAAAAGGGAAGTGACACGCATGCAACCTATATTGATTTTATGGCATGGGTGAACAATGTGAAATTAAGAATACCACTAAATCCATTTTGGCAACAAAGCCATGTGTTTTGGAAAAGAAAAAAGAAAAAAACGCTAGCAAATTTGAAACAAAGAGGAGGGTTTTTTTTAAAAATCTCCCTTATTTTTTATTTGACTTTTGATGGTCTTTTTTTTTATTAAGGAACTGATCTGAAAATTTGGATGAAAATCCAAAATTATATACAATGCAATAGCAGAGTTTGGAAGGGACCTTGGAGGTCTTCTAGTCCAACCCCCTGCCTAGGCAGGAAAACCTATACTACTTCAGTCAAATGGTTATCCAGCATCTTCTTAAAGACTTCCAGTGTTGGGGCATTCACAACTTCTGGAGGCAACTTCTGTTCCACTGATTAATTGTTCTAACTGTCAGGAAGTTTCTCCTCAGTTCTAAGTTGCTTCTCTCCTGGATTAGTTTCCACCCATTGCTTCTTGTTCTACCCTCAGGTGCCTTGGAGAATAGTTTGACTCCCTCTTCTTTGTGGCAACCCCTGAGATAATGGAAGACTGCTATCATGTCTCCCCTAGTCCTTCTTTCTATTAAACTAGACATAGCCAGTTCCTGCAATATGACGAGACTTCTACTCACATAATGGGGATTTTATTTTATTTTTATTTTTATGTCCTTCAAAAGACCATTATACAGATAATCCTTGACTTACGACCACAATTGAGTCGAAAAATTTCTGTTACTAAGAGAGAAAGTGTTAAGTGAGCTTTGCCCCATTTCCCAACCTTTCTTGCGACACTTGTTACGACATTTATTGGCAGTTGTCCAGTTGGTAACAAGGTTGTTAAGTGAATCTTGCTCCCCCAGGGACTTCGCTCGTCAAGAGGTCGCAAAAGGGGGAAATCACATGAGTCGTTCCCCCCCCACCCCAGGACTCTGCCAACTGTCATAAATATGAGCTCGTTGCCATGCATCTGAATTTTGACCATGTGACCATAAGAATGGTGCAATAGTCGTAAGTTGAAAAAAACCAGTCATAAATCACTTTTTTTTCCTGTGCTGTTGTAACTTTGGATGGTCACTAAATGAATGTTTGTAAGTCAAGGACTAAATGCATATAATTTTCAAGTGCATTTTAGGAACAGCAGGGAGAAAATGATGTTCAAGCTTCTAAGTCCATGATGGTGACCCCATGGCACGCATGGCGCAGGTGGCACACGGAACCATTTCTGTGGGCAGGTGAACCGTCACCCTAGCTCAGCTCCACTGTGCATGTATGAGCACCTCCCGCCGGCCAGCTGATTTTCGGGTCTGTGCTGCGCATGCGGGAGCTGCGCATGCGGGAGCTGCGCACACATCCCTGGGGGATATCGGTGGGTTCCGGATCCCGTTCCAACTGGACGCGCATGCATCGTACCTGCCAGCAACGCTTCCACAAGCCTCCCCGACGCTCACACAGGCCCTGTACTTGCCAAGCACCGAAGGCTTTAAAGGACAGGTAAGGAGTTCGGGCGGGTGGGTGAACCCTCCGGAGCACCGTACCGGAACGGTACCCAGTACTCCGGGCAGGCTGCAGTACGCCCATACCGGAGCATACCGCCTGCAACCCACAACTGGTGGTGTGTGTGTGTGTGTGTGTTAGTGCACGCATGCGTGGGGGACGGAGAAAGCGCGGGGCGGTGCAGCACATCCCCCTGTGCCCCATTTTTGGTCTTAGGAGGCTTCAGGGAGGCCTGCTAGGCCCAAAATGGGGTGCCGGGGTGATGATGCGTGCATGGCCGAGGGGGGGGCGGAAGGAGGGGGCGCGCATTGCATTATGGGTGTGGGCTCATCTGCGCGCACGCTTTCAGCATACGAGGACATAAAGGTTAGCCATCACTGTTCTAAGTCCTTTTACAGTGAAAAAAAAAATAAAGCATCAAAATACACAGAAATGCAACCTGATAAATGTCGTAACGCGTTGAAATATATGTTGGGGAGGCAAAAAGAGACATTTTGCACCTGAAGGGATGCCTCTTCTGCATAGATATTTTGGAAGGAAAATATATTTTGAAGTGCACACTAAAATTCCAATATTTCATGATGACTAATGGGAAAAAAGATGGTTTAATTCTGAAACCGAAGCAATGAACGAGAGGTAATATGGGCCCAGGGAGTAGGCAAAGGATAGTAAAGTTATATTGCAGTTCAGAAAAAGTCCCCATTTCTCAAGGCTTTATGGTAAGAATGTTAGAAAGCCAAGGTTTGGGAGATATTTGATCCTTCTTTCTATGTGTGTGAAAAGTCCTCAAAGTGGGACCATTATCGGAGTAAAGGGAACAAACTGTTATAAATGAAGGACTATCTGTGCTTGTTTTCTCATTGTTGACCCAACATCTTCCTCTGGACTTCAGTGGATAATTAGAACTGCGGAAAAAACAATGGCTACCAACTTTCCACTCCACTCCATTCCACTCGACTCCACTCCATTCCACTTGACTCCACTCCATTCCACTTGACTCTACTCCATTCCACTCCACTCCACTCCATTCCACTCGACTCTACTCCATTCCATTCCACTCCACTCGACTCTACTCCATTCTACTCCACTCCACTCTACTCCATTCTACTCCACTCCACTCTACTCCATTCCACTCCACTCCATTCCACTCTACTCTACTCCATTCCATTCCACTCCACTCCATTCCATTCCACTCTACTCCATTCCACTCGATTCCACTCTACTCTACTCCATTCCACTCCACTCCACTCCATTCCACTCTACTCTACTCCATTCCACTCTACTCTACTCCATTCCATTCCATTCCACTCCACTCCACTCCATTCCACTCTACTCTACTCCATTCCACTCTACTCTACTCTACTCCATTCCATTCCATTCCACTCCACTCCACTCCACTCCATTCCACTCTACTCTACTCTACTCCATTCCATTCCATTCCACTCCACTCCACTCCATTCCACTCCACTCCACTCCATTCTATTCCATTCTATTCCATTCTATTCTATTCCATTCTATTTTATTCTAATCTATTCCATTCCATTCCATTCCATTCTATTCTATTCTGTTATACCTTACACTGTTCTTAAACAATCCTCGCCCTTATTTCATTTTGCTTATTGTTTTAACACAGATTTCTCCTGAGGTACCCAATCCACACCTCCATATAACCGAGTTGACAGGAGCAGCCTATATACTAAGCCATTTTTGCCTCTTGGACCAACCTCTATTCCTCACCACGGATGGCATTCTCACCCTCTGGCTTTTTACGAGCATTTTGCACATTGGAAAAATGTCTCCATCCATTTTTCATCCCTAGTAAACCTTCCACCACGTTAGACAAATTCATTCACTTCCTGTATTTTTAATATATATATATATATATAACTTGCAGGCATCCCCTCCATTTTCCTGGCCAAGCTGCACTACCTTGGCCTTTGATGCATTAATTTTCAGATCTGTATACCTCGCTGGATCGTGCAATATATTTAACATTATCTCAGCTTTTCAACCAACAACACAGTGACATCTGTAAAGAAAAGTAGACATATATTCACATCTGCAGCCAACACGTCTCCAAAGTGTTTGTTATACATTTATCTAGAAATGCATTAAAAACAACCAAAGGGTCACGACCCTTCCTTGTCTTACTCCATGCCCAGGGCTGAACTACTCACTAAGCACTCAATTTATTCCCACTCAGACTTTACTCCCATCATATACTGCTCTTATCACATTCAACAGCTAACCTTTAAATTCCATATTCTCCAAGAACATTCCATAACTCATGCCGGTTTATTTGAAATATAAACTTTCGCTATATCAACCAAGTACAATAAACATCTTTTCTTACTAGATTTTTTCAAGGACCTGTAAAAATCAAATAAATAGTCAGCTCTCAACTCCTGGCCAAAATAAAGCCACATTGCAATTCTCAAGTACTCCTTCTCTTCCTCCTCCTCTTATTCTCCTTATTCTCCTTTTTCCTATCCTCTTCCTCCTCCTCCTCATCTCCTCCTCCTCCTCCTCCTCCTCCTCCTCCTCCTCCTCCTCCTCCTCCTCCTCCTCCTCCTCCTCCTCTTATTCTCCTTATTCACCTCCTCTTCTTCTCCTCCTTTCCCTTCTCCTCCTCTTATTCTCCTTAGTCTTCTCCTCCTCCCCTTCCCCTCCTCCTCCTCCTCCTCCTATTATTCTCCTCCTCCTCCTCTTCTTCTCCTTATTCTCCTCCTCCTCCTCCTCCTCTTCCTTCCCCCTTTCCTCCCCTCCTCCTCTTATTCTCCTTATTCTTCTCCTTCTCCTTCTCCCCCCTCCTCTTCCTCCTCCTCCTCCTCCTCCTCCTCCTCCTCCTCCTCCTCCTCCTCCTCCTCCTCCTCCTCCTCCTCCTCCTCCTCCTCTTATTCTCCTTATTCACCTCCTCTTCTTCTCCTCCTTTCCCTTCTCCTCCTCTTATTCTCCTTAGTCTTCTCCTCCTCCCCTTCCCCTCCTCCTCCTCCTCCTCCTATTATTCTCCTCCTCCTCCTCTTATTCTCCTTATTCTCCTCCTCCTCCTCTTATTCTTCTTATTCTCCTCCTTCTCTTCTCCTCTTCCTCCTTCTCCTCCTCCTCTCCTCTTATTCTCCTTATTCTCCTCCTCCTCCTCCTCCTCTTCCTTCCCCCTTTCCTCCCCTCCTCCTCTTATTCTCCTTATTCTCTCCTTCTCCTTCTCCCCCCTCCTCTTCCTCCTCCTCCTCCTCCTCCTCCTCCTCCTCCTCCTCCTCCTCCTCCTCCTCTTATTCTCCTTATTCACCTCCTCTTCTTCTCCTCCTTCCCCTTCTCCTCCTCTTATTCTCCTTAGTCTTCTCCTCCTCCCCTTCCCCTCCTCCTCCTCCTCCTCCTATATTCTCCTCCTCCTCCTCTTATTCTCCTATTCTCCTCCTCCTCCTCTTTTCTTCTATTCTCCTCCTTCTCTTCTCCTCTTCCTCCTTCCCCTCCTCCTCTCCTCTTATTCTCCTTATTCTCCTCCTCCTCCTCCTCCTCTTCCTTCCCCTTTTCCTCCCCTCCTCCTCTTATTCTCCTTATTCTTCTCCTCCTCCTCCTCCTCCTCCTCCTCCTCCTCCTCCTCCTCCTCTCCTCTCCTCCTCCTCCTCCTCCTCCTCCTCTTTTCCCCCTCCCCTCCCCTTCTTCTTTTCTCCTCCTCCTCCTCCTCCTCCTCCTCCTCCTCCTCCTCCTCCTCCTCCTCCTCTCCTTCTCTTTTAGAGAGTCATTGAGGCCACTTGGAGGTTTGTCTGTGTCATCGGGGTCCCCGCCCTCATTTGTAATAATAATTATTTATTTTTCAGGGAACAACCTATGTACAATGAGATTGGTTGAGCTCCCTCACTGCACTCCTCCCCACAACCCAACACAACTCACAGGGAAGACAGAAAATTCCCAACCCAACAAATCCTACTAACAAACACCCAGTCCTATTGCACCAGTGTGAACCTGTTACACGTTGCGCCTGCTCTGCATGTCCATTGTACTACGTCTGAAAATCGCTGGTCATTCCAGATTGACGTGCAAGCCTAAAACATATGAAGAACGGTTGCAGGAACTGGGTATGTCTAGCTTAATAGAAAGAAGGACTAGGGGAGACATGATAGCAGTGTTCCAATATCTCAGGGCTGGCCACAAAGAAGAGGGAGTCAAGTTATTCTCCAAGGCACCTGAGGGTAGAACAAGAAGCAATGGGTGGAAACTAATCAAGGAGAGAAGCAACTTAGAACTGAGGAGAAACTTCCTGACAGTTAGAACAATTAATCAGTGGAACAGAAGTTGCCTCCAGAAGTTGTGAATGCCCCAACACTAGAAGTCTTTAAGAAGATGTTGGATAGCCATTTGTCTGAAGTGGTGTAGGGTTTCCTGCCTAGGCAGGGGGTTGGACTAGAAGACCTCCAAGGTCCCTTCCAACTCTACTATTGTATTATTGTATTGTATTATGTAAGCCCGATGCTTAGCAGCTCTACACGAGTGTAGGCACATTTTGCCCCTTGCACTACACTGTGCACACACATCCATGGACTCATTATTCCAAGTACTACACACCAATATTGGCAGCTCGGGGTGGCTGGGTGTGAACACACCGCCGCCTCCACAACTCAGGTGACTCTGAGGCCCCAGACAAATCTCCCAGTGGCCTCAACGACTTGCTAAAAGGATGCAAATGACCAGCTGTCTGCAAGGAATATCAATCCTTCCATTCACCGCCATCCAGCCAGAGCTGAAGAAGCTTCTTGGGTGAGAAGCAAAATGTCGTCAAAGGAAAAAAAAATCAGAAAGTCCAGTTGCCTCTTTGGGGGGGGGGAGGAGAAGGACCCTTGGGACTCACTAAGAGTTGCTTTAAGGAATATAAACACACACAAACATTGACACAGGGTTTGCTAAGCACATACCCTGTTTTCCCCCAAAGTAAGACCTCCCCGGATAATAAGCCCAGTCGGGCTTTTGAGCACATCTGCTAAAATAAACCCTCCCCGAAAATATTGCCACACAGCAGCAGCCATGAAGTGACCACAACTTGCCACCTCCTGCACCTCATAAATAATAAGACCTTGCCAGCAATAAGGCCAAGCGCTTATTTCAGGGGTCAAAAGAAAATAAGAAAACACATTAGCTATCAATTTGCATGGCTTAAGAAGCAGGACAGAGCTGTGAAAACTACCATATATTTTGGGAGTATAAGATGCACCGGAGTATAAGACACATCAAGATTTTGAAGAGGCAAATTAAAAAATAAAGTTTTTGCACTCTGCATACCTCCCCAAAACGGCCCGTTTTTTGCGAAAATGAGCCCATTTTTTGCCAAACAAAAGGGCATGCATAGCCTTTAGGAGGCTTATAGAGTACTCCTGGGGGCTGGGGGGCAAAACTGATCAAATAAACAACCAGTTTTTCCACTCATTTTTGCCCTCCCCAGCCCCCAGGAGCACTTTGGAAGCTTCCTAAAGGCTATGCACAGCCATTTTTGCAAAGGGAGCGGGGTTTCGGGAGGCCAAAAATACTGTATTCAGTGTATGAGGTGCACCCAAATTTTCACCCTCCTTTTTTGAGGGGAAAAAGGTGCGTCTTATACTCTGAAAAATATGGTATACTCCTATTCACACAAGGAGTGGTAATGGTTATTTCAAGTCAGCGTAGACATGTAGGGTATGTGGTGTGATGATGCATAAATTATTGAGCCGTCTACATATGTGCTATTGATAGCACCAGATGGAATGAAGCTACAGCTGTAGAGAATTCATGGCCTGCTAGTCCATGCTATCCACTTAATGCAATGTCTCCTGGGTATTCCACCTCATGCCACCCCTTACTAGGTGAAAGGAATTCTGGCTTCTAGCCAGTCAGAGGGCCAACTGCTCGATAGGCAGGCTGTTGAGAAGAGCCCCATAAAGTGGAGCTGCCCACACCAACTGCTTGTGAGGCAGACAAGGCAACTACTCTACGATATGGCCATCTAAGGCAGGGGTGTCAAACTCAAAGCCCAGGGGACAGATCCAGCCCACGAAGTGCTTAGATCTGGCCCCTGGGGGCCATGCCGGAAACAGTAAAGGCCTGGCCCATTGGTGCTTCTGTCAGTGAAAATGGAGCTTGGGAGGGGAGCGCGCATGTCCCTCCTGTGCCCCGT
Source organism: Natrix natrix natrix (assembly GCA_029891615.1). Classification (NCBI taxonomy): domain Eukaryota; kingdom Metazoa; phylum Chordata; class Lepidosauria; order Squamata; family Natricidae; genus Natrix; species Natrix natrix. The sequence goes on from JAKRSK010007691.1 coordinate 3,359,350, forward strand.
TTTTGGCCGTGACAGCCTTCTGTAGCCCCCTGCCTGGCAAAAATGGAGAAAGGGGAAGAGGGGAAGAGAGCAAGGAAGGAAAAATAAGGAAAGGAGGGAAGGAACAAGAAAGAATGAAGATGGAAGGAAAAAGAAGAGAAGGAAGGAAGGAAGGAAGGAAGGAAGGAAGGAAGGAAGGAAGGAAGGAAGGAAGGAAGGAAGGAAGGAAGGAAGGAAGGAAGGAAGGAAGGAAGGAAATTATAATGAGCGTGAAGGAGGGTCTTATGGAAGTCCTGCACTGGCACTTGGCCATCACAGGTGCCTCCTACATGAGTCCCATGTCATGCCCACCATGGCTACACCCACCCCAGCCACATCCACCATAGCCTAACCCCCCGGCCCTCCAAGGTCAAACACAACCCTGATGTGGCCCTCAATAAAATTGAGTTTGACACCCCTGATCTAAGGACTCCCTCAGAGATATATCCATAAGAAATCCTGGCTAGGTCAACAAGGTATTCAGGGGAATTGCCCCACTGCCCCAAGTTTCAGGTCGGGAGACTAGCAGATAGTGTAGGAGAAGACCAGGCAGAGACTGGTGGTGGAGTCAAGAGAGGACTCAGCCTAGTATCGTTATGCTCTCCTTGAATTCTGTTGACCCTTATTTGATTCCAATTTAGTGCTAAACAATGGTTGAAAACATTCTTGTGTATAGGTTGAGGAATAAATCTTCTGAACTGGAAATTACGTATTGACAGAGGAGAATATTTGTTGCTCGGGATTGACATGAAGGCTCCTTGGTGCTCTCTGAGCTTGCTTGTTTTTCTTGCAGACGTTTCTCTCTGGGCACAATGAACAAAACTCCACATCGGCGACAGGAAGGGCAGCAAACACTTAGCTCCATTCTGTTGCCCAGACTCCACCCTGCAAGGGATTATGGGGTCACTAAAAGAAGATGAAAAAAGATGTTCGTTACCCAAACTAGGTATCAGGGCTAGTTTGGGTAATGGAACATCTGCAAGAAAACAAGCAAGCTCAGAGACCACCAAGAACCCCTCGTGAAAATTACACATGATCCTCATTTTTCACGCCTGACAGATTGAAGGATTCAATATATGGCCAGTCGTGGTCCACCCACACAAACTGAACATTTGAGGGAAAGGATCTGACACCAAACTAGGACCATGAGAGTGAACCTATGGCATGCGTGCCACGAGTGGCATGGTGAGCTCTCTCTGCAGGCGTGCAAGCCGTTGCCCCAGCTTAGATCCACCGCACATGTCCGTACGTGCCTCCAACCAGCCAGCCAGCTGATTTTTGGGTCTCTGCCATGCATGCGCAGGGGGTGGGTCGCATGCCGGAGACGTGCACACATGCGGGGCCTGGAGGGATCATGCATGCATGCGCAGGGATGGGGGGAGAGATGGGGGTAGCACCCCCTCCACACCCAATTTTTGGTCCCAGGAGGCTTCAGGGAGGCCTGCTAGGCCCCAAACGGGGCACGGGTGGTTGAATGTGCATGCGCGCGTGGACGATGGGAGCACAGGAGGGTCGTGTGCGCATGCACAGGGGGAGGGGCGCACGGGGGGCGGTTGCCGCACATGCATTGCATTATGGGTGTGGGTGTGCGCTTTCGGCGCGCGACAACCGAACTAGGATAACCAGAGTCGATGTACTGTTGTAACACTGAACGGTCGCTAAGCGAGCTGTCACAAGTCGAGGACTACCTCTGCTGCAAACTCCCAGCTTCTGCAATGCTGATGAGTTTCACACCATGTGGCGATTTAAGCAGGATCTGCAGGAAACCTCTCTCTAGGGGTAGACCCTGCCTCTCCTCTCTGCCGTCAAATTTGTGCAAATCTTCTCATTTGCATCCAGTCGGGGAAGAACCAACTTCACACTTGTCGTTTTTTTTCTCACTTCCCTATCGAGCCACGGGAACCTGAGACCAATATGCAAAAGGAAGGCAACTCCATTGACCGGGATTAGAAATGAAATGTTACACCGCACGCAAGATTGATTGTACGGAGGGGAGGGGGTTTCCTCCACCCACCCACCCTGGCAGCATGTGTTACGTTCCTGTCCATCAGGTTGTTAACTAAGCATGAAACACAAACAGAAATGTTAGCCCTTGCCCTGATTTCTTTTTCTTTCCTTTCTTTTTCTTTTTTAATCTATAAACATCGCAGGGAATGACTTCACTGGGCCGAGAGGAGCGGTGTGTTTTCAGCCTGTCGATCACCAGTCTCCGGAGACGGGGATTTAATGAAAGGGAGAGGGCTGATTGGAACAACTTGCCCTTAGATTGTGAAAATAAAATAAAATAAAATAAAAAGAACCCCGTCTTTGGTGGCAAACATCACGCCTGGAAATTTAACACAGATATTTGAACCTTCCCTGATCCATTGAAGGAAGACCTCGCCTGCTTTTGTTCCCCCAAAACAAAAAAAATGGCCAGTCCGGAGAACCGAAAGTCAGGAAGGAAAGATGGAACATAGCACCATGCGTGATGTTTCTCAGATACCTTCTCGTTGCCTCAAAAAACACTCCTAGTGCCTCTCTACAGGTATAAATAGGTTCCCTTAATAACGTCTACAGGGCACACGGTGGCTCAGTGGCTAAGATGCTGAGCTTGTTGATCAGAAAGGGCGGCAGTTCGATGGTTCAAATCCCTAGTGCTGTGTAACGGAGTGAGCTCCCATTACTTGCCCCAGCTTCTGCCAACCTAGCAGTTCGAAAGCACATGAAAAATGCAAGTAGAAACCGGATAGAACCTGCTGAATTGCACCACTGAGCAAAGTCAATGGGGAAACCAGATTCGCTTACCAACTGTGTGACTAACTTAACGATGGCAGCGACTCACTTAACAACCATGGCGAGAAAGGTCGTAAAAAGGGACAAAACTCACTTCACAACTGCCTCGCTTAGCAACAAAAATTGTGGGCCGAACTGTAGCCGTACGTCAAGGACTCACCTGTATATTTCCACCTAGACGTTTCGTGGAAGATATTTCTTACTCCCGGGTGTATTGAATTAATCACCCTTATTATTTTCTTTTATGGCATGATTCTGGAATATCTACTCTTTGCAGGAACAGAGAATATAGCTGGAGGTGGGGGGAGGGAGAGGCGGTTGGCAGGGTGACCAGCAAAGTCCATACCATCCAATTAAAAAGAAAAAAGGTTAATCTTCTGATTATATTTGATGAACCACTCCGACTGGAGGAAGTTCAAATATCTTCTACTCCCTTAAGAAGCATTTCAACTTCATTTGCCAATATCGGATGTTAACTTTGACTAAGAGGCTGAGATACATCGGGGGATAAAATTAGAAGTGTGTGGTGTCCGCCCAGCCTTTGCAAAGTTGAGTGTGACGTCATCATCTATCCTCCAGAAACGAAGAGGATCAAGTTGGAGAGCCTCAGCCTCTACTCACAGAGTACCAGCGCTAAGGTTGGTCTAGGCCACAGCTGAATATTATGCCCCTGTTTGGCTTAATACCGTGTTTCCCCAAAAATAAGACAGGGCCTTATTTTTTTTGACCCCAAAAATAAGCGCCTGGCCTTATTTTCAGGAGGTCTTATTATTTTTGAGGTTCAGGAGGCGGCGAGCGTGGTCACCTGCTGTGCTGCAATATTTTTGGGGAGGGCTTATTTTCAGAGGAGGGCTTATTTTAGGGCATGCGCTCAAAAGCCCGATGGGGATTCTAATTCGGGGAGGTCTTATTTTCAGGGAAACAAGGTAGCTGTCACTTAGCAAGATCGATGCTAGACTAAATGACACTACGAGGATCATAAGAGGCAGTGGTGGGTCACACTTACCTTCACGACCGGTTCACTGATCGGTTGGCTGTCGTGTGACATCCATAAACAGCTGGATTTCCACCATTATTTTTATTTCAAGAAGAGGCGACGCCAAAGAATCCCAAGCTTAATTTGGATTTTCAGGAACGGCTGGCTTTATATAGCAGGTACAAAGGATCAGTAGGATACATGACTTTGCAATTAAGATTTATTACTCAAACCGACACGTAACAATCCAGTCAATGAACGTGCAGTACTAAATTGGCGGAGATAATGATCAACAGGGTTCAAGAGGGTTGGACTTAAACCATATGTGGGAATGAAACAACTCTAGCCTGATGACTCACTTAACTCCATCCCTCCAGGTCTGCCTGCTCGACTCCTATACCAGTTTTATTTCAGTTTCTTTCATTTATTAATCTAATTTAAATGCCCGCCCATCTCACAGAAGGCAACCCCAGTCCAATGAACAATAAATATAAAACAATTGTTACCTGAAACTATCGTAAATAATTAAGATAGATTGCAGACTATAAAATCAGAATGTGGGTTTTTTTAACTTAAAGTTTCTGTGTGCATATTCTCTCTCTCTCTCTCTCTTAATAATGAATGCTTCTTCTCCAAAAAATTCTGTTCCTGACATGCACAAAACATATTATTGACATGCATCAAGAGATCTAGCAGGATTGAAATAATCTGTATGTACAACCAATTTCGTTGTATTTAAGTACAATGACAATAAAGATTATACTTATACATTAGCACCCATACTGCAATACAATACAATACAATAGCAGAGTTGGAAGGGACCTTGGAGGTCTTCTAGTCCAACCCCCTGCCTAGGCAGGAAACCCTATACTGTTTCAGACAAATGGCTATCCAACATCTTCTTAAAGACTTTCAGTGTTGGGGCATTCACAACTTCTGGAGGCAACTTCTGTTCCACTGATTAATTGTTCTAACTGTCAGGAAGTTTCTCCTCAGTTCTAAGTTGCTTCTCTCCTTGATTAGTTTCCACCCATTGCTTCTTGTTCTACTCTTCTTTGTGGCAACCCCTGAGATATGGGAACACTGCTATCATCTCTCCCCTAGTCCTTCTTTTCATTAAACTAGCCATACCCAGTTCCTGCAACCGTTCTTCATATGTTTTAGCCTCCAGTCCCCTAATCCTCTTCGTTGCTCTTCTCTGCACTCTTTCCAGAGTCTCCAAATGTTTTCTACATCGTGGCGACCAAAACGGAATGCAGTATTCCAAGTGTGGCCTTACCAAGGCCTTATAAAGTGGTATTAACACTTCACGTGATCTTGATTCCATCCCTCTGTTGATGCAGCCTAGAACTATGTTGGCTTTTTTGGCAGCTGCTGCACACGGCTGGCTCCTATTTAAATGGTTGTCCACTAGGACTCCAAGATCCCTCTCACAGTTACTACTGTTGAGCAAGGTACCACCTATACTGCACATTCACCTGGCCCAACAGGATAGGCAGGCGTATGTTGCATTTCATATCTTGCATTGATTTTTAAGAGTGAACGTTATCCTGAGAAATACATATGCACTATTAGGAAGGAGACTGTCAGAAGCAAAGGTGGTCTGTTTCCAAGCTGAGTTTGCATAACAATGACAGTGGACACATGGCTATCATGTCACCCCTAATCCTCCTTTTCACTAAACGAGACATATCAAATTCCTGCAATTCTCTCCACATTACTAAGGTACTAGCTCTCAGTGCCTCTGCCAGTGAAAATGGAACTTGGGAGGGCTACACGCAGGTCCTCCCGACCTCCGATTTCTCTGACAGAGGGTTGCAGGAGGCTTTTGTAGCTGAAAACGGAGCTCAGGAGACCATTTTTGCTGGCAAAGCGCTCGGCCACCACAGGCGCCCCCAACATGAGTGACGTCGAGCTGGCCACACCCACCGTGGCCACACCCACCCTGGCTCGCTGAGGTCAAACACAACCCTGATGCAGCCCTCAATGAAATCGAGTTTGATACCCCTGCAGTAGAATGTCACTATTATTGTTATATACTTTATTCATTAAACATGAAACTCAGTCAACTGAACATTCAAAAATGCATCACAAATACCATTGACTGGTGCTAATGGTTGATACGGTTTGCTTCCAGCATACTAGGTATCAACCAAGGATCTTCTTAAAATATAAGATGTTCCGAGTAGCTCAGTTTTTTGCAGTTCTGCTGGTGTTATTGCAGGAAGCTGCAATTTGTTGGTGTATCTTGTAAAATTCGCGCACATGGTGCCAAGTGCACCGATGACAATGGGTATCACTGTTACATGCTTCATCCATAGCCGTGTAGTTTCGATGGCCAGGTCGCAATATTTCGTGATTTTTTTCCAGTTCTTTTTCTTTGACTCTGGCATCTCCAGGATCAGCAATATCAATAAACTGTACACTTCGGCCCTCTACAACCGTGATATCTGGCGTGTTGTGCTCCAAATGACGATCCGTTTGTATTCAAAAGTCCCACAAGATCTTCACCTTCTCATTTTTGATAACCTTTTCCACATCATCATCGTTGTTGTTGTTGTTGTTATTGTTATTGTTATTATTATTCTTTTTATTATTATTATTATTATTATTATTATTCCAGAAGTGTTATCACAGCGGCCAGTTTGTTTGCCGGATTTGGTATTGGATTACTAGTCGGCCCCAACAGGGGCCTAGGACGTCGTAAAGTATTTTCGTAATATACGTGCAGATCCAAGCAGTGCAGCCTTTTGCATTTGACTGATGGTTGCTTTGTTCAATTTTTAACTTGGGTTTTAAATGTTATTCCAGTGCTTTTGGGAATAATAGCACCAGTGTTGCCGATGGCCACTGGGAATTACCAATGCTGGTTTGTGCCAAATATTTTTTTTTTCGTTTTTTTTTTAGTTGGATTTCGATTTTTAAGTCCTGGTATTTCTGTGGATATTCATATTCCTTCTCGGCGACCCTGCTATCACCTGGTATTGCGATGTCTTGATTTTGTAACCTTTATTTTTCTCAACTGTGTGATGTTCTGGTGTATTTTGCGCGTATTTTATCCGTTTGTATGCGGAAAATCCACAAAAAGATCTTGACTCCATCTGACTCTCGATGACTTTTTCAGGCTTATGTTCCCACCAGTTTGTTGCTGTTTTAATATTATAATTTTTGCACAAATTCCCAGTGGATCATTTGTGCCACTGAACTGTGCCGCAATTTTTATTGTCAGTTCTGCGCGATTTTTTTATCTGCAGTGAGTTTGTGGTCAACAGTTTCATCAACTTCTTTGCAGTGTCTGCATTTGGCATCATTCGGAGGATTTTTCAATTTTGGCCTTACTGGAATTTGTTCGGGATAGCTTGTTCTTGCGCAGCCAGGATTAGTGACTCTGTTTCTTTCTTTGTAATGTACCTGGTTGTTAACCATAACCAAGTTTTTTTACTTGGTCCACTTTATATTTTATTTTTTCCAGAAAATTGACCATGTAAAGGCCTTTGTTCTGCCATACTCTCCATTCTGATTTTATCACATACTTTTCTGTATTCTTGTTTCGTTGTTGGGCCTTCAATAGATTTTTGCTTCTTTACTTAGATTACTAGTGTTCTTGTTTTCTTTTAAATAATCAGCCAGTGCATGTTTTTCTTCATTCAACTATTTGCTTCACTCTGTAATAAATCCGCTGCCACCTGATTTTCGGGGCAGGGTATAGTCTATCAGTGTCACCACGTGGATGTAAACTGTAGGCATTGTCATTAGTTTTCTGGTTTTCGGTCCCAAAATGTCAAATAGTTTGTGTCCAGTTAAATATTACCAGGCTGTGTTATCGTATAACTGGTTATTGCCCAGGTTATTTATGGCCATTGATTGTATTTCCACCTTTTAATTTGGTTTCAAAATTTTCCTAACTCTGTTGGTGCTACTCTCTCCTGAAATAAGTTTTTACTTCTCCATGTTTGATGTGATCAAACTGCAAAATGCCTAAGTTTAGTAAGGCTTCATTTTCATTGCATTTAATTAGTTGGCTTTGGCATTCAATTCCACTCACAGCAGTGATTTTTGCCCTTTTTATGGATTACAGTGGCGCATTTTTCCTTGCCAAACATGCATTGCAAATATCGGTTGATGAATACTCGGACTGTGTTTGTCAGTGATTATTTTTATTCTTATTAATTATTATTATTATTAATATTATTATATTATTATTATTAGTTTTATTTATTTTGTTAATCTTTGGTGAGATTCACAGCCTTTGGGGCTGGTTGGTAGCCTAACAGCTCGAGTGCTAACCAAGGACCTAGGAACTGTTAAGGTAACGTCGGAGGATATAAGTTGTTCCAAGTAGGGCGGTTTTTTGTAGAAAAAAACTATTATTATTATTATTATTATTATTATTATTATTATTATTATTATTATTATTATCTTGATCGTTCCCATTCTCACTGAGATCCTCTGTGGCACATGTTGAGACTTCAGTTTGAAAAATATACCTTCTCGCTTCCAGGAACAAGTGTTTGCATGCTAACATTTTAATTTTACCTCCTTGTGTCTCACAGCCATTCCTAACGTTGCTTTCTGTCATTTGCAAATAGCCCTGGATCCAGCTCTAAATGTTTATTTTAAAAGCCCAGCTTGTTTTACGGGGTGATTGTCCAAGCTATCAATCTGAAATGTTTCATAAACCTTCTTCTGTGTGTGTTTTTTTAAATACTATCAAGTAATTACCCTTTGGAAACTGGCTACTGCAGTAATTCCAGCAAGAGAGTTTGTGGATAGATATTAAAATGATAATAGAGGCACATTACAATAGATCTTCCCGAGCGAAAACGCAAAGCAACGGAAAAATAGCAGCTTAAGGCAGGCTCCGTCAGATGTACGAGGCCGTTTTATTGCTTTAAAGAAAGAGACGTTGCTTGCTTGCCCCCAATGGCCCTGATCCAACCGTAGTTTGAGGAAACTAATCCCATTAACAGCTGGTGGGCAAGGCCCCATGTTCACACCAAAAGACATTTTTTGGCCAGTTGAAAGATTTAGGACGGGAAAAAGCAATATAACGCCCATATGGCCCAGTAGTCTTACAGACACGTTCTTTGAGACAGATGTCCATCCCTTTGTCCCATCTAGCTTTTATCTTCAGATTCTTTTAATTTAAAACTTGGGGGGAGGGGGGATAATTGGGAACTATCCTACTATCAAGCAAGGTGCCAGCTTTTATTATATTTTCAATAATGTACAACAATACAATAGTAGAGTTGGAAGGGACCTTGGAGGTCTTCTAGTCCAACCCCCTGCCTAGGCAGGAAATCCTATACCGTTTCAGACAAATGGCTATCCAACATCTTCTTAAAGACTTCCAGTGTTGGGGAATTCACAACTTCTGGAGGCAAGTTCTGTTCCACTGATTAATTGTTCTAACTGTCAGGAAATTTCTCCTCAATTCTAAGCTGCTTCTCTCCTTGATCAGTTTCCACCCATTGCTTCTTGTTCTACCCTCAGGTGCCCTGGAGAATAGTTTGTCTCATGGGTAGCTTTCGAAATTAGAAATGATGGGTTGGTCTAGCAACCTAGAAAGAAAAAGACAAAGATAGCAGAGGTGGTATTCAGCCGGTTTGAACTGGTTTGAGCATACTGGTAGCAGAAATTTTAAGTAGTTCGGAGAACAGGCAAATACCACCTCTGGTTGGCCCTGCCCTCCCTCTCCCGCCATTCCCTCTCCTATATTCCCTTGGTTTTTTTTAGCTCAGCTGATTCACGCGGCAGAGTGGATTGCCATGCCACAGCTGAGCTAAACAACAGCTCAGCTCACCAGCACTGACATCGAGGGCAGTCTTTGAGTGTTGCACGCGTGCGCAAAGCACGCTCTCATAGAACTGGTAGGAAAAGATTTGGAATCCCACCGCTGAAAGATAGATTGGAGATTTAGCAAAGAGACTCCTGCAAGGTTGGATGGGATAGTGGAGAACAATCTCATTGTCTTGTCTTCAGGTAGAAGCTGTTTTGTGGTTGGCCAGGTCAGCAATGCTGGTGAGGCCACTAGAAAGAGGGCAGAGAAGAGCGATAGATTTAAATGATAAAAGGTCTGGAAGCTAAACCATGCAATGAACCTCTATGGAGATTCTTAGTCATTCAGGTCATGGTTGTCCCAGCTCAAAGCTGAAGAAGCTTCTTGGAGGAGAAGCGAAACGTCTTCAAAGAAACACCAGAAAGTCCAGTTGCCTCTTGAAAAAGCTGAAGAAGCTTCTTGGATGAGAAGCAAAATATCTTCAGAGAAAAACCAGAAAGTCCAGTTGCCTCTTGGAAAAAAAGCATCTTTGAGATATACAATGAATGGTGGAAGGAACTGTTGCAGCCCACCAGCTGCCAGTGAAGCTGGCGGCAGACTTAGACGAGGAGGGGATTGGGGAGGACCTTGGGCCAGTTCTGGGGACTGGGGAAGGCTCTGATGGATGTTCAGCGTCGGACGCAGAGATAGAACCATCCAACATTTCCCAACCACTAGAGAGGCAGCTGCCTTTGGAGGCTGAGTTAAGCAGGGACGAAGAACAGCTGGGGCCTGTTCCAGATGCACGTATGCATAGTTAGGAGAGGTGAACAATGGAGGACAAGGAGTCGACTCAGGAAGCCAGGCATACGTGAGCGCTGAATGGCCCTTCCCTGGCTGGGGAATAAACAGAAGGAAAGGGGAGTGGTGGTCGTAGGAGACAACAGTTTGTATTTCTGAAGATTTTGCTCATTGTGTTTCGTGCATCAAAGACAGCTTGCCAGAACTTAATATGCAGCCTTTCAACTTGGTGCTTACTTCCTTGCGATTATCACAAGGAACTGATAAGGTCTGTACTGCAGTTAACTCCTTGAAGGACCCTTGCCTGGGCTTTTCAGTGGGTGAATGCAATTAATTCACAAAAGGAAAATTAAGAAGGGTTTTTCGTGACAAGGAGTCTGCTTCTTGTTTCTGCTAAGGCTGGGTCAGAACAGGAACTAGGTATGTCTAGTCTAACATAGAGAAGGACTAGGGATGACACAATAGCAATTTTCCAGTTCAGATCATCCTTAACTTTTGACCACAATCCAGCCCAAAATTTTTGTTGCTAAGTGAGACAGCTGTTCGGTGAGTTTTGCCTCAGCCTACAACCATTCTTGCCACAGTTGTAAAGTGAATCAGTTAGTTAGTAAGAGAGAATCTGTCTTCTCCATTGACTTTGCTCATCTCAAGGTTACAAAAAAAGTGATCGCATGACCCCAAACACTGGAACCGTCACAACTACAAGTCAGTTGCCAAGCGTCTGAATTTTGATCACATGACCATGGGGAGGCTGCAGTGACTGCAAGTGTGAAAAATGGTTATAAGTCACTCTTTTTTCCAGTCCACTTGCAACTTTGAATAGTCACTAAATGAACTGTTGTAAGTCGAGGACTACTTGTATGTGAGGGGCCGTCATCGAAAAGAGGGGGTCAACTTATTCTCCAAAGCACCTGAAAGCAGGACAAGAAGCAATGGATGGAAACTAATCAAGGACAGAAGCAACCTGGAGAAATGAGTCAGAACAATTAATCAGTGGAACAGAAGTTGCCTCCAGAAACTGTGAATGCTCCAACACTGGAGGTTTTAAAGAAGATGTTGGATAGCCATTTGTCTGAAATGTTGTAGAGTTTCCTGCCTGAACAGGGGGTTGGACTAGAAGACCTCCAAGGTCTCTTCCAACCCTACTATTCTATGCTCTAGGCAATTTTACCCTGCATCAGAGATCATTATTCATTTTATTTCATCACATTTACATCGCCGTTCATCTCAAATAACATGATCTGAGAGGTGTACAATAAAAACAACCAATATTACCCTCTTTCCCTGAAAATAAGACCTCCCCAAATAATAAACCCAATCGGGCTTTTGAGTGCATGCACTAAAATAAGCCCTCCCCGAAAATATCGCAACACAGCAGCAGCCATGAGGTGATCACGCTCGCCGCCTCCTGCACCTCAAAAATAATAAGACCTCCCCGAAAATAAGGCCAAGCGCTTATTTTGAGGGTCAAAAGAAAATAAGACCCTGTCTTATTTTCAGGAAAACACGTTACTTGTGCTTTAATACACTTCTACTATCAACACGTTAAGATTTGCAGAAGGTTTTTGCCGTAATAAACATACTCTTGAAATTATCCACTATCATGCCTGAGAATCTGTTGGAGTTATGTTATCTTTTAAAAAAAATATTGAACATTACTTATTGATCCACATAAAAATCTTATTTTCAATTCTCAGGGCCCTTTACATTATGCAAATAGGAAGGGCAATTTTGCAAACCGAAGTGAGAGGGAGAGGGAAAAAAAAATACTCATCACTTTATGAGTTAGAAATAATTGTTTCAGGTTTTATTATGGGAAAAGACACTTGAGTGTGAAGTTTGTATAATAGTTTATGCATAATGAATAGAATAATATTTTAGGGGAAATAAGTTATGGCAGGCGAGCAAGAAAGGTGTTTCCCAGTTGTACATACATGCAATTTACAGCCTGAGAAATACATTTTTAAAGCTTGTACCAAGAAATATATATATATATTTAAAAATAAAACAAAATCAAAGCGCGAATGTATTTTCCATTGCAGCTTTTGGGAAGATAGCAGGGTAGAATGGCGGCTCAGGTTGTGGATGGTAGACATGGCCAAGAATCATACGTGTTCAGAGAGCGAATGAGTCCTCAATTTACAACTAGTTCATTTAGTGACCATGCGAAGTGGCAATGGCAGGGACCTATGACCATTTTTCACCCAGCCATTGTGGCATCCCCATGGCCACATGACCAAAATTCGGATGCTTGGCAACTGACTCATATTTATGATGGTTGCAGTGTCCCAGGGTGATGTGATCCTCTTTTGTGATCTTCTGACAAGTAAAGTCAACGGGGAAGCCAGATTCATTTAACAGCCATGTTATTATCTTAACAACTAGAATGGCATGGCACGGATCGGCACAGAATGGAACAGAACAGAATAGAACAGAATAGAAAACAGACTAACAGAAAAGAGTGGAGTGGAAGGGAAGGGAAGGGAACAGAACAGAACAGAAGAGAGAATGGAATGGAATGTGGAATGTGGAATGTGGAGTGAATAAAATGGAATGGAATGGAATGAATAGAATGGAATAGAATAGAATAGAGCAGAGCAGAGCAGAGCAGAACAGAATAGAATAGAATAGAATAGAATAGAATAGAATAGAATAGAATAGAATAAGAAATGGAATGGAATGGATAGAATAGAATAGAATGGAATGGAATGGAATAGAAGAGAAGAGAATAGAAAACAGACTAACAGAAAAGAGTGGAGTGGAAGGGAAGGGAAGGGAACAGAATAGAACAGAAGAGAGAATGGAATGGAATGTGGAATGTGGAATGTGGAGTGAATAAAATGGAATGGAATGGAATGAATAGAATGGAATAGAATAGAATAGAGCAGAGTAGAGTAGAGTAGAATAGAATAGAATAGAATAGAATAGAATAGAATAGAATAGAATAGAATAGAATAAGAAATGGAATGGAATGGATAGAATAGAATAGAATGGAATGGAATGGAATAGAAGAGAAGAGAATAGAAAACAGACTAACAGAAAAGAGTGGAGTGGAAGGGAAGGGAAGGGAACAGAACAGAACAGAAGAGAGAATGGAATGGAATGTGGAATGTGGAATGTGGAGTGAATAAAATGGAATGGAATGAATAGAATGGAATAGAATAGAATAGAGCAGAGTAGAATAGAATAGAATAGAATAGAATAGAATGAGAAATGGAATGGAATGGATAGAATAGAATAGAATAGAATAGAATATGGAATGGATAGAATGGAATGGAATGGAATGGAATGGAATGGAATAGAATAGAATAGAATAGAATAGAATAGAATAGAATGAGAAATGGAATGGAATGGAATGGAATGGATAGAATAGAATAGAATAGAATAGAATAGAATATGGAATGGATAGAATGGAATGGAATGGAATAGAATAGATAGAATAGAATAGAATAGAATAGAATAGAATCTTTATTGTCACTTTAAATGTAAACTAGTCAGCATACTTTAAACTGAAATTCCATTGCACTCAGCTCTCAAAAGATAAACCATTACACATATAACACACATATATGACACAAAGAAACATGTCAACAAGGAGTATTACATATGCTATCAATCTTTAATTATTTACAAAAATAATAAAGGTGTGATAAAATTAAATAAATAGTAGCCCATTGTACACTTCTAATCTTAATTTTTTTGACAACCCAAAACTGAGGAATTGCTTATTTATATCAGTTATCACTTGTTCCCCCAATCTGTCTCTCTCTCACACACACACCTGATATACAGTAGATTGCAAGTTTTCCCAAAAATACTGTGCCGTCATGTTGTTTGCTGGTGTTACGGCCTTTTAGCAGTGGGGGTGTCTGTGTATCAATTTTTAATTCCAAGGAAACGGCCCGAGGAAAAGAACCCCCCTGTTTACAGGTAGCTTTGATTTCCTGCCATTTATGTTAAATGAATGGGTCTCCCAATGCCATCCCTCATAACCTGAAAGCTTAGGAATATTGATGACTCATAATAAAATGAAGGGATGCTGGGAAAAAATAGAGCAAAAAGGAGATTTTCTATTGAATCAGAATTTCAGTTTTTATTCCCACTGGATTTTTGATTGTCTTTTTTCAAGGTTGGGTAGCCATTATTATTTTTATTTTTATTTTGCTTGGCTTGGCTATTTTACTTCATTTTATTTATTTTATTTTTATTATTATTTTATTTCTTACTTTTGTTATTCTATTTTTTTATTCCATTGTATTTTTATTGTTTTATTCTATTTATTGTATTTTACTTTATTGTATTTTTATTTCATTATTTTATCACACTTAGAAACCACCAATTTCCCTCACAACGCTGAGTTTTGAAACTTTCATTTTGTCTTGCTTTAGTATTATTATTATTATTATTTTCCTGTTAACCAGAGTCAGCCTCTTGCCCCCAACAATTAGGGTCCTCATTTTACTGACCTCGGAAGGATGGAAGGCTGAGTCAACCTTGAGCCTGATGAGATTCAAACTGCCAAATTGCAGGCAGCCGGCAGTCAGCAGAAGCTGCCTGCAGTAGCGCACTCTCACCACTGCGCCACCTTGGCTCTAAATGAACTCTTGTAAATTGAGGACTACATTTGTTTCTATAGTAAGAAATAGAAAGTAATGTGTGTGAATTAAAGGGGAAAGAAATGGTTCTGGGTTTCGTGTGCTTGTTTACCAATGTGGCTCAGTTTGCTTCGGGCAGAATTACTCTTAATTGAAAGAAAATAATTGTGTATCCACTGCGGCTTGGACAAATTCAATTTCCACAGGATTATTCTCAAAGCAAATGAGCTTTTCAGCCACAGCCAGGTTACTTTGGTATAATAAGGGCCCAGAGTAATGCCACATACCTTCCTTATCAAGGTAGGGAAGAAGTTGACATCTAAGTGTTGTGGCCTGCCAGTGGCTAGCGGAGCTGGCAGCAGATTCGGACAGTGAGGAGGTTGGGGAGGAACCTGGGCCAGTCCTGGAGTCTGGGGAAGGCTCTGATGAGGGCTCTGTGTCGGAGGCAGAGAGGGGGCCAGAGCCGTATGCCAGTTATCAGCTGCCTTCAGAGTCAGACATCAGTGAGGCAGAAGAACAGTTGGAGCCTGTTTCCAGTGTGGGCATGCGCAGAGTGGCCAGAGGAAGGGAACAGCTAAAGAACAGGGGTCGACTTGGGAGTAAGGCCACAGGTGGAGGATGGATGGCCCCTCCCAGAGGAAATCAAAGAGGAGCGAAAAGGGGAGTGGAGCTTGCAGGAGACAATCAGTTCACTTCATTGGTTTGTGACCTCTCGGAGACTCCTTGCCAAGTTTTGCAGAGATTGGTCCTGGCAGCTCTCCAAGCCAGAGAAGGTCTGTGACTGTAAATCCTCCCTTGAAAGACTTTGCCGGATGTGAATGAGCAGAATCCATAGTCAATTAATAAAAGGGTCTTTTGTTGGGACCAGGAGTTTGCTTCATGACTCTTGGGAAGCCTCAGTCAGAACACTAAGCTTGTGAAACAGCAAAGAAATCTTCCCACTTTTAATGCAGTCCCTTTCCAAAATTTATTTACCAGTTGGAAGGAAAGTTTCTTCTGGGGTTCGTTGTTTTGACAAAATCCAGCATGCAGTTCTAGAGTCAAGCAAATTACATCTAAATGGTCAAATGTTGAGGAAAGAATTGCTCTAATTATTTTTATACGTACCTTTGAAACAGTCTAAGCGAATGCAAAGACAGGAGAATTAAGGGATTCAAAAATACCTGTCCTCAGTATAATAGAAATAATGTTGCCCATTCTTTTCTTAAAATTTTCCCTCTGTGGGAATGCATCCAAAGACGTACGTGGGCAGTCAATGTTTAATTTCACGGAAATTTCAATTTGACAACCTGCCGATTCGCAAATGTCTCCGCAGGTGTAGTCATACCTGGCCAAAATTTCCTGGCTTCGGAATCTGTATTTCTCAAACTTGGCATCCTTAAGGCATGTAGACTTCGGCTTCCTGACTGGTCTGGGAATTCAAGTCCATATGTTGTCAAGTTACCAAGTTTGAGAAACATTGATTCAAAGCATCCTTTTGGGATTCTGCTAGGAGAACAGTGGCGAATGGAGAGTTTTGCAAACTCAAACAAGAGTTTGCGTGTACGCATTATATTTTCCATTATTTGCCACGGATGCTGGACAGAACGATTTGGCTGTCATGGCGCAGTTTTGAATGGCTGATGAGTCAAATCGGCGTAGTGGTGAAGGAATCATCGCTAGAAACTGGGAGACTGTGAGTTCTAGTCCTGTCTTAGGCACAATGCCAGCAGGGCGACCTTGAACCAGTCACTGTTTCACAGCCCTAAACGTGAGACAATGGCAAACCAATCCTGAAAAGAAACTTGTCAAGAATAGTCCAGAGATTCATCCAGTCAGAGAATTGGATACAATTGAATGGAAGAAAGAACAATAAATATAATGGTACCTTAGTCCTCATTGGTAATTCGTTCTGGAAGATGCGCCGAATACTAAAACTGATAGGTATCAAGAAAATCACGTCACCGCCATCTTTATTTTCTGTTCTGCACATGCGCAGATCAATCTTCATTGAAAAAATATATTTTCCCCTTTTTTTAATGGTCAGTCCCAGAGATGGGCCGTTTGTGCAAAAACGGAGGCATTTTTGCCTTCCCCCAGCCTCCAGAAGTACTCTGCAGGCTTCAGCAGGGCTGGGGGAAGGGGAAAATGCCCCCTCTTTTGCGAAAAATGGCCCGTTTTCCACCCTTCCCCCAGCCCTGCTGAAGCCTGCAGAGTGTTCCTGGGGGCTGGGGAGGACCAAAACATTTTTTTCTTACTGGGTAGTTTGCAGATGCTCCCTTATTTCCGGTGAGGCTGGAGCCTCCCCCACCCCCTGGTCAAAACTTTTCACCACTGTTTCGGTGGACATGGCTTGGTGAGGGGACCATGCATGAGTGAGTGTGACGCCAAGTTGGCCATGCCCACTCAGTCACATGCCCTCCCCATCTAGCCACGGCCACCGAACCAGTAGTAAAAAAAATGTTGAAACCCATCCCTGGACTCACCAGGTGACTTGCTATTTCAGCCGGAAGAAATTGAGAGTCACGAGGCAGCCGACAAGCAGCGGGATAAAAGTTCTGCTTCAAAACATGTCAAATGCCGAATTTGACGCATTTTGAAGTAGTCAAGTGATTTAGTTCTGACTGTTAACTATATCAGAAAATAGCAATAACGTTATATATCTCTTCACAGTGCTTTACAGCTCTCTCTAAGTAGTTTACAATGCCAGCATCTTGTCCCCAATAATCCTGGTCCTCGTTTTACCGACCTTGGAAGGTTGGAAGGCTGAGTCAACGTTGAGCCAGTCAGGATCGAACTCCTGACAGTGGGCAGAGTTTACCCACAATACTGAATTCTAACCACTGCGCGTGGCACTTAGCGGTGTATTAGAAAAGAGAGCGTTGGTTGATTTGCATCACTGCCATTTGCCCATCTGGGTTGTTTGAGACCTGATTGTGGGTTATTCAAGGGATGCCGTGCATGTATGTACTTTTTTTAAAAATGGATGTCTAGTTTTTGTTGTAAAATTTGCTAAAATATTGTGTATTGTTTTATTAGCTTTTACAAAAATGGCCTGTTACGAGTTGGAACTCGCAACTTCTGGGATGCCGCTTAGATTATTCCACTCCTGGCCCAATATTTACTTCCAGTTTGGGGCAAAATCATAGCCATTGCGAGCCGTTATTGGTTTGCTTAGCAACTGCCCCCAAAAGGATGATAAAAATCAGGTCTGTCATGTGACCAACCTGCTTTACAATGGTCATGAGTTATGGCCACGTTGGGTGGGCTCCTGTGTATTGCTATGAGAATTAGTTTGAGAAACTGGAAAAGTAGTATCATTCCCTATATTCCAACAGATCTATGAGATGTGTAATTGGTCTATTTTTTTTTTCAAAGGTAATTTTATCTCCTAATCAAAAGATGAGACAATAGATTTCTCTCTGGCACAGATTTCATGACATTTTATAACAATAGAGAATTATCGTTGACTTTCTTAATCTAGAAATGTTTCAATGTTTAAGGTTTGATAGATATGTATTATGTAAAGATAATTTTATTCCCTCTCGGTGTGTTCTTTCTTTCTTTCTTTCTTTCTTTCTTTCTTTCTTTCTTTCTTTCTTTCTTTCTTTCTTTCTTTCATTTTATTTCATTCTATCATTCTTTCCTTCCTTCTTCCCTCCTTCCCTCCCTCTCTCTTTCTTTCTTTCCTTCCTTTCTTCTTTCTTTTTATTTCATTCTAATCATTCCTTCCTTCCTTCTTCCCTTCTTTCCTCCCTCCCTCCCTCCCTTCCTCTTTCTTTCCCCTCTTCCTTCTTTCTTTTCTTTCCTTCTCTTTGTTTAGTTCATTACTGATTTCACTTGTTCACTTCTTGGCCTTCCTTGCCACAGTTTTCAACTGAATCCCTGCAGTGAAGTTAGCAATGTGGCTCAAAGTGTCAACACTGACTTGAAGGCACATCAACAATTAGTGTGTGTATAATTGTTAAATGTCAGTATATTAGCAGCCGTGGTAGCGCAAGTGGATTAAAATTGTTTTGCGCATGTACAGATCTGGAAAATAAGATGGCGGTGCCTATGGCACCACCCGGAGAACCGGTTCGGGGGCGTGGCAGGCTTGGGTGACTGACAGTTCCAGTAACCCAGGCCTCCAAACCACCACCAGTTTGGTTGAACCAGTCCAAACCAGTAGGAACCCACAACTGTTGTGAGTCAAGGACTATCTGTGGTTGTTTATTTATTTATGTTTATATTTCTAAATTGTACCTTTCCCTCAAAGAAGGGCAGTGTACACTTCAGTATAGCATATAAAACAGTATATATAAAAATGAACATTAAAATATTAAAATAAATTTAGGATTAACATTTTAACATTATAAAAATATAAAAAAAATTCAGAGAGGCTATATATATATATATATTTTTCCTTATGCTTGTATCTTTTTCCCTATAAAGTGTAGTTCTCCTCCTTTTTACTCTGCATATTAGTTACTTTTCTAAATTGTGGATATTTTTTGTGCGTTATGCAGGGCAGGTATGGTAAAGCTGTGCCTAAATATCATATAATAATAATAATAATAATAATAATAATAATAATAATAATAATAATAATAATAATAATAACAACAACAACAACAACAACAACAACAATAATAATATATAAGGAGATAAATTGCTCCATAAAAGTGTTGCTAACTTAACATCTGCAGTGATTCTTTTAACAAATGTGGCAAGAAGGTTGCAAAATGGGCCAAAAATTAACTTAACATCTTAAAAAGGTAAAGGTTCCCCTCGCACATATGTGCTAGTCATTCCTGACTCTAGGGGGCAGTGCTCATCTCTGTTTCAAAGCCAAAGAGCCAGTGCTGTCTGAAGACGTCTCTGTGGTCATGTGGCCGGCATGACTAAATACCAAAGGCGCACGGAACGCTGTTCCCTTCCCACCAAAGGTGGTTCCTATTTTTCTACTTGCATTTTTACGTGCTTTCGAACTGCTAGGTTGGTAGAAGCTGGGACAAATAGAGGAGCTCACTCTGTTACGTGGCACTAGGGATTCAAACCGCTGAACTGCCGACCTTTCTGATCGACAAGCTCAGCGTCTTAGCCACTGAACTACCATGTCCCTTCCACTTAACATCTTAAGAAAGTCCAAATGTAAACTGCCATGTTTATTTAGGGTTCAAATCCAGGAATGGAATATCTTCACGACTGGAATTTGTGCTATGGGGGGCAGGCATCCACTGGACAATCCATTACTCAATAATTCATAGACTTAAGTGATTCTTCCATAATGTGCAGCCTGAATCTATATTGCAACTTAAAGCTATTAGCTTTCGGATAGCGTTACTGACACAGTTTTAAAAATTAAACTCTAATGAAAGCCCCAAAAGCAAAGCTTAAAACATTTGGGGAATATGTGTCATAATAATGAGTGGGGATAATTAATTATTTGGATAATAGTTTCCTACATGGTAAAACTCACAATTCCTAACTGGAGGGTATCCAAGTTATCTGATTGCTTTTCTCTTGAGGTAAACAATGTTGGAAGGGTAGAGCAAGGAGAGAAAAAAGAAAGAAGCAAAGAACAGAATTTGAATATTACCATATTTTTTGGAGTATAAGATGCACTCTCCCCCCCCCAAAAAAAAGAGGGTGAAAATTTGGGTGCACCTTATACACCAAATGTAGCCCCACCCACCTGCCGGCCACCACCCTTTCAACTCTGCCTCCCAGCAATTTGCCTCCTTGCAGCAAGCAGCAAACAGCCTGTTTTGGTTTCAGCACAGCCTGATTAGCAAAAGCAGCTGATTATCGGTTGGATCAGCCTGCCAACCATCAGCTGTTTCAGGCTGCAGGGATTGCTATTTCCTATTGCCGCCTCCGTGCACCCCATTTTCAGCCTCCGTGCCCCCCATTTTCCACCTATTCTGATCCCCACTGCCCGGGGGGGAATGGATTCTTCTTCTTCTCCTCCTCCTCCTCCTCCTCCTCCTCCTCCTCCTCCTCCTCCTCCTCCTCCTCCTCCTCCCCTCCCCTCCCTCTCCTCCTTCTTCTTCTCCTCCCCCTCCTCCTCCTCCTCTTTTCCTCCTCCTCCTCCTCCTCCTCCTCCTCCTCCTCCTCCTCCTCCTCCTCCTCCTCCTCCTCCTCCTCCTCCTCCTCCTCTTCCTCCTCCTCCTCCTCCTGCTCCTCTCCTGCTCCTCTTTCTCCTCCTTCTCTTAACTTAGGCATGTTTAGAATGTATATTCTTTTCCCGCAGGAGTTTGGACCAATCCTTTTTTTAGATTTCTTTAGGCCGGAAAGCGACATAAAATCTGGCGATGTGACACTTTCCTCTCCCAAAATGTTAACCAGTGTCCCCGATGGCCCGAGACGTTATTTGCCGTCCGTGTTCCTGCCAAAACGAGCTCATCAAAATAGTTTAATGTTAGATCCAATGAAAGCCAGAGAAATGCGATTTTATTTTCCTTTTTTTTTGTCGCCCTATCGAAGTTGCAAGTCTGCACATTCTAATAAAGAGTGTATCATCGCAAATTACATTCGGCTAAGCCATTACAAGGCATTCTTTCGGCGGCGATATTGCACTGGGAGAAACAACTGGGATTTCTATAACCTCCCTTTGCCCTCTGCATCTCAACCACTCTTTCCCCAACGTTAGCAGCCTGGTTTTCATTATATGCAAATGGACACACTAATTATGCTAATTAAGTGTGGCAAATTAGCATACGCAATTATTTCTAGCATCAGCTTCATCCCATTCATTTCCTATCAACAAGCAGAGGCAATGGAGGCAGGGGCTGTTTTTTTTCCCCTCTGCCTAAAGAGCTCACCTAATTATGAGCGGGATGAGAGATGCGGAGTGCCAGGGAGGCATGTCTGCCCAGGTTCATTGCATTTTGAGTGCCACCTTTTTAATCCTGACAAAAGACCAGGTAAAGCACTATGTTGCTTTTTTGGGGATGGGCACTTCTCTCTCCCATGCCTGCATTTGGCTTTTAGATCAGATGGAATGGGAGGGGAGGGGAGGGGAGGGGAGGGAAGGGAAGGGAAGGGAAGGGAAGGGAAGGGAAGGGAAGGGAAAAGAAGAGAAGGAATAGAATGGAATGGAATGGAATGGAACGGAACGGAAAGGAGTGGAATGGAATGGAATGGAATAGAAAGGAGTGGAATGGAATAGAATAAGAAATAGGAGTAGAATAGAATAAGAAATAGGAGCAGAGTAGAATGGAGTGTAGTGGAACGGAACAGAATAAGAAATAGGAATAGAATATAAAAGAATAGAATAGAATAGAATAAGAAAGGAATGGAATAGAATAAGAAATAGGAGTAGACTAGAGTGGAGTGGAGTGGAACAGAATGGAACAGAATAGAATAGAAATGAAATAGGTATAGGAGTAGGAGTAGGAGTAGGAATAGGAATAGGAATAGGAATAGAATAGAATAGAATAGAATAGAATAGAATAGAATAGAATAGAATAGAATAGAATAGAATAGAAGCTGGAAGGGACCTTGGAGGTCTTCTAGTACAGCCCCCTGCTCATGTAGGAGACTCTATACCATTTCAGACAAGTAGCTGTCCAGTTTCTTCTTTTAAAAAACCTCCAATGATGACACACCTACAACTCCTTGTGGCAAGCTGTTCCACTGGTTAATTGTCTTCACTCTTAGGAAGTTTCTCCTTAATTCCACGTTGCTTCTCTTCATTTCCATCCATTGTTTCTTCTCTTGCCTTCTGGTGCTTTGGAGAATAATTTGACCCCCACCCCCTTTCTTTGTGGCAGCCCCTCAAAGACTGGACCATTGCTATCCTATCACCAGTAGGACATCCTGAAGATGCTAAGGACATTCTGGTTGAGCGGGTCATAGAGACAATGCAGAGGAGAGATGCTGTTTCCTTTTGTTGGCTGCCAGCAGGAAGCTGTCAAAAGCAATCTAATCTCCAGGGTCTTTTTTGAATTAGCACCAGCTTGACATTTTCTGCTGAATTAGTGAGCAGAACAGAGATGTCACGCTGACCACAACAGGAGATGACTTGCAGTAGATTTCTCTCTCTCTCTCTGTGGATTGCATCTTTATTAGAGAGGAAAAGCACATCTCCCTTGTTCGAACCGGTGTCCAACTTGTTTCTAATTTGGCAGAGACCAAAATCATGCCGGTTGACAGATAAGTTTGCTCATATCCTTTTCTCCCTTAATCGCATTTTGCCTTCTTGGGTTTTGACAAGAGCCATGTACGATTCGGAGGTAAAGGGCTGAGAAGACAAGACACCAGTGTCATCCCCACTTCATTGTTCCCTCTTCGCTTGCTAGGTAATAAGCTAAAATGTATTAAGTTGCGATTTAGATTGACTGACAAAAGACCTTCTCAAATTTGGCAGCTTCCTCCAAATCTTCCCCAGGCCTATTTGCTCAATGAGCTACTTATTTAAAAAAAGAATGTGGTAAAATGGCTCTTCTTAATAACTCAGTTTCAGTCACTAAAGTGTCAGGGAAATGATGCTACAATGATATAAGGCAGGGAATGAGTCAGTAAGGTTTTTTGGCTGATACGACTTTAAGAGGCTGTATATATATGAGAGGCCCTGTGAGGGTGTCCCTCTCTCCATGAGTGCTTCCATACTATAGTTGATGATTGATTGCCTGACTTTGCCTAGTACGTGTATGTATATATTCCTTGTAGATAAACCAATCATTTGAAAGACAAACCTCTGTTTACTGTATTTTGCTCCTGGGCTTGTCTCAAAATAGTCACACTGTGCGCACTCTGACAGAAACTTATGAGAAGGGAGACTTAAACAGAATGTGACGATAGACTTTCAATGTCGTTTTTTTTTATTTAAGCATTCAGCACTCAACTGATTTATTATCTCTTACCTTGAGCTGTGGAGTCATACAATCTGTATTTGAATTTCATTTTTTATTTTTTTTCAAAAAAAATTTACAGGTGGTCCTTGACTTACAACCATCCATTTAGTGACCGTTGGAAGTTATAACTACATTGAAAAAAGTGATTTATGGGACACACATATGACCATTGCAGCATCCCTGTGTGGTAACATGATCAAAATTGAGATGCTTGGCAATTGACTCATATTTATGACGGTTGGAATGTCCCGGAGTCCTGTGATCCCCTTTTGCGACCCTCTGACAAGCAAAGTCCATGGGGAAGCCAGATTCACTTAACCACCCTGTTATTAATTGAACAACTGCAGTGATTCACTTAACAACTGAGGCAAGAAAGGTCATAAAATGGGCCCAAAACTCACTTAATGACTGTCTTGTTTAGTAACTGAAATTTGGGGCTCAATTATGGTTGGGAGTCAAGGATGACCTGTGATTGTTTATTTATTTATGTTTATATTTCTAAACTGTATATTTCCCTCAAGGAGGGGCTCTGGGCAGTGTACATTGCAATATAGCATATAAAACAGTATATATAAAAACTAGTAGCTGGATACCCATGCTTCGCGATGAAACTATGTGATCAGGCTCTGCAGGAGAAATTCAGTTCACAATCCGTTGGCTCAGTGGTGGTCGGTGATTGAAAGACTCGCTTCCGCTGCCTTGAGTCCAGAAGCAGTTCCATAGATGGAAGGCGTAGACATTTTGGTGAGGTACCAATGTTTAGTACTGTAAGGAGCCCCAGACCGCTCCTGAGTGAAGGAGTGGAACATCTGCCAATTGGAACTGAGGTAACGGAATGTGAGGAAACTGGCAGTTGGAACAGAATTTTTTTCAGGTGGGGAGGGGGAGTAGAACTCTTTAGCATCAGAGCATAAGAAATACTAATGATCTGATGGTCATTTCAAAAAATCCTTTCTTAGCAAGTACCTAGAAGCCAAGGGGAACATATGGGCCAAATGAGTGAGTTGTTCTTAGGTTTTATATATATAAACATTAAACTATTAAAATTGATTTAGGATTAAAATTTTAAAGTTAGAAAAGTTATAAAAATATAAAAAATTCAGAGAGACTATATATTTTTTCCTCATGTTTATATCTTCTTCCCTATAAAGTTTAGTTGTCTTCCTTTTTACTATGCATATCAGTTACTTTTTTAAATTGTGGATATTTTTGTGTGTTATGAAGGGTAGGTATGGTAAAGCTTTGCCTGAATGTCTGTCTGTCTGTCTGTCTGTCTGTCTATCTATCTATCTATCTATCTATCTATCTATCTATCTATCTATCTATCTATCTATCTATACATCTACATCTACATCTACATCTACATCTACATCTACATCTATATTTATTGCTCCAAGTGTTACTAACAACATCTGCAGTGATTCTTTTAACAAACGTGGCAAGAAAAGGAATGCCGTCAATATAGTTTACTTGGACTTCAGGAAGGCATTTGATAAGTAGACCATAACCTACTACTAGATAAAGTAGAAGAATGTCGGTTGGACAGCATCACCACCAGATGGATTCAATAGTAGTAACTATGAAAGGGATCTTGGAGTCCTAGTGGACAACCATTTAAATATGAGCCAGCCGTGTGCAGCAGCTGCCAAAAAAGCCAACACAGTTCTAGGCTACATAGAGAGAGGGATAGAATCAAGATCACGTGAAGGGTTAATAACACTTTATAAGGCCTTGGTAAGGCCACACTTGGAATACGGCATCCGGTTTTGGTCGCCACAATGTAGAAAAGATGTGGAGACTCTGGAAAGAGTGTAGAGAAGAGCAACAAAGATGATTAGGGGACTGGAGACTAAAACGTATGAAGAACGGTTGCAGGAACTGGGTATGTCTATTTTAATGAAAAGAAGGACTAGGAGAGACAAGGTAGCAGTCTTCCAATATCTCAGGGGTTGCCACAAAGAAGAGGGAGTCAAACTATTCTCCAAGGCACCTGAGGGCACAATGAGAAGCAATGGGTGGAAACTAATCAAGGAGAGAAGCAACTTAGAACTGAGGAGAAACTTCCTGACAGTTAGAACAATTAATCAGTGGAACAGCTTGCCTCCAGAAGCTGTGAATGCTCCAACACTGGAAGTCTTTAAGAAGATGTTGGATAGCCATCTGTCTGAAACGGTATAGGGTTTCCTGCCTAGGCAGGGGGTTGGACTAGAAGACCTCCAAGGTCCCTTCCAACTCTGCTATTGTATTGTATTGTAAGAAGGTTGTGAAATTCACCAAGATTCACTTAACATCTGTCTCGCTTAGCAACAGAAATGTTATCCGTTGGGGTTATAAATTGAGATTTACCTGTAACTTCCTCCATCCCAGAAGTGTTGGGAAGGTAATAGCAGCAGGAGACTGCCTGGTTTTTGTTTCATTCCACTAAAAAGTACAGTAAACTAAACTAACAATTGCAATAAAACTAAAAATAGGGTTAAAAACCATAGCTAAACATCTAAAGCCAGCTGTGCAGGATTGAGTGATCTTGCTAAGAAACCGTATTCCCACATCTGGGACAGTTAAGGAGAAAACCTGATGAGTTGAGACAGGATAAAGAGAAATAGAGTGATGAGTTGCCAAGGTTTAAATCTCAGAAGCAACAGAGGAATAAAAGCAGAGAGAGGATTCTAAAAACCTCGTGTGTTCCTGGGGAAATTTGAGACCTGGAATGCAGAATGGATATGGTTTCTAAGGACAGTGAAATCACATCTCCAACAATATACGGCGCCAAGAATAAAAAGCTCGTCAGATTAAAAGCACATCCCCATAACAGGCGCAAGAACATCTGGTTGAAGGACTGGAGAAGGAAGGTCGCAAGAATTGGCTATGTCTAGTTTAATGCTATGGCAAATCTAGACAGCATACTAAAAAGCAGAGACATCACCCTGCCAATCAAAAGTGCATATGTTCAAGGCTATGGTTTTCCCAGTTGCAATGGATGGCTGTGAAGGTTGGACCATAAGGAAGGCAGAGTGCCAAAGAATGGAGGCCTTTGAACTCTGGTGCTGGAGAAGACTCCTGCGAGTCCCTTGGACTGCAAGGCCATCCAACCGGTCAGTCCTAGAGGAGATCAACCCTGACTGCTCTTTAGAAGGCCAGATCCTGAAGAGGAAACTCAAATCCTTTGGCCACCTAAGGAGAAGGAAGGACTCCCTGGAGAAGAGCCTCATGCTGGGAAAGACTGAGGGCAAAAGAAGAAGGGGACGACTGTTAAGTAATTAAGCTCACCATTAAAAGAGCGAGTATGCAGAGAGGCGTAATGAGAGTGATATGGAATAACACGCACAAACCAGCATACAGAGACACTGAATAGTATAAAATATAGTAGTTTACTGTGTAGAAATATAGAGGTATTCAGAGTCCAGTTAACAGTCCAAGTCATACACGGTTCAGTAATTCAGTTATCAATATAGTCAGTCTAACACACAAAGTATAGCTAAACAGTTGCAAACCACAATACCTCAGTAAACACCAACCAGCTTCTAACAAAAACAAAGAGAGAGAGAGATCTAACAAGCATTCTGGCTCCCTCTTATAGCTGCTTGAGGTAACAAGCCAATTACATTTCTCTAACATTTAAAGTAACAGTAACATAATCATAGCTTAATCTACATTGCCAATCCAAGCCTAGGGTTACATCCCTAACAACGACAGAGAAGGAGGTGGCTGAATGGAGTCACTAAAGCAGCCGGCATGAGCTTAAATACCTCCAGAGGATGGTAGAGGACAGGAAGGCCTGGAGGAACGTTGTCCATGGGGTCGCGATGGGTCAGACACGACTGTGCAACTAACAAGTTTAATGAAAGGAAAGACTAGGGATGACACGATAGTAGTGTTCCAATATTTAAGGGGCTGCCACAAAGAGGAGAAGGTCAACTTTTTTTCCAAAGCAGCAGAGGGCAGGACAAGAAACAATGGATGGAAACTAACCAAGGAGAGAAGCAACCTGGAATTGAGGAGAAACTTCCTAACAGTGAGAACAATCAACCAGTGGAATGCCTTGCCTTCAGAAGTTATGCGTGCTCCACCACTGGAGGATTTAAAGAAGAGATTGCACAATCATTTGTTTGAAATGGTACAGGGTTTCCTGCCTGAGCAGGGGGTTGGACTAGAAGACCTCCAAGGTACCCTTCCAACTCTGTTATTCTATTATATGTATTAATACCTATTCATAGTCTACCTTACTTGGTTGCCTAAACCTTCTAACTCTGTTATTTTGTTATTCTGCTTGTGGAAATCTCCTCTGGCAAACAGACTGCCATGAATACCAAACACCTACTATAAAACTGTAATAAAATAATAATAACTCCAGACTTAACATTGTTGATAAAAAAATTTTTAAAGTCTGAATAGTGGATGTGGAATGACCCAAAGACAGCAGAATAGAAGAAAGAGAACTGGAGAAATTCACAAAATACAAAGTGTTGGTATACATTTTATTGGAATGTATTTTTTTGCAACAACAAGAGTAGCCCTCAGTCAGTTTACAAGTTTGGATCTATGGTATATATTCCATGTTCTTTTGTACTAAGTAGAGTTTCCTGTTTCCTGTTACGGTTAGAACAGTTGAGCAGTAAAGCACATGGTGATTGTGTTCTTTGATCTGTGGTGCTATATATAAACAGAATGTCTAACCCAAGGACCTCCAAGTAGAAGTAGAATGACCTGCAAGTAGAAGTAGAATGGCAAAAGAAAACAGTGATAGTACCAAGAGTGATAGGCCCCTTGGGTGCTATTCCCAAAACAACTGGAGCACCACTTGAACCCCATCGGCATTGACAAATTCATCACCAGCCACTTGTCAAAACCAGCTTTACTTGGAACAGCTGACATCCTCTGATGATATCTTTAGCGCCATCAAACAAGAACATCTGGCTATTCCCAGTCCTTGGGAAGGACTCAAAAGGTAGATAAAAATGCCAAATCCAGTCGGAACATCTGGCTAACTGTGCAACAAATCATCCTCGCCGTCCTGCAGATGTGAGGAGAGCAGATGGAAATTGTGTCTCCCTCCTCTGTGAGAAAGCCAATTACAACAGGCAAGAAGATCCTTCTTCTTAACAGAATAACAGAGTTGGAAGGGGACCTTCGAGGTCTTCTAGTCCAACCCTCTGCTCAGATACGAAACCCTATACCATTTCAGACAAATGGTGGTCTAATCTCTTCTTAAAAATCCTCCAGTGATGGAGCACCCACAATTTCTGGAAGGGAGTCGTTCCACTGATTAATTGTTCTAACTGTCAGGAAATTTCTCCTTATTTCTAGGTTGATTCTTTCTTTCTTTTATTCTTAGACCCCATCCTTCTTTCTATTGTAGAAAGTTAGCACCCACCCCTCTCCTAGGAGAATGAAATATTTTAGGAAATATTAGAAAGGCAGAATATTACATTTCCCTGGATGAGAAAAGGAGAAACATGTTTTTAAAGACAAAGAGCAGCTCCCTGCTCCCATCAGATACTTGGTGCTCATTGAGAAGAACTCGGCCAGCCTATCTACAAAAGAAAAGGCCTCCAGCTCTAGGGTGATGGGATTAAGACATGACCCCCCCAGGGCATAATAGGATTATCTAGCAGCAGAGCTCACCACATGGCACAACCAAGCCCCTACATTACGTCAGCCCAAGGTTCAAACAAACTTGACTTCAAGACAAACATGGCCCCACGGGAGCCTGACAGCAACCAATAGAAGACATGCTCTTGGCACAGGAACAGGAAGCTCAAGTTCAAAGCCCAAGAGAGGGTATAAATAACCCTCACTCTCCACTCCATGTGGTCAGCTACCCAGAACGATACATATTTGGTGGTTCTAGGTAAAGGTACAGGTTCCCCTCGCACATACGTGCTTGTCGTTCCTGACTCTAGGGGGCGGTGCTCACCTCCGTTTCAAAGCTGAAGAGCCAGCATTGTCCGAAGACGTCTCCGTGGTCACGTGGCCGGCATGACTAAACGCCAAGGGTGCACAGAACGTTGTTACCTTCCCACCAAAGGTGGTCCCTGTTTTTCTACTTCCATTTTTTTACGTGCTTTTGAATTGCTAGGTTGGCAGGAGCTGGGACAAGTCACGGGAGCTCACTCCATTATGCAGCGCTGGGGATTCGAACCACCAAACTGCCTACCTTTTTGATCAACAAGCTCAGCGTCTTAGCCATTGAGACCCCACATCCCTATGGTTGGTGGTTCTGCTTCACCATTAATAATAATAATAAACTTTAATTTATAAACCGCACCCTTTCCTAAACAGGACTCGGGGCGGTGTACAGTCATATTAAAACAGTATGAATACAAAATATATAATTAAACCATCTTTCCGATCAGCCTCTATGTTTCCGGAGTCTTTCTCCCCACTTGGAACTGAATCCAGGTGGACATTTCCTCCGATGCTATCCTGACATAGACACACAGGTACAAAGCAGTAACAAAGATATTTCTCTGAACAAAGAGAAACGTAAAGCCAGATCACAAGACATAGCTTTTCCAATCTGCTTTGTTTAGACTGGATTTCAAGTCCTAATCCAGTTCTGAATGCCATGAGAAAGATTCAGGGTGAAACCCGCTTAAATTGGAATAGGTTGAGAAAACAGAACTGTGAAAATGGTAAGGGAGGCGATCAACTAATTCAGAAAAGATGCTTCGGAACGTGCCCCAAAAAATGCAAACGTAGCACCTGCTGACAACTCACTTTTCCTGGTTTTTTTTTTTTTTTTTTTTGTATAAAAAAGGTGTCTTAGAACAAAATATGTTTTGAATATTATGGCTGACCTGGTGGAAAAGAGACGGTTCGCATACGTACAGAAGTCCTTTGAGAATTTTCTTGGAAGTGGTGCAGCTGTTCTTTTTCGGTCCTTCAAAGGATAACGTCTCTCGAATCTGGAGCTCTATTTTTACAGGAGGTCCATTAAATCAAATCCCCCCCTTTGAAGCTTTCTTCTGCCCCGTGTTATTTAATCCTTTGTCGGCTTAGTCACATTAAAAATTACGACTTTGGAAGCAATTTTGGAGACGTCCTGGCGACCACATTTTTTGGGGAGCGGGCTGCTCTTCTGAACGAGGGTGGGTGTAGCTTTGGCCAAGTTAGGAATTTTCAAAGCCAGCACGCCATCTTAGCTATAAAATCCATCCAAGGCCAGAGAAAAATCCTGGAAAATAAACAAAGCATTCAAACAGGTTTTCAAGAGGAATGCCAAATCCATAAAGGTTGAATTCTTGAGCGCTGCTACAGGTTTCAATTGGCCTGAAATCTCACCTTCCATATCATATCCAGCAATGATCTCCAATGAATTATCTCCAACCCAGTGGTGGGATTCAAAGTTTTTTTACTACCGGTTCTGTGGGCGTGGGTTTGTGGGTGTGGCATGGTGGGCCTGGCATGGGGAAGGATAGTGCAAAGCCCCCTTTTTCTCCCCACCCCACTAACCTGCTTCCCGGCTTCATTCTCTTGTTCAGGGCAACAAAAGAAGATCAGCTGGGAGGCAGCAGGGGCGTGGCCAGCCTATTTGCCGGTTCTCCGAACTATTCAAAATTTCCACTACCGGTTCTCCAGAACCTGTCAGAAGTGGCTGAAATACCACCTCTGCTCCAAGCTTAAAATAAGGAGAAACTTCCTGACAATGAGAACAATGAATCAGGGGAATGGCTTACATCCAGAAGCTGTGGGTGCTCCATCAGTGAAGATTTTCAAGAAGAGACTGGATATTCATTTGTCCATAGTGGTACAGGGTCTCCTGCTTATTCCATGTTCTATGATTGGCAGTATGAATTTGGGACAGGAAAACAAAAAGCAGAAAAATGAAATAACAGAGTTGGAAGGGCAATTGGAGGTCTTCTAGTCCAACCCCCTGCCTAGGCAGGAAACTCTATGGCAGAGGACCTAGTTATCTGCAGGATTGCATCCTACCACACACGTCCCTACGACCGATCCGTTCACACAGGGAGGGACTCTTCCTGGTGCCGTCTGCTAGGCAATGCCAGCGGGCGACACCTAGGAGTAGGTCCTTCTCTGTGATGGGCCCAACCCTCTGGAATGACCTCCCCCCCGACATCAGAACCACCACCGACCTCCGCTCCTTCCATCAAAAATTAAAGACTCACCTGTTTCAATTAGCTGGCCTGGCACTCTCTTAGTTTTGCCTCCCGGGGATATATTTTAACTGGGTTTGGGTATTTTAATTGGGGATGTTTTTTAGGGTTTCCATAGCATATTTATTTCTTGTACAGTCTCATCTCCTCCACCTAAATGTTTAGTATTCAATTGTTTTATATTATTTATATTGTTATTCATGTATTTTATCTGCATTTTATCTGACTGTACACCGCCCCGAGTCCCTTTTTGGGAGAGGGGGCGGTTTAGAAATCTAAAGAAATAAATAAATAAATATACCGTTTCAGACAAATGGCTATCCAACATCTTCTTAAAGACTTCCAGTGTTGGGGCATTCACAACTTCTGGAGGCAACTTTTGTTCCACTTATTAATTGTTCTAACTGTCAGGAAATTTCTCTTTAATTCTAGGTTGTTTCTCTCCTTGGTTAGTTTCCATCCATTGTTTCTCGTCCTGCCTTCAGGTGCTTTGGAGAAGAGCTTGACTCTTTGGGGCAGCCCATGAGATATTGGAGCCCTGCTATCATGTCACCCCTGGCCCTTCTTCTCAAGGGTTCTTCTCTAAGGCTCCAGGTTATTGCTGAGAATCTTTCAAGTTGCTGCATTTATTTTTAATTCTCCAGGAAAGTTTCCCTTCTGCTCGACACGTTAATCATAATGCAAAGAGACGTGTATCCGTCTTCGTGGGGAATTTGAATGACAACGGATTGATTCCGTCAGAGGCAATTGTTAAATTTAGTCTCTCGTGCAAGCGGGCAAATTTGATTAATATCAAACAAAGCGCATTTCAGCAAGGCAGTTCTTCTGGATCGAGTGGCATCTGTAATAATTATATTAAAAATTCCTTGATTTTTTTTCCCCCAACCCCAACAAACGGAGCTGTCTATTCTTTCTGTCTGACAGTGTCAGGTCCTTTCAAACTCAGAAGGAGTTGTTGTTAAGATTTATTGCCAGCAAAGTTATATGCCATTGTGTTTTCTTCCCTCGAAGGCGGCATAATTTCTGGCTTCAAATAGAAAGGATTTAAGTTATTTATGCTTTTCTATTGTGTTAACCTTCCAAGTTTCTCAAAGAACGGAGAAAGATACGGGTTAGATTTACGGTTGTACTCTAAGTTTAATCATCCGGTGTCTTCAAGACAATGAAGACACATTATTCTATTTAGAAAGAGTTACAATTCATTTAGTCTCTGTGCAGAATTATTATTTTCTCTCTTTGTTCCTTATTTATTTGTTTGCTTATTGGTTTGGGGGGGGGGATGTTTTGGTGGTGAGTTGTTAGGTTTTTTTTGCTGATATTGCAAGGAAAACTCTAGGTGGATCTCTTGTCAGAGTTTGCAGTAGAAATCCCATCCAGAAAGCACACACGGATAACTGATTCA
This sequence comes from Natrix natrix natrix, assembly GCA_029891615.1. Lineage (NCBI taxonomy): Eukaryota > Metazoa > Chordata > Lepidosauria > Squamata > Natricidae > Natrix > Natrix natrix. Next base: position 3,392,608 of record JAKRSK010007691.1, read on the forward strand.
GCAGGATTCATTAACTTCTTTATAGACACAATAACACACGAGTAAATGTACAATACCAACAGCAGATTCTTCCGATGTGGTAGAGAGTAGAGATTGTAAGCAGGTTCAAACACAGGAAAAGCTAGATTCGTTTCAGTTCAGAGTTCAGAGCTTAATACAGACAAAGGGAACCTCCTCTGTACAGGGCAGTTAAGCTAAGCCTAAGCCACGCCCAGGCACCTAGCTGTCTCCAGCAAATACTGTTTCAGTTTCTAAAGAGCCCTCATTGGCTGATTTAGTTGCTATGCCTATTGATTGGCTGACCTTGTTACCATGTCTCTGCCAGTCATGAATTCTCTGACAACCTCAATCTATGACCACAATTGAGCCCAACATTTCTGTTGCTTGAGTGAGAAATTTGTGGTGTGAGTTTTGCCCCCTTTAACGATGTGCCTCGGCACATTTGTTAAGTGAATCACTGCCGTTGTTACACGAGTAACACAGTTGTGAAGTGAATCTGGCTTCCCCATTAACTTTGCTTGTCAGACGGTTGCAAAAAAAAAAAAAGATCACCTGACCCCAGGATACTGCAACCGTCATAAATATGAGTCAGTTGGCAAGCGTCTGAATTTCTATCATCTGACCATGCAGATGTTGCAATGGTCATAAGGATGAAAAAAGTCACTTTTTCCAGTGCCGTTGTAACTTTGAATGGACGCTAAATGAACTTTTGTAAGACGAGGACTACAATTAGTAGTTAATGAAATCTGCGTATTGCCTCTGAATCTGAGATACTAGCCTGATCTTAATATAAGTAGTTTAAATCAACATTGGAAGGTTTGTGTCAGGCCTGCATCCATCTTTTCTTCTGGGTCTTTGGCTGGCCACGCTTTCTATTCTTCTACTATGCGTTTTCTATTGCAGGAACTCGGTATATTTAGCTTAAGAGAAAGAAGGACTAGGGGAGACATGATAGCAGTGTTCCAATATCTCAGGGGTTGTCACAAAGAAGAGAGAGTCAAACTATTCTCCAAGGCACCTGAGGGTAGAACAAGAAGCAATGGGTGGAAACTAATCAAGGAGAGAAGCAACTTAGAATTGAGGAGAAACTTCCTGACAGTGAGAACAATTAATCAGTGGAACAGAAGTTGCCTCCAAAAGTTGTGAATGCCCCAACACTGGAAGTCTTTAAGAAGATGTTGGATAGCCATTTGTCTGAAGCGGTGTAGGGTTTCCTGCCTAGGCAGGGAGTTGGACTAGAAGACCTCCAAGGTCCCTTCCAACTCTACTATTGTATTGTATTGCATTGTATGTGGGGCAAGCTCACGCAAGCACGCCATGAAAGAACTGTGGGAGAAAAATAAAAGCAATCCGGCAAGTCAAAGAAATCTGTTCTTTGTTTGCCATCTAAATAAGGAGTGAAACAAGACAAATAAAGAAGAAGAATGCCCCAACACTAGAGGTTTTTAAGAAGATGTTGGATAGCCATCTGTCTGAAACGGTATAGGGTTCCTTCCTAGGCGGGGGGTTGGACTAGAAGACCTCCAAGGTCCCTTCCAACTCTACTATTGTATTGTATTATTGTATTATTGTGGGAAAATGGGAGGAGGGATTGTATGGAGTTAGATGCTATGTAGCCATAACAAAATTCTTTCTAGAAAGCCCAGGTCATCCTTTGCCTTTGCACCTCTGCACCTGACCGGAACTGGATGGGTGGAAGCTGCCAGCATGACAGTGGGAGATTGGACCATGGGATGGACTTGTGGATGTGGGGGAAAGATATTGAACTTTCAACTGGGTGGGGAAAACCAGGAAGTATTCAGATTCGGGTTTTCCCAGATGTGCCAACATGGCTCTCTTCATAAATTGGGACTTGAAGCAATACTTTGCCTTGGACTCTGATTTACTTTTGGATGCTGTTTGGAACCCTGACAGTTTGTAACTCAAAGGCAGGAAAGTCTGGTACTTGTAGAACAGAGACAAACAACCTGTAATTCAATTGTCACATTGAAAATGTGACAGTTTATGTCTAGTTTAATAGAAAGAAGGACTAGGGGAGATAGCAGTCTTCCAATATCTCAGGGGTTGCCACAAAGAAGAGGGAGTCAAACTATTTTCCAAGGCACCTGAGGGTAGAACAAGAAGCAATGGGTGGAAACTAATCAAGGAGAGAAGCAACTGGAGCTAAGGAGGACTTTTCTGGCAGTTAAAACAATTAATCAATGGAACAGAAGTTGCCTCCAGAAGTTGTGAATGCCACAACACTGGAAGTCTTTAAGAAGATGTTGGATAGCCATTTGTCTGAAATGGTAGAGGGTTTCCTGCCTAAGCAGGGGGTTGGACTAGAAGACCTCCAAGGTCCCTTCCAACTCTGCTATTGTATTGTATTGTATTGCAAGCAAAGATTCACTTAACAACCGTGTTAACAACTGCAGTGATTCACTTAACAATTGCGGCAAGAAAGGATGTTAAATGGAGGAAAACCCAGTTAACAATTGTTTTGTTTAGCAATACAAATGTTGGGCTTAATTATGATTGCAAGTCGAGGGCTTGTGTTGGCTATAAATAATCACAAAGGTGCTTTTCCAAAAAGATAAGTGGATTTTCTTAGGGTTTTTTTTTTCCTTTGAAAATGTTTTGCTTCTCAGCCAAGAAGTTTCTTCAGTTCTGCTACAGAATTTCTTGGATGAGAAGAGAAATGTTTGCAAAGAAAAAAAAAACAAGAAAATCCAGTTGCCTTTTGGAAAAGCGTCTTGGAGATAACCATGATCTGGATGATTGAGAATCTCTGTTGACATTTGTCACAATAAAGGCAGGACACAAATAAATGAACAGAAATAAGTAGAGAGAGACTTCTGGGGTCCTCAAAATAGGATATAGACTAGACTAGACTAGACTAGATTAGAACAGAGAAATCTGAATAGAACAGAGTAGAGTAGAGTAGAGAAAAGTAGAGTTAGAAGGGCAATTGGTGATCTTCTAGTCCAACCTCCTGCTCAGTTAGGAAACCCCATTCCATTTCAGGCAAATGGTTGTCCAATCTCTTCTTTAAAACTCCCAGTGTTGGGGCATTCACAACTTCTGGAGGCAATTTCTGTTCCACTGATTCATTGTTCTCACTGTCAGGAAATTTCTCCTCAGTTCTAAGTTGCTTCTCTCCTTGATTAGTTTCCACCCATTGCTTCTTGTCCTACCCTCAGGTGCCTTGGAGAATAGCTTGACTCCCTCTTCTTTGTGGCATCCCCTGAGACATTGGAGCATGGCTATCATGCCACTCCTAGTCCTCCTTTTCATTTAACTAGACATACCCAGTTCCTGCAACCGTTCTTCGTATGTTTTAGCCTCTACCCTCCTAATCATCTTTGTTGCTCTACTCCTTTTCCTTTTCAGTTGCCTCTGACTGATTTATTCCACGAGGCTGTTCTGGGCAGGGATGGAGATTCCAAGAAGGAAATTAAAACTGACCAATCAGTGCATTGGCTTACCCGATCGGATACCTTCCAAGTGATTTCTTTCAGTATCTGTTTAGCACCAAGGCTGTCTCAGATGAAAATCAGCCTGGATAAATTTGGGACACATTTGAACCATGCTGATTGCCTAGAGACATTGACTAGCAAGTGGGGAATTTAGTCTGGATCCCTCAGGCCTGCATTTCTAAACAAGTACATTAGAAGGGTTTTTGTTTTTATTTTGTCTCGGTGCACATATTTATGTTTTGCAAACGCTTTCTTTAATTTACTGTATTTTTGGATAAAGCTGGGCACAAACAGTGCTTTCGAATTCTCCAGGCAGTTTGCGGAGACACAGAAATGGCACAGCTGATTTCTAGAATATTCTCTGGGGGCAGGCAAGAAATTCTCCTGTGATTTTTCCAAAGGGTGGAACTCCTTAAGAGGAGGGGGGCAGGCAACAACTGAAAATCTGCAAGAGGTATAATGCCCTATTAATATATTTTTTTCTAGGCATTTAAACCCCAGAGGATTAAACATTGAAAGACAGGACCGTTATAGACCCAACAGCACAAAATATACAAAAATGCACGCACACCTTGGCTGCTTCACAGTAAAAAAAAAAGAACAACCTGCAATTCTTCCCCCAATGAAAATGTCTCCAAAATTCACTTCTCCTTTTTAAAGCAAATTGTCTTGGATCATTTGAGAATTCATCATTTGATAATACAATACAATACAATAGTAGAGTTGGAAGGGACCCTGGAGGTCTTCTAGTCCAACCCCCTGCCTAGGCAGGAAACCCTACACCATTTCAGACAAATGGCTATCCAACATCTTCTTAAAGACTTCCAGTGTTGGGGCATTCACAACTTCTGGAGGCAACTTCTGTTCCACTGATTAATTGTTCTCACTGTCAGGAAATTTCTCCTCAGTTCTAAGTTGCTTCTCTCCTTGATTAGTTTCCATCCATTGTTTCTTGTTCTACCCTCAGGTGCCTTGGATAATAGTTTGACTCCCTCTTCTTTGTGGCAACCCCTGAGATATTGGAAGACTGCTATCATGTCTCCCCTAGTCCTTCAATTTTCATTAAACAAGACATACCCAGTTCCTGCAACTGTTCTTCATATGTTTTAGTCTCCAGTCCTCTAATCATTTTTGTTGCTCTTCTCTGCACTCTTTCTAGAGTCTCCACATCTTTTTTACATCGTGGCGACCAGAACTGAATGCAGTATTCCAAGTGTGGCCTTACCAAGGCATTATAAAGTGGCATTAATACTTCACGTGATCTTGATTCTCTCCCTCTGTTGATGCAGCCTAGAACTGTGTTGGCTTTTTTGGCAGCTGCTGCACACGGCTGGCTCCTATTTAAATGGTTGTCCACTAGGACTCCAAGATCCCTTTCATAAGTTGTAACATAACCCTTAAAACCTAGAGCCCAGGAATAAGAGTTGGAAGGAGCCTTGGAGGTCTTCTAGTCCAACCCCCTGCTCAAACAGGAGACCCTACACCATTTGAGACAAAACTATATTTTATTTGCATCAATAAATGCCTGCTTATAGATTTGTAAGTGTGTATGCGAACATGTCTGCACATATGGGGCAGAGGTGGCTTCCTATGCAAACCGGTACCGGCTCACTCATTCGCTCACTTTGTGGCCATGCAGTGCTTGTGGGTGTGCAGTTTGCTGTAAGTGGTTGTGTGCATGCAGGAAGACCATTAAAAGCTAATAAACAAGATGCCAGCAATGCCAACAGAGACCGAGGAACTGGTTTGGGGGTGTGGCCAGCCTGGGTTACTGCTGGTTCTGTGACCCAGGCCAGATTATCACTACCAGTTTGGCTGAACCAGGCCGAACTGGAAGCAACCCATCTCTGATATGGGGAGAGCGAAGCAGGGCTGTTTGATGAGGTAGAGTGCAAATTTGGGGATTTCTCTCTCTCTCTTCCAATCTGAATCAACTTGCTCAAAATTCCAACATGATTAGGGGACTAGAGGCTAAAACATATGAAGAATGGTTGCAGGAACTGGGTATGTCTAGTTGAATAAAAAGAAGGACTAGGGGAGACATGATAGCAGTCTTCCAATATCTCAAGGGATGCCACAAAGAAGAGGGAGTCAAACTATTCTCCAAGGCAACTGAAGGCAGGAAAAGAAGCAATGCATGGACACTAATCAAGGAGACAAGCAACCCAGAACTAAGGAGAAATTTCCTGACAGTGAGAACAATTAAATCAGTGGAACAACTTGCCTCCAGAAGTTGTGAATGCTCCAACACTGGAGGTTTTTAAGAAGATGTTGGACAACCATTTGTCTGAAATAGGGTAGGGTTTCCTGCTTGAGCAGGGGGTTGGACTAGAAGACCTCCAAGCTCCCTTACAGCTCTATTATTCTGTTAACTAGGTAGCATCATCATTGTTAGCAGCAATCCTCGGGAAACTGGCTCTTTAAGACTACTCAAGAATTCAGTTTTACAGGCATCTCGGTTTACAATATACCTGCCTTGGCCCACAACAACGTTCTTTGCAAGCTTTTTCACTCATGCCTTTGCCTTCTAGGGTTGCTACCAGGTGCCGATGCTCTCTTTGAAGTGTTTTTGGGACACTGAATCCCACCCTAGTGGGTTTTCCAGCTTGATCGCAACCGATTGAATACGGTACGCAACGAGACATTTGACAATGGGCAAACGTCCAAACCCAAAGCAAGAAGATACGTTTACCGAGCTTCTGATCATTTTACTACAATTTTTGCGGGGTGTAATCCCATCCGGCTGACATCTGACTCAAATCGTGATGATGTCAGCAGCTTCAGAAAAAGGACCTCGTTAAACAGCTCCTCTAATTCCATCTGAAATGGGCCACACAGGGCTAGATTCTACTTTAAATTATGATTATTTGCCAGCTAATACTTACCAGATGGGTAATGGCAATTGGGAGGAAAAAAAATGGATCCTTTTGGCAGAGATTAAAAAACTGGCAGTTTTCGAAGATAAAGCAAGGACTGTATTAAATACAGACAGTCCTTAATTTATGACCACAATCATCATCTTTTAATGACACCCCATAATCCCACATGGGGTGGAGTCTGGGCAACTGAGTATTTTAATGGCCTGATGCCCTTCCTGTTGCCAATGTGGAGTTTTGTTCATAAGGTATATTTTCATTGTGTCCAGGAGAGAAATATCTGCCTCTACCTAGGATCGAACTCACAGTCTCCTGATTCTGAGGCCAGAGCTCCACCTCTAAGCCACCGCATCATTCCTAACTCATGACTTAACAAAATATTGGAAAACAGACTGTTCTCACCTAAACTTCCCCAAAAAGCTCGAAGCAGATTCCTTGTCCCGACAAAACCCCTTTTATTAAACAAATGTGAACTCCTCTCATTCACATTCAGCAAGGCCTGGCGAACAGTCTTTCAAAGGAATATTTATGACCACAGACCTTATCTGTCTTGGAAAGCTGCCATGTAAATATTTTCCAAACGAGGTGCTGTGCAAGGAAAGACTGGGCACAGAGTCTCTGAGATTCACGGACAGATTTTCACACTCCTGAAATGAATCTAACCACCAAACGAACCAATTGTTTCCTGCAAAAGCCCCCTCCCCTTTCGCTCCTCTTTTATTTCCTATGGGAGGGGCCAATCACCTTCCCCCTGTGACTTTACTCCCAAGTCGACCCTGATTTCTGAGCTGTTCTTTTCTTCTGGCAGCTCTGCACATGCGCACACTGGGAACAGGCTCCAGCTGTTCCTCTGCCTCACTGCTGTCTAACTCCGAAGGCAGCTGATAACTGTCAGATGGCCCTGGCCCTATCTCTGCCTCCGACGCAGAGCCCTCGATCGAGCCCTCCCAAGACTCCAGGAATGGCCCATGTTCCTCCCCAACCTCCTCACTATCCAACTCTGCTGCCAGGGGGCCACAACACAGCCAGCCTCCAACAAATTAAAGTAGAAACTTTAAAAAAAGAGATGGGAAAGCTCCTTTATATTTATCAATAGCCACTGGTTTATCTAATAAAAACACCATTATAATGACAGTTATTCTTTTTCATTCTCCAAGCAAGGCAATTAAAAGGCTTTGCGCTGCCTTCCGAGGGGAATTATGGCGACCGTTGTTCTTGTTATTTTTATTTATGCCAACTGTAGTCAAAGGATGAGGTGTCTTCCAGGTATAAAGGAAGGGAGGAGTGACGGCTTTTTAATATAATTGATTCACCGAAAGAGAAGAAAAGGGGGACAGAAAAAAACCTGCACGATAAGCAAGCTTCCTACAAGGCGAACGGAGACTGTAAATTTCATTAACCAGATGATATCGCGAAAGCTCATGAAAGACAGGAAGTGTGTTTTCCTAAAATAAGCACTAATCTAAACTTGATAGCCTTCCGAACAACGATACTGTGAATTCTTAATTTCCCGGCCTGGGCAATGGATCAGATGAGAAAGCTGCGGCTGGTTGAACAGCAATTTTTTAAAGTCTGTTGCACATGTCATCCACAGAAGAGGGGAAAAAGGGGATTTTGATTATTTTGGGACTCTTGGTGCTCTCTGAGCTTGGTTGTTTTCTTGGAGACGTTTCATTACCCAACTATGTAACGTCGTCAGTGTTGGAAGGGAGAGGGGGTTTGCTCTCTTTATTAGTGACTCACCTGGTCAGTGTTGATGGAAGTGTTTTTGGTGCTTTCTTGATTAAGCTGTTGTTTACTGTTTGTTTGATTATTTGTCAGATTTGGTAGCTCCTTGATAGGAGTGTTGTTTAGAGCTTGGTTGTTATAGTGTTAAATCTTGGTATTAATCTCTGCTCTTCTGGGTGTGGATTGCTGTTTAGGAGGTGTTTTGGCCTTTTGTTTCCTTTTCAGCTATCGGATTGTTTCTTTTGAATGGCATGTAAATGCAGTTTATCTCTATGTGCCCGTTGATGGCAGATTTCGCTGAATGCCAAGCTTCTAGGAATTCTCTGGCATTTGCGGCACTTAGCAATAGCAGTTAGAATTATATACCATTTCACGGTTCTTTACGGCCCTCTTTAAGTGGTTTACAGAGTCAGCATTTTGCCCCCAACAATCTGGGTCCTCATTTTACCAACCTTGGAAGAGTGGAAGGTTGAGTCAACCTTGAGCCTGGTGAGATTCGATCTGCCAAACTGCCGGCAGCCAGTGATCAGCAGAAGAAGCCTGCAGTACGGCACTCTAATGACTGCGCCATCGCGGCTCACAACTTAGGAGAGAAGCAACCTAGAACTAAGGAGAAATTTCCTGACAGTGAGAACAATTAATCAGTGGAACGACTTGCCTCCAGAAGCTGTGAATGCGCTCCAACACTGGAAGTCTTTAAGAAGATGTTGGATAGCCATTTGTCTGAAATGGTATAGGGTCTCCTGCCTGAGCTGGGGGTTGGACTAGAAGACCTCCAAGGTCCCTTCCAACTCTGTTATTCTATTAAAGCACCCAAAGGCAGGACAAGAAGCAACAGATGGAAACTAAGCAAGGGCAGAAGCAACCTAGAACTGGGGAGAAATTTCATGACATTGAGAACAATTAACCAGTGGAACAACTTGCCTATAGAAGTTGTGCATTCTCAAAAATAACATGTAAAGGATAAGCATACACAGAATTCTTACTTTATATCAGCCATATGTTCAATCCTCTCTTTCTTTGTAGAAGCGTGAGAATTGGGGGGATTTCTACTACTAACATGGGAGCTACCAAAATTTTCTATGTACCCTATTACCTTTTTCCCATAAATGTTTTAAAACCAATAAAAATTCTTTACAAAAAAAAAGAAGTTGTGAATTCTCTAACACTGGAAGTTTTTAAGAAGAGATTGGACAAGCATGTGTCTGAAAGGGTATAGCATTTCCTGCTTGATCAGGGGGTTGGATTAGAAGACCTCCAAGGTCCCTTCCAGCTCTGTTATTCGGTTATTCCGTTAATCCTGTGCTCGCCTATGTCTTTTTCAAATCGTTCTCCTTTTCCAGTGACGCTTGCGAAGACATAATTTCAAATCCTCAGCGTTGCTTCACAAAGGTGTGTGTTTGCTCAAACACAGAGTGCCTTATGTGCAAGCCAATGTCTTCCTTCCGAGGGGGCCATCGAGAAGACGGCATGGAATTCCACCTGTTGTGCAACAGATGGAGCATGAGGCAGAAGACTCCCGGAAACAACTAGGAGGATGTAATTTAGGCAAAAGGCAACCTGTGCTATTATTTAACAGTATGTCAATGTAAAATCCCCACGCTGCAGGGCCCCCAGTCAGATGCTATGAAGCATTTCCCTTATAACTCCTCTGCGCGTTCTCGGAAGACAGAAGACCACTGTAATATCACTCGATGCGCCAACTTGGCAGTCTATCAAAACTGATGGATGGCCCTTCCAACAGACAATTCATTTTTCATTGCAATAATAGCATAACTAGGACTGTGTTTCTTCCTTCCTCAGAAGAACCAGTGCTGGAGCTCATGACAAATGGTTGCGCATCCGCCTTTTTCCCCCCAGGAACATCTTCACTGGTTGACTTCCAGGTGGGTTGGGCTGCCACACTCTGTTCTGACCGAGGCTTCCCGAGAGCATGAAGCAAACTCCTGGTCCCGACCATGCTGGATTTTGTCAAAACAACGAACCCCAGAAGAAACTTTCCTTCCAACTGGTAAATAAATTTTGGAAAGGGACTGCATTAAAAGTGGGAAGATTTCTTTGCTGTTTCACAAGCTTAGTGTTCTGACTGAGGCTTCCCAAGAGTATGAAGCAAACTCCTTGTCCCGACAAAAACACCCTTTTATTAATTGACTGTGAATTCTGCTCATTCACATCTGGCAAAGTCTTTCCAGGGAGGATTTACAGTCACAGACCTTCTCTGGCTTGGAGAGCTGCCAGGCCGATCTCTGCAAAATTTGGCAAGGAGTCTCCGAGAGTCACGAACCAATGAAGGGAACTGATTGTCTCCTGCAAACTCCACTCCCCTTTCGCTCCTCTTTGATTTCCTCTGGGAGGAGCCATTCATCGTCCACCTGTGGCCTTACTCCCGAGTCGCCCCCTGTTCTTTAGCTGTTCCCTTTGTCTAACAACTCTGCGCATGCGCACACTGGGAACAGGCTCCAGCTGTTCTTCTGCCTCATTTATGTCTGACTCCAAAGGCAGCTGATAACTGTCATACGGCTCTGGCCCCCTCTCTGCCTCTGACACAGAGCCCTCATCAGAGCCTTCCCCAGACTCCAGGACTGGCTCAGGGCCCTCCCCAACCTCCTCACTGTCCGAATCTGCTGCCAACTCTGCTGGCCGCTGATGGGCCACAACATACCTATTGTTCTAAGAAAGGTCAGCAGTTCAGCAGTACGAATCCCTAGTGCCATATAATGGAGTAAGCTCCCGTAACTTGTCCCAGCTTCTGCCAACCTAGCAGTTTGAAAGCATGTAAAAAATGCAAGTAGAAAAATAGGAGCCACCTTTGGTGGGAAGGGAACAGCGTTCCATGTGCCTTTGGCGTTGAGTCATGCCGGCCACATGACCACGGAGATGTCTTCGGACAGCGCTGGCTCTTCGGCTTTTGAAACGGAGATGAGCACCTCCCCCTAGAGTTGGGAACGACGAGCACATATGTGCAAGGGGAACCTTTACCTTTAAAGTAACTGAGTACATAAATTGGCTACTATTATTAGAGCTGTTGGTTTCAGGCCCTAACTATGATTTGGGTTTTGATGGAGAAATGGCTCTTCAGAACAGGTGCTGACATCCATTGTCCAAGCTGACAGATTTCCAACTTGCTTATCTCTGTTGAACTAGAAAGCCTCGACAGGTGTGAGTTTGAAATTTAAATCTGCGATTCAATCAATCTTTCTCGCACTTTTTCAGAAAGTGTGACCCTGGTTTTATAGTAATCACTTAGCTTTAAGGCTGTACTACTATTATTCATCTCATCTTTCCTATTGCCTATCTTTTATTTAGTTTCCTAGTACGATTTATGTTGATTGCTTATTTAGTATCCTATGACTATCACTAAGGGGTGTATCTTATGATTAATGTATTTTTATGATGATCATGATTTATCACATATCTTTTGTGTACAATGAGAGCTTGTGCACCAGAGACAAATCCCTTGTATGTCCAACCACACTTGGCCAATAAAGAATTGAATAGAATAGAAGAACAGAACAGAATAGAATCAGAAAGAAGAATAGGAATGGGCATAGAATAGAATAGAATCAGAAAAAAGAATAGAATAGGAATAGGAATAGGAATAGAATAGAATGAACAGAACAGAACAGAACAGAATAGAATCAGAAAGAAGAATAGGAATGGGAATGGGAATGGGAATGGGAATAGAATAGAATCAGAAAGAAGAATAGAATAGGAATAGGAATAGGAATAGAATAGAATAGAATAGAATAGAATAGAAAGAAGAATAGGAATGGGAATAGGAATAGGAATAGAATAGAATCAGAAAGAAGAATAGAATAGGAATAGAATAGAATAGAATAGAATAGAATAGAATAGAATAGAATAGAATAGAATAGAATAGAATAGAATAACAGAGTTAGACGGTACCTTGGAGATCTTCTAATCCTACCCCCTGCTCAGGCAGGAAACCTTATACCATTTCAGACAAATGGTTCTCCAATCTCTTCTTAAAAACTTCCAGTGTTGGAGCATTCATGCCTTCTGGAGCCAACATGATTTTCATACTTCACATGATTTTATTCCTTGCCTTTAAAAGAGCTTTCAGTTCCTGAAATTATCACTTGAATGTTTCTCCGCAGCGTTAGTTGCCTTATTTGATAGCAATTGGGGCCAAGGAACCTCAGGTCCCTCGACCAGAAAGAGAGAGAAGATATTCCCATCATAATTAGAATATTGGAACGAGGACAGGTTTTTACCGCAAACAATTGCTAGACATTACCTGTTGCTAAAAAAAAGCATCATTTCTTCTAACATGCCCCTCTCTTTGAATATTCATCAACTTGACTCCCTTGCAAATGATTCGCAACTGATTTGGGATTTTTGACCTACAAAACTGAAATGAACACAAACGCTCAGAGGAATCAATATAGTCAATTACAGTTTGGCAATTTATTTTCCTCCTCCCTCCCTCCCTTCCCCTTCCCTCCCCCCCCTCACCTCTCTGCAAAGTCAAAAGTGCATTAAAAAGTAATATTTTGCTGAGCTCACGTATATGGAAACGCCTGTAGATATCTCGTCTCAATAAAGTTTATAGAACGAAATTCCCAGCGGCCTGACAAGAACGGAATAAATCGTGAGGCTCATAAAAAGATAATGCATGCCAATTTTTTTTAATTTTTTTTTTGCTTACATAAACACAAACAAATGCAGCAAGTGGGAGGCTTGTGTGTGTGTGTGCCAATATGTATAAGAGGCAGTTTCCATTCACTTTCTACATCTTAGGTAAAGGTAAAGGTTCCGCTCACACATATGTGCTATTCATTCCCGACTCTAGGGAGCGGTGTTCATCTTCGTTTCAAAGCCGAAGAGCCAGCTCTGTCCGAAGATGTCTCTGTGGTCATGTGACCGGCATGACTAAATGCCCGAAGGCGCAAGGAACTCTGTTCCCTTCCCACCAAAGGTGGTTCCTATTTTTCTACTTCCATTTTTTACATGCTTTCGAACTGCTAGGTTGGCAGAAGCTGGGACAAGTCACGGGAGCTTACTCCATTATGTGGAGCTAGGGATTCGAATCTTTCTGATCGACAAGCTCAGCGTCTTAGCCAATGAGCCACCGTGTTGCGCTATGGCTTCAGTCAGTCCAAAATTGCCTTGGACAACATAGATCTGCCAACAAACCATGATTCGATGTTTCAACAAAGAGAAGGACTAAGCATGACATGATAGTAGTTTTCCAGCATTTAAGGGGCTGCTACAAAGAAGAGGGAGTCAATTTATTTTCCAAAGCACCTAGAATAGAATAGAATAGAATAGAATAGAATAGAATAGAATAGAATAGAATATTTAGAATAGAATGGAGTAGAATAGAGTAGAGTAGAATAGAATAGAATAGAATATTTAGAATAGAATAGAATAGAATAGAAGAGAGGAGAATAGAGTAGAGTAGAGTGGAGTAGCGTAGAGTAGAGTGGAATAGAATAGAATAGAATAGAATAGAATAGAATATTTAGAATAGAATAGAGTAGAATAGAATAGAGTAGAATAGAGTAGAGTAGATTAGAGTAGAATAGAGTAGAGTAGAGTAGAATAGAATAGAATAGAATAGAATAGAATAGAATAGAATCCAAAAAAGGTTAGCCATCACTGTCCTATGAGATAAATTGGGCTGAAAAACACTGTGCCCACATTTTCAAGGTCCTGATCTAAACATCTCCAGCATCACCCCAATTTACGTCGCCCATTAGCTTCCCCTTTGAGCAGGCGGTGTGGCGGTCAGGCCTCTCGGCCCTTCTCCCCCAGTTTCCTTGTGTCAAGAGTCGCCTGCGAGAGATTCCGAGCCAATTGACGGGTTGCAATGCAGGCGACTGTATGGATTGTCCTCCTCTTTTGGTGCCTTCCGTGACACCCGGAGGATTCGTAGAGGCTCCCTGCAGCCAAGCCTCCCCGGGAGGCCTCTGCCGTGTGCCTGGCTATCTCGGGCATGTTCACCCTTTTCGATTTACTTTAAACGGGGCTGACAGGTCCAATAGAGCCTTTACAAGGAGAGGATCTCTTTGGCAAAAGCCTAAATGAAAAGGAGCCAAGCCAGGGTCTGCAACTGAGGCAGGGCGGGAAAAGCCTGGGTGAGGCGAGGAGAGGAGGGGAATGCAGAAAAGGGGGGGCGAGGGGAGGGGAAACGGGGAAGGGGAAATGAGGAGGAGAGGGGGAGGAGGGGGAGGGAGGAGAGGAGGAAGGAGAAGGAATAGAAGAGGAGAGGAGAAGAGGAAGGAGAAGGGATAGAGGAAGACAGGCGAGGAGGGGAAGGAGGGGGAGGGGAAGAGATAGTGGAGGGGAGGGGAGGAGAAGGAGGAGGAGAGGGAAAGGAAATGAATGGAAAAGGAGAAGAGAGGAGAGGAGAGGGAGGAGGCAGGAGAAGGGGAAGGGATAGAGGAAGAGAGAAGAGGGAGAGGGGAGGGGAGTGCAGAAAAGGGGGAGATGAAAGGAAATGGGGAATGTGAAAATGAGGAGGAGAGGGGAGAGGAGAGGAAGGGAGGAGGGGAAGAAGAAGAAGGAATAGAGGAGGAACGGGAAGGGATAGAGGAAGAGAGGCGAGGAAATGAGGAAGGAGGTTGAGGGGAAGAGATAGTGGAAGAGAGGAGAGGGGAGGGAGGGAGGAGGAAAGAGAAGGGGAAAGGGAAGGAATGGGAGGAGAGGAGAAAAGAGGAGAGGAGAGGGAGGAGGGAGGGGAAGGGGAAGGGATAGAGGAAGAGAGAGGAGGGGAGGGGAGTGCAGAAAAAGGGGGGAGAGGAGAGGAAATGGGGAAGGGGAAAATGAGGGGGAGGGGAGGGGGGAAGAGGAGAACAGAGCAGAGGAAGGGGAAGGGCTAGAGGAAGAGGGGAGAGGAAGAGAGGAGAGGAAGGGGAAGAGAGGATAGGAAAGGAGAGGAGAGGAGAGGAGGGAGAGGAAGGGATAGAGGAAGAAAGGATAGGAAGAGAGGATAGAAGAGGAGAGGAAGTGGAAGGGACGAGAGGAGGAAGGGGAAGGGAAGGAACTGGAGGAAGAAAGGAAGGTAAGGTGGTAAAAGAATGAGAAAAAGCAAAGAAAGGGAGGAGAGCGGAGGGGAGAGGAAACAGACAGAAAGGATGACATAAAACTGTCTCTCTAACGCTCCCGCCCGGGTATCATAACGCAAAGAGCTCCGCGTGTGCAGTAATTGCCTCGGCTCTTCACCCAGGAGGCCCATAAAACCGCCATAACAGAGCGCACCAATGGTTACTCAGCCCTCTTGGCACTGAACATTTTTTCACATTCCGGAATCTTCTCTCTCTCTGGGCCGCCGTCGCAGGGTTCAAATCCCGCTTCCCCGTCTTTCCAGCCAACGGAGCTCCGAAATTCCCCTCGGCTGAACGGTTCTCCGGATTTTCACCTGAATGGCTGCACCTGGAGTCAGACCTGACTGGACAGGGGGAAAAACCTTGACCTTTTGCCCCGTTTATCACCAGGCAGTCCTCGACTTACGACCAACATTGAGGCCAGCGTTTCCCTTGCTAAGCAAAAGGTGTCGTTTAAGCAAGCCGTGTCCAATGTTTCGGCCTTTTGTTGCCACCGTTGTTAAGTGAATCACGCGGTCATTAAGTGAATCCAGCTTCCCCCATTGGCTTTGCTTGTCGGAAGCCAGCTGGGAAGGTCACGCAACCAACCGAATTTTGATCCCGTGACCATGGGGATGCTACAACAGTCGTAAGTGCGAAAAAAAGATCCTGTCCCTTTTTTTCAGTGTCGTTGTAACTTTGAACTTTAAATGAAGGGTTGTAAATTGAGGACTTCTTTCATTTGATTGGGAAACAGCTTAACAGGGAGGCCTCACTTTTCCCTCCCTTCCTCCCTCCCTTCTTCCTTCCCTCCTTTCTTTTCTTCTTTCCTTTCCTTCCTTCCACCTCCCTCTCCCATTCCTTCTCTCCTCCCTCCTTTCTCCCTCTCTCCTTCCTTCCTTTTCTTCCTTCCTTTTCTTTCCCTTCCTTCCTCCCTTTTCTTCTTTCTTTCCTTCCTCCCTCCCTCACCCTCTTCCATTCCTTCTCCCTCCCTTCTTCCTTCTCGCATTCCTTCCTTCCTTTTCTTTTTTCTTCCTTTCTTCTTTCTTCCTTTCTTCCTCCCTCCCCCCCATTCCTTCTCTTCTCTCTTCCTTCCTCCTTTTCTCCTTTCTTCCTTCCTTTCCTTCCTCCCTCCCTCTCCCTCTCCCTCTTCCATTCCTTCTGTCTCCTCCCTCCCTTCTTCCTTCTCGCCTTCCTTCCTTCCTTTTCTTCTTTCTTCCTTTCTTCTTTCTTCCTTCCTTCCTTCCTTCCTCCCTCCCATTCCTTCTCTCCTCTCTTCCTTCCTCCTTTTCTCCCTTTTCTTCCTTCCTTTCCTTCCTCCCTCCCTCTCCCTCTTCCATTCCTTCTGTCTCCTCCCTCCCTTCTTCCTTCTCACCTTCGTTCCTTCCTTTTCTTCTTTCTTCCTTTCTTCTTCCTTCCTTCCTTCCTTCCTCCCTCCCATTCCTTCTCTCCTCTCTCCCTTCCTCCTTCCCTCCCTTTCCTTCCTTCCTTCCTTCCTTCTTCCTTCCTTTTCTTTCTTGGTCTAATTTACATGTGTAAATGGCAGCGTGTTTTCGTTGGCTTTAGAAATAAGTACAGGTAGTCTTTGACTTACAACAATTTGTTTAGTGACCATTCAAAGTTACAACGACCCCCCAAAGGACCCATTTATGGCTGTTGCAGCATCCCCATAGTCACACAATCAATAGCAATAGCTCTTAGATTTATATACTGCTGCACAATGCATCTGTAGCCCTCTCTGAGTGGATTACAGAGTCAGCCTCTTGCCCCCAACAATCTGGGTCCTCGTTTTACCGACCTCAGAAGGACGGAAGGCTGAGTCAACCTTGAGCCTGGTGAGATTCGAACTGCTGGCAGCCGGCAATCAGAAGTAGCCTGCAGTACTGTACTCTAACCACTGCGCCACCGGGGCTCCTACATTCATCCAACTTCAGGCGCTTGGGACCACCTGACTCATACTTATGACGGCTGCAGTGTCCCCGGGGTCGTCGTGGTAGCGACCTTCCCGTCCAACAAAGTCATGGGGGAGCCAGATTCACTTAACAACAGAGTGACTAACTTAACGACTGTGTCGAATCGCTTAACAACGGCGGCAAGAAAAAGATCGTAACATGGGTACAAAAAAAAACCCCACTTGACACCTGTCTCGCTTAGCGACAGAACCTTGGGGTTGAATTCTGGTCGTAAGTTGAGGCACTAGCTGCACGCGAGCGTAACGCTTCACCCTCGCGTACTTTTAAAAGATTGGAGACTTTATAACTGCGAACGTTGAATAACATAAAAATAGTTGTGTTATTTTTCTTCCTTTTTCTTTCTGGAAAGCTTATCCCCCCCCCCCCCCACACCCCGTTTTTCCCTTCTGTCTTTCTTAATCAACCAAGAATAGGCTGTGATTACAGTCATCATTATGCAATTAATCACTATAATTACATTTTATTGGGGTAATAGTTGAAAAATCCGTGAACATAACTCCGTTCTTTCCCTTTGACTGGGAAAACGTTCTGGAACTTGTCAAACAGAAGTTCAACTCCTTTGTTATTCGCTTTTCTTTTCCGCCTTTCGGGGGTATTTTTAGAGCTAAAGCTTGTGGGGGGGGGAGTGAAAATGATAGAGAGAGAGTTCAGTCCCCCCCCACTTTGTGATCCAAAAGGAATGAGAAGAACCAAGGGTGGAAATTAGAGATGGGCCGGCTTTCTCCGCCTGACTTCCGCTTGTTCGCTTTTATGGATTGCTCTTATTACCCAGCGACATTTTCCCTGAAATTCAGCTGAACTCCGGATGAGTTCCTGAATTCCTCACTGAAGACCTTGTGGGTGGAAAACCACATTTGAAACGTTTAAGAAGGCTCCATGATGAAGACACTTTCCTTCCTTCCTTCCTCCCTTCCTCCTTTCTCTTCCCTTCCCTCCCTCCATCTCTTTCCTCCTCCTTTCTTTTCCCTCCCTTCCTCCTTTCCTTTCCTTTCTTTCCCTCCCTCCCTTCCTCTTTTCCTCCCTTTCTCCCTCCCTTCCTCCTTTCCTTTCCTTTCCCTTCCCTCCCTCCCTCCGTCTCTTTCCTCCTCCTTTTTTCCCTCCCTTCCTCCTTTCCTTTCCTTTCTTTCCCTCCCTCCCTTCCTCCTTTCCTTCCTTCCTTCCTTCCTCTCCTTCCTCTCTCCCTTCCTCCTTTCCTTTCCTTTCGCTCCCTCTGTCTCTTTCCTCCTCCTTTCTTTTCCCTCCCTCCCTCCTTTCCTTTACTTTCTTTCCCTCCCTCCCTTCCTCTTTTCCTTCCTTCCTTCCTCCTTTCCTTTCCTCCCTCCCTCTCCTCCCTCCCTCCCTTCCTCCTCCTTTCCTTTCCTTCCCTTCCTCCTTTCCTTTCTTTCCCTCTGTCCCTCCCTCCCTCCTTTCCTTCCTTCCTTCCTCCCTTCTGCCTTTCTTTCCTTCCTTCCTCCTTTCCTTTCTTCCTCTCTTCCCTCCCTCCTCCCTTCCTCCTTACCTTACCTTTCTTTCCTTTCTTCCTTCCTTCCTCTCCCTTCCACATTTCCTTCTTCCTTTCTTTTCCCTTCCTTCCATTTTTCCTTTCATTTCCTTCCTTTCTTCCTTCCTTCTTTCCTTTCCTACCCTCCCTTCCTTCCTCCTTTCCTTTCCCTTCCTTTCCCTTCCTCCCTTCCTTCCTTCCCATCCTCCCTTTCCTTCTTCCTCTTTCCTTCCTTCCTTCCTTCCTTCCTATCTTCCTTCCTTCCTTCCTTCCTTCCTTCCTTCCTTCCTTTCTTTCTTTCTTTCTTTCTTTCTTTCTTTCATGCCTTTATTACAAACAACTCAAGGCAGACAACATGTCTAATGCTCCTTCCTCTTCTAGAGTCTCAACATTTTTTTTTATATCGCAGTGATCAAATCTGGATGCAATATTCCAAGTGTGGTCTTACCAAAGTATTATAAAGCAACGCAAGTAGTCCTCCACTTACGACTGAGCCCAATTGAGCCCAAAATATTCTATTGCCCCATTTTACAACTTTTCTTAACATTTGTTAAGTGATTCCCTGCAGTTGTTAAGCGAGTCACATGGTTGTTCACTGAATCCGGCTTCTCCATTGACTCTTGCTTGTCCGAAGGTCGCAAAAGGGGCTCTCAAAACCCCTGGACATTGCAACCATCATAAATATGAACCAGTTGCCAAGCCTCCAAATTTTCATGTGACCACAGGGATGTTCTAAGAGCCATAAGTCACTTTTTTCAATGCTGTTGTAACTTTGAATGGTAACTAACCTAACTGTTGTAAGTCAAAGAGTACCTATATTAACACTTCAAGTGATGGTCCTTAATAAGGTAAAGGTTCCCCTCGCACATATGTGCTAGTCGTTCCCGACTCTAGGGGGCAATGCTCATCTCTGTGTTTTGAAATCTTTTTAAAAATTCAGATCTATCCATCTCCCATCCTAATATTCCACTACTCTCCCTTTCCACCTCGCTCAATCTGCTATCAAACTCCTCAATCTTCTCTTCTTGTTGGGCTTTTTCTTCAATTTTTTGGATTCTGTCCTCGTATTTCATCATCCAGTTTTGCATATCTTCTATTTTTCCTTCCGTTTTAGCTACTTTTTGTTCTATGCTTTCAGTTCATTGCTCTATTGTCTCAATTCTTCTTTCTATACTCTCAGTCTTTTTTTACAATGGTATCTAATTTTTCATTCTTAAAATCATCTCCTATTTGTAATTTCTGTATCGCTTGCATGGACGGTGCTCATCTCCGTTTCAAAGCCGAAGAGCCAGCGCTATCTGAAGACGTCTCCGTGGTCATGTGGCCGGCATGACTCAAAGCCCAAGGCACACGAAACGCTATTACCTTCCCCCGAATGTGGTTCCTATTTTCCTGCTTGCATTGTTACATGCTTTCGAACTGCTAGGTTGACAGAAGCTGGGACAAGTAACGGGAGCTCACTCCGTTACGTGGCGCTAGGGATTCGAAATGCCAAACTGCTGATCTTTCTGATCGACAAGCTCAGTGTCTTAGCCCCTAAGCCACCGCGTCCCTCTTGGGCCTTAATATTCACTTCAATCAATACCTTTTCACGTGAAGAGCCTTATTTCCTTATAATCCTCTCAGTGTGATTCCCAGGGACAATTGCATTTATTCTTCAATTTTCATCCTTAAGACCAAGGTCATGACTAATATGTATTTCTACATATTTATCTGCATATGGAGTGGTGCGGTGGCCTCAAAATCAGGAGGCTGTGAGTTTGATCATAGGCAGAGGCAGATATTTCTCTCCCTGGGCACAATGAGAATATATCTGCTGAAACAAAAATCCGCATTGGCAACAGGAAGGGCAATTGGTCAGTAAATACTCAGCTCCATTCAGTCGCCGAGACTCCATCCCACCAGGGATTACGGGGTCTTTAAAAGACGGCGATGATTTATCTGCATATTCCCTCAATATCTCTGTTTAGACTTTCAATCGAATAGAGGTTTTCTTTTAGATCAATATAAATACGCTTCTGGGTGTGATAGAGAGCGTGAATCCAGAAAAGTGCTGAGTTCTTGCAATTTGTTTGTATGCAAACCAGATTTCTTTTTAAAAAAAATAAAATAAAAGACCATCATTTTTAAGTACACCATTCTGACACATAAGAACAGGATTTTTTCACTGGGGAAAATTTAGGAAAAATGAACAGGCCTGCTTTGGGGGATTTGATCGTTTGTTCTGCTGCTTTGTTTCTATTTCGTTTTGTTCCTTGTTCACCAGAGTCACATTTGTTCAGCTGATCATTTTGAAAATGGCCTTTTTTTAAAATAAAATAATGGTAAGCCTTATTTCCGTTGACATATTGCAGTTAAGCAAATGAGGCGTTCAGAATAAATAAAATGGCGGCCATCAAGAGACAAAGAATAAAACAATGTTCTTTATTTTAATTTTATACAGACAGTACACGCAAACGTACACAATGGTTCTTGACTTATGACACAATTGAGTCCAAACTTTCTGTTGCTAACCTAGGCAGTCGTTAAGTGAATTCCCCCCATTTTATGACCTTTCTTGCCACAGTGGTTAAGTGAATCACTGCAGTTGTTAAGTGAGTCACACAATTGCTAAGTGAATCTGATTTTGCCATTGACTTTGCTTGTCAGTAGGTCGCAAAAGGTGGTCAGATGACCGTAGGACACTGCAACTGTCATAAATACGAGTCAGTTGCCAAGCGTCTGAATTTTGATGATGTGACCATGTGAATACTGCCATGGTCACAAGTATGAAAAATGATCGTGTCACTTTTTTCAGTGCCATTGAAACTTCAAACGGTCACTAAATGAATTGTTGTAAGTTGAGGACTACCTGAACATACAGAGGTGTGTGCACGCATGCACGCACACACACACACACACTGCACAAAATCACATACAGAGATAGAGATTGATAGATACTGTAGGTAGATAGATATATAGATGATGGATGGATGGATGGATGGATGGATGGATGGATGGATGGATGGGTGGGTGGGTGGGTGGGTGGGTGGGTGGATGGATGGATGGGTGGGTGGTGGGTGGAGTGGGTGGGTGGATAGATAGATGGATGGATATGGATATGGATGGATGGAGGGATAGATAGATAGATGATAGATAGATAGATAGAGATAGATAGATAGATAGATAGATAGATAGATAGATAGATAGATAGATAGATAGATAGATGATAGATGATAATAGAAGATAGGATAGGATAGATAGATAGATGATAGATAGATAGATAGATAGATAGATAGATAGATAGATAGAGCGAGAGCGAGAGACAGACAGACAGACAGGCATGGATGATGGATGGATAGGCAGGTAGGTAGGAAGGTAGGTAGGTAGGTAAGTAAGTAGGTAGGTAGGTAGGTAGGTAGGTAGGTAGGTAGGTAGGATGATAGATGATACAGACAGACAGACATGGATGATGGATGGATAGGTAGGTAGGTAGGTAGGTAAGTAGGTAGATAGGTAGGTAGATAGATATGGATGGATGATGGATGATGGATGATGGATGGGTAGGTAGACAGGTAGGTAGGTAGGGTGATAGATGATACAGACAGACAGACAGACAGACAGACAGACAGACATAGAGAAATTATAGACCTAGAGGTAGAGAGATAGAGGTAGAGGTAGTAATTTTAATCTTGTAAGTTTCCCAGTCACCTTTTAGTGAAATGGGTGGGGACAAATTATATAATATAAAATAATAATAATAATAATAATAATAATAATAATATAAAACAACAACAACAACAACAACAACAACAACAACAACAACAACAACAAATAGGTTGGATTTGAGCACAGCAAAAACCACTGGGAACATCAGGTTGAGAAGGTTCTAGAGAATGAAAAGGTCAAGATCTTGTGGGACTTCAGAATCCAGACTGACAGGCACTTGGCCCACAACACACCTGACATAACAATAGTTGAAAAGAAAAAAATATGGTTCATTGACATTGCAATACCTGGAGATGCGCGAATTGAAGATAAGCAGCAAGAAAAAATCACAAAGTACCGGGACTTGCAAATTGAAGTTGAGCGACTGTAGAAAAAGAAATCATGTGTTGCCCCAATTGTAATTGGAGCCCTTGGAGCAATACCTAAAGGGCTACCTCACTATTTAGAAATTCTAAATTTATCGGACTTGAACATTCTGATTCTACAAAAAACCGCCCTACTTGGAACAACTTATATCCTCCGACATTACCTTAACAGTTCCTAGGTCCTTGGTTAGGACTCAAGCTGTTGAGCTACCAACCAGCCCCAAAGGCTGTGAATCTCACCAAAGATTAACCAAATAATAATTCTGATTCTACAAAAAACCACCCTACTTGGAACAGCTTATATCCTCCGCCGTTACCTTAACAGTTCCTAGGTCCTTGGTTAGGACTCGAGCTGTTGAGCTACCAACCAGCCCCAAAGGCTGTGAATCTCACCAAAGATTAACCAAATAATAATTCTGATTCTACAAAAAACCACCCTACTTGGAACAGCTTATATCCTCCAACGTTACCTTAACAGTTCCTAGGTCCTTGGTTAGGACTCGAGCTGTTGAGCTACCAACCAGCCCCAAAGGCTGTGAATCTCACCAAAGATTAACCACATAATAATAATAACAAGAACAACAATAAATAGGAGCATCAATTGAACCCCAGCGCCATTGACAAATTCACCTGCAGTCAATTGCAAAAGGCAAAAGGCAACAGTTGATATCCTCCAGCAATTCCTTGAAGACCATCAAACCTCCACATCTGTCTGTCCCAGGTATTTGGGAAGGACTTGATAGGTGGGCGGTAATACCAAATCCAGTCTGAACATCTGGCTGGCTCTGTGACAAACAGTAGAATAACTTTCTCTCATTGGACAAAGTACCCTTATCACATTTGATTGGGTAATAAAAGCACACATTGGAAGAACATAATATCCTTCTTCTTCTTCTTTTTTTACTATTCAAGTAATTTAATTTTGGTTAAATTTGCTTCGTCTCTCCTCTCTTCTTTCCTTTTTATCCATGTTTTGTGTGTGTGGAGTAGAGTAACAATGGAGATTTTAATATCAAGCAATTAGTTGAAGATTGAAGCTATTATAACCAATCCTTTGATGTGAGTTGCAGTGTTTTATTTCCTTTGTCTAAAGTTATACTTTGGAAACTTAAACAATATGAGGCTTGAAATATTGACATCCTAAATCATAATGAATAATGACAGCATTTTTACTTTTCTTTCTTTACCTTCAATACCTTCAGCTTTTCAGACAATAGACTGTTAGTCATCTTTAATCATTTTCTATAAATATCACTGCATTGAAACAATATAAGATATCTCGATTTAAAGCAATATAATAAAAGGGGAGAGGGGAAGTGACATTTACTTAGTTGCCCTAACTTTATCAAGTCTGATAGTCTATAAAACCAGACAATCAGAAAGCTGTAAAAGTGTAATTGTGGTTTTAATGTTTGGAAAATGTCAAAAAAAATTTTTGTAAAAAAACCACACCATACAATCAAATAAAAACAAACATAATTCTAGTTTTTATCCTGTTTATGTTTATGGTTTCAACCTGTTTATGGTTTCAAAATAAATATTAAAAAGCCTTCAAAGTTGATTCTATACACTTTTCTTTTCAAAATTTACCACCCCTATCAGAATATTTGAACTACAGCCATCCTGACTGAAATCCACATAACATGTCCTTCAAATTCAGAAATCTATGCTCAGGGTATTTTTCCATCTTCAAACTTAAAAGAATAATAGAGTTGGAATGGACCTTGGAGGTCTTCTAGTCCAACCCCCTGCTTAGGCTGGAAATCCTACACCATTTCTGACAAATGGTTGTCCAATCTCATCTTAAAAATTTCCAGTGTTGGAGCATTTACAACTTCTAGAGGCAAGTTGTTCCACTGATAAATTGTTCTAACTGTCAGGAAATTTCTCCTTAGTTCTAGGTTGCTTCTCTCCTTGATTAGTTTCCATCTCCTTCTTGAGTGTCAATCAATCAATCAATTAAATGCATCAAATAAGAATTCTTCCCTATAGATTATTTGTAGCCAATGCAAGCCCTCGACTTGCAATCATAATTAAGCCCAACAATTGTATTGCTAAACAAAACAATTGTTAACTGGGTTTTCCTCCATTTAACATCTTTTCTTGCCGCAATTGTTAAGTGAATCACTGCAGTTGTTAACACGGTTGTTAAGTGAATCTTTGCTTGCAATACAATACAATACAATAGCAGAGTTGGAAGGGACCTTGAAGGTCTTCTAGTCCAACCCCCTGCCTAGGCAGGAAACCCTCTACCGTTTCAGACAAATGGCTATCCAACATCTTCTTAAAGACTTCCAGTGTTGGGGCATTCACAACTTCTGGAGCCAAGCTGTTCCGCTGATTAATTGTTCTAACTGTCAGGAAGTTTCTCCTCAGTTCTAAGTTGCTTCTCTCCTTGATTAGTTTCCACCCATTGCTTCTTGTTCTACCCTCAGGTGCCTTGGAGAATAGTTTGACTCCCTCTTCTTTGTGGCAGCCCCTGAGATATTGGAAGACTGCTATCATGTCTCCCTGCAAAAGGAGATCGCATGATCCCAAGACCCCACAGCCACCATAAATACTATTCTGTCTCCCCCAGGGGTGGATTGCTGCTGGCATTACTGCCGGTTCGGTGCACGGGGTCACTGGGTCGCCGCCAAGTTACTACCGGTTCAGCCAAGCCCACCTCTGATCTCAGAAATGTAATCAGAAATATATGTGCCTTGGAACATAGCCCATGTTTCTATCACAATCAAACACGGACACAGGAATATCTTTTACGATATTTGGTATGATATTATAAACTGCTTTATGATAAACATCTATGTCATATAAAATATTTTATCCAATCTATGATATCTCCATTCCACAAAAGTCATAGATCCCGGACTTTTGGCTATACTGACCTGGGCTTCCCAAGATCATAAAGCCGAGCTCCTCGTCCCAGTAAAACCCCTTTTATTTCACTTCAAGGGAATTCCTCTCCAGCAAAGTCCCGGCCAAGAGTCTTTCGTGAGATTTCACAACTACAGACCTTTATCAGGCTTGGAGAGCTACCAGGACGATATCTTCCAAATGCCACTGCTGTAGCAGCAATTCCTTGGCAAGAAGTCAGGAATAGATCTTCACCCTAATGAATTTACCGTATTTTTCAGAATATAAGATGCACCGGAGTAAAAGACGCACCAAGATTTTGAAGAGGCAATTTTTTTAAAAAAAGGTTTTGCACTGCAGATCTCCCCAAAACGGCCCCATTTTTCGCGAAAAAGGGCCTGGTTTTTTTTTTCAAAAAAAGGGGGGCATGAATAAACTTCAGGAGGCTTGTAGAGTGCTCCTTGAGCGGGAGGGGCACAATTGAGCAAAAAATGGCCCATTTTTCAAGAAAATGGGCTCTTTCCCCCACCCATATGGCATGCATAGCCTTTAGGAGGCTTATAGAGTGTTCCTGGGGGCTGGGAGGGCAAAATGGAGCAAAACATTGCCCGGTTTTGATCATTTCTGCCCTCCCTAGCCCCCAGGAGCACTCCACAAGCCTCCTGAAGGCTATGCATGGGCATTTTGGTGAAGGGGGTGGGGTTTCTGGAGGCAAAAAATGCTGTATTCAATGTATAAGATGCACCCAATTTTCAGCCTCTTTTTTGAGGGAAAAAGGTGTCTCTTATACTGCATAAAATAAGGTAACTAATTGTCTCCTGCAAATTCCCCTCCCCTTTCACTCCCCTTTAATCTCTATGGGAGGGGCCATTAACTGTCCACCTGTGCCTTTACTCCTGAGTTGGCCCTTGCTCCTTAGCTCTTCACGTCTCCTGGCAACTCTGCGCATGCACACCCTGGAAACAAGCTCCAGCTATTCGTCTGCCTCACTGATGTCTGACTCTGAAGGCAGCTGATAACTGGCATACGGCCTCGGCCCCATCTCTGTCTCCGATGCAGAGCCCTCATCAGAGCCTTCCCCAGACTCCAGGACTGGCCCATGTTCCTCCCCAACCTCCTCAATTTCTGAATCTTGTGGGCCACAACATTGGCCTCGTTGTGTAAGTTAGTCCATTTGAAGTGCCCTGGCTAAAAAAGTTTTGTCTCACAAAGTGTTATTTTTCCCCAGTTGAAGGTGACAAGAATCAGACTTTTTGTAGTATATAAATTGTGCGGAAGGGAGTTCTAATCTGATTCTAATTCTCCAAGGATTTGTTGTGTTGTGGAGAGCTCAAGAGTCCCTTTCCACTTCCTTTGCCAGATTTCTTTTGTGTGTCTTCTCTCCCGCTGTGCAAAGATTAAAGGAAGCCAATCTCTCTTAATAGGGAGGGAGATAATATATGCCAGATCACAAATGTGCTAGAAGCTTTATTAAAAAAAAAAAAAGAATAACAAGGACATTTCAAAATGGGATAATTAGCAACATTAACAAACTGGGCCAAATAAAAAAATCCCTCGGGGTGGGGGTTGGAGGTAATGCTTCAACCCCAAATGACAATTCAAGTTTAAAATTGATCTCTTGACAGATTAGAAGGAACGGTGACAAACCAGTATGAATTGCTTCGATGTCCCTTGGAGAATGGCAAAAATCCAGAAAGAGGTCCAGAGAGAGGTTTCACTTTGTCAAAAGTTGTCAGGTGTGAGATTCAGTGATAGTCCTGGGTGCTGGGCCTTCGGCAACATAGATCTGCCAACGAATCATGATTCAATGTCCAACAAAGAGAAGGACTAGGCATGACATGATAGTAGTTTCCCAGCATTTAAGTGGCTGCTACAAAGAAGAGGGAAATCCACTTATTCCCCAAAGCACCTGGAATAGGGTAGAGAAGAGTAGAGAAGAGTAGAGTAGAGTAGTGAAGAGTAGAGTAGAATAGAATAGAATAGAATAGAATAGAATAGAATAGAATAGAAGAATAGAATACTAAATAGAAATAGAATAGAATAGAATTATTAGAATAGAATAGAAGAGAATTATTAGAATAGAATAGAAGAGAATAGAAGAGAATAGAAGAGAAGAGAATAGAAGAGAATTATTGGAATAGAATTATTAGAATAGAATAGAATAGAATTATTAGAATAGAATTATTAGAATAGAATAGATTTATTAGAATAGAATAGAATAGATTTATTAGAATAGAATAGAATTATTAGAATAGAATAGAATTATGAGAAGAGAAGGGAAGGGAAGGGAAGGGAACTGTAACATGGTGGGTTTGGGTTTTTTTTGATAAACGGTCCAATATTAACGAAGCATTATCTCTCAAGTCAAGTATGCATTTGTGACGCAACCGTGTTATTTTATATTTGAATTTTTTTTTAAGTATTTTGATTCCGTCTCCCTCTCCCCCCTCTGAAAAAGAGCCAGGCAGAAAGACTCTGATAATGCGTTTGTGTCTGAAAAGATTATTCTAATTCCTCTTTTAGCATCCCTGTCTGCCTTTGTACTCATGGCGTTCTCGTATAGTTTTACATCGTTTCACTCTTCATTCTTTTTTGATGTATTTTCAAAGTGGCCTTTAATAAGGTAAAGGAAGCTCTTGATTTTGCCCAGGGAGTAAGAAAGACAAGAGGAACACAGAGCAGTGGTGGGTTTCACATAATTTTACCAGCGGTTCGCCGCGCACCGAAACTGTGATTGTGCACCTTTCGCACATGCGCACCGCCCCCCATGCGTGCATGGCTTGCACGCATGCACACGGCTTAGAAAACGTGGCTAAAAAGGAAGGCATAGCGCAATGTGGTGGCTCGGTGGCTAAGATGCTGAGCTTATCGATCAGAAAGGTCAGCAGTTCGGCAGTTCGAATCCCTAGCACCACATAACGGAGTGAGCTCCCATTACTTGTCCCAGTTTCTGCCAACCTAGCAGTTCGAAAGCACGTAAAAAGTACAAGTAAAAAAATAGGAACCACCTTTGGTGGGAAGGTAACAGCGCTTGGTACACCTTCAGCATTGTGTCATGCTGGCCACATGACCATGGAGACATCTTCGGACAGCGCTGGCTCTTCGGCTTTGAAACGGAGATGAGCACCACCCCCTAGAGTTGAGAACGACCAGCACATATGTGCAAGGGGAACCTTTACCTATGCTTATCCCTATTGACTTCAGCCAATCGTTCCCTGTTGTCCTATAGAAAGCGTTTCGGCTTATGGAAAATACCTGTTACACTCCCCCGTGCAAATTTAACATAACCTGCGAAGGAAACTCCGCAAAGTTTGACTTTCTGGACAACCGTGAAATATTTGTTTAAATTACAGTTGATTTCAAAAGCAAAAAAGAAGAAAGAAAGAAAAAGAACTCTTGCAAAATCCTTCTGTGATAACTGTGGGAGGCTGTTTTCTTGTATTTATGTAAATAGACCAATCTTCAAATCTTCAAGGTGCAATCCAGGAAGCAGATTTTACACAGAAGAAATAATGAAAGACTCGTCGGCTATCCATTGTGCAGCTGGGTCTGTGTTTGTTAGCATAGATCTCTTTCTCCCTCTCCCTCTCCCTCCCCCTCCCTCCCTCCCTCCCTCCCTCCCTCCCTCCCTCCCTCTCTCTCTCTCTCTCTCTCTCTCTCTCTCTCTCTCTCTGGCATATTTTTTCTTTTTGATTTATACTATTCGCAGCAGTGGGAAGTCACTTTTCAAAAATCATATTTAGGCATCAGTCTGCCTTCCCCTGATTTCCTCTATCCAAAGCGCTTGTTTTTAAAGCTTACGTATCCTGGGAATATTGCATTTCTCAAGATCTCGGAGGGAGAAGGAAGGAGAGATATATTGGTATAACCATATTTGCCTGAGAAGGAGGAAGGGGAAGCCTCTCACTTGATAATGCAGCCAAGTGTTGATTGATTGGGTGCCATCAAGTTGATGGTGTGGCTTCTAATAATTGCATAAATAGTTTTTCCTCCATCATGCTCTGCCCCTCATCTGGTCCTTCACATCTCCCAGTGGTATTCTCATTGCTGATATGAGGAATCTCTCCATCTTCAACTGGTTCTCCTTTCCCCTTCCCCCTCCCTTTCTCTCTCCTCCCTCTCCCTCTCTTCTCCTCTCCTTTCCCTCTCCCTGTCCCATTTCCTTTCCCTCTTATCTCTCCATTCACCCATCCATCCACCCATCCACCCATCTACCTATCTATATCATCTATCTATAATTCTATCTATCATCTCTCTCTCTTTCTCGCTCTCTCTTATCTCTCCATCCATCCATCCATCCATCCATCCACCTATCTATATCATCTATCATTATATCATTATATCTATCTATCATCTCTCTCTCTTTCTCTCTCTCTTATCTATCCATCCATCCATCCATCCATCCATCCATCCATCCATCCATCCATGTACCTATCTATATCTATATCATTCTATCTATCATTCTATCATCTCTCTCTGTCTCTCTTTCTTTCTCTTTCTCTCATTCTCTCTCATTTATCTATCTATCTATCATCTCTCTTTCTCTCTCTCTTTCTCTCTCTCTCTCATCTCTCCATCCATCCATCTACCTATCTATATCTATCTATCATTCTATCTATCATCTCTCTCTCTCTTTCTTTCTCTCTCTCTCTCTCTCTATCATCTCTCCATCCATCCACCTATCTAAATCATCTATCTATCTATCTATCTATCTATCTATCTATCTATCTATCTATCTATCTATCTATTTATCTATCTACCTACCTACCTACCTACCTACCTACCTACCTACCTACCTACCTACCTACCGACCTACCTACCTATCATCTCTGTCTGTCTCTTTCTTTCTTTCTTTCTCTCTCTCTCTCCATCTCTCTCTCTCTCTCATCTCTCTATCCATCCATCCATCTACCTATCTATATCATCTATCTATCTATCTATCTATCTATCTATCTATCTATCTATCTATCTATCTATCTATCTATCTATCTATCATCTCTCTGTCTGTCTGTCTGTCAGTCTGTTTCATTCTCTCTCTCTCTCATCGGAGTATGCAGATGCATTCCAACCAGGTTCCTGCTGTCTTCATCCGCTCCGCCTCCTTGCATTATCGTAGCGCCCTGCTCTCCCTCCTGATGTGAGGTGACACCTCTTAATGCAACGGGGAAGCCCGACGAGGAGGATTCGGCAGCCATGTAAAGAGATGACATGGGGCTCATGCCTGGCCCGTTGGAGTCTTCAGCCTTCATTTCGCGGAGGCCTTCAGCAGCCGTGTAAACAAATCTGATGTGATAAAAGGGAACAGGGACGCTCAGAGCGGATGGGCAGAAAAGCCGCTTTGTGTCTCCAGAGATTCTTCAGCCAGGTGCTTTTTTCAAGAGGCGACTGGGCTTTCTGTTTTTTCTTTAGGAAGACGTTTCACTTCTCATCCGAGAAGCTTCCTCAGCTCCATGGTGACGTGATCAAAATTCGGACGCTTGGCAACTGGCTCGTACTTGCGACCGTTGCAATGACCCTTTGATCATATCACCCCCTAGTCCCGTGATGGCGAACCTATGGCACGCGTGTCAAGGGTGGCACACAGAGCTATTTCTGAGGGCGCATGAGGCATTGCCCTGTTAGTTCCGGCGCACATATTCATGATGCCCAGCTGATTTTTGGTCTTGATTTTTGGCTTTTTTTCACCCTCCCCAGCTCCTAGAAAGCCGCTGGATCCTGGGGAGGGTGAAAAATGGACTTACGGGGCCTACCGGAAGTCAGAAAACAGGCCATTTCTGGCCTCTGGAGGGCCTCCGGGGGAGGGCGGGGGGCATTTTTACCCTCCCCAGGCTCCAAGAATGGGATGGGCATTAATTTATGGGGTGAGCATGCAAGCGTGCGCGTGCTTTTGGCACCTGAGGCGAATAAGGTTCGCCATCACTGCCCTAGTCCTTTTCCTCCTTAGAC
The DNA here is from genome assembly GCA_029891615.1 of Natrix natrix natrix. Taxonomy (NCBI): domain Eukaryota; kingdom Metazoa; phylum Chordata; class Lepidosauria; order Squamata; family Natricidae; genus Natrix; species Natrix natrix. The sequence continues at coordinate 3,424,041 of JAKRSK010007691.1, forward strand.
TAGCCATACCTAGTTCCCTCAATCATTCATCATCAGAGGTGGCATTCAGCCCATTTGGCCTGGTTGGCCTGCCTGAATCGGTAGCAGAAATCGCAAGTGGGCCCGTCCACCCGTCTCGGCTCTATGCCGTCCTACTTAGGCACATTTTTGAGCCAAGTGCATGCGTGGAAGGTGCGCCAGAATATAACTTATTGTTCCCCTTTCTCTGCAAACCAATAACTCTAGGAGGCAAGCAATTCCATTGCTTAATAGTTCTTAGTGTCAGGAAATTCCTTCCTATTTACAGGTTGGATCTCCTACCATCAGGTGCTTCCGAGAACAAATCAACATCAAATAGGATAGGATAGGATAGGATAGGAGAGAAGAGAAGAGAAGAGAAGAAAAGAGAAGAGAAGAGAATATATGATGTTTTACAGGTGGCACCTATCCCCGATGAGAATACTTCAAGAATAAATCGGAAAAGTGTTGGAAATGTCATCAGATACCGGGTTCATATATTACCATATGTGGTGGACGTGCATAGAAACTAAAAGATATTGGACTAAAATCCACACTTGGTTGGGAAAAAATGATACAGAAACATATAGACTTTAAAACAGAGATCTTTTTTATTGGGAATCATACCCGAAACATATAATAGCGAATTGAAATATTTGATTGTAAATGTGTTAACAGTGGCTAGAATTGTATTTGCTAAAAATTGGAAAAATGAGAAAATACCAACGCAGAAGGAAGTTATTCACAAAATAATGGAATGTGCTGAAATGAGTAAATTGACATTTGAAATTAGAGAACAGGAAGATGAACAATTTTATAACGTATGGGATTTATTTTATCAGTGGTTAGATAAAAAAAACATGGAAATGAAAGATGTTAGAGAATGTTATAAATACAAGAATAATAGAATGATACAAAATATAACATAAAGATATATTAGTATTGGATATATTTAAGATGATATCATGAATTGTTATAATATAAATGAATCCAATACCTAGAATATCTCATTTAAAATGAAGGAATAATAGTGATAGTCAAATAAATGAGGTACAATGATAATAATGTATACAAATATATTTGATTTGATAGCACGTGATTTCATATAAATTGTAAGTGATGAGTATGGAAAGGATGCATAAAAACCTTGTAACCAATCGACACGCTGTATGCAATTGAAAATGGCTTTATGTTCTGTGTTTTGTTTGCCTATGTTTGTCTAAAAATAAAAATAAACTTTTTTAAAAAAGAATAGAATAGAATAGTACAGAATAGAAATAGAATAACAGAGTTGGAAGGGACCTTGGAGGTCTTCTAGTCCAACCCCCTGCTCAGGCAGTAAACCCTACACCACTTCAGACAAATGGTTATCCAACATCTTCTTAAAAACCTCTGGTGTTGGAGCATTTGCAACTTCTGTGAAGTTCAATGTCTATGGAGATTCTCAGTCACCCAGGTCATGGATGTCCCAGAGTCGAACCTATGGCACGGATGCCAGAAGTGGCATGCAGAGCTATCTCTCCAGGCACGCGAGCTATTGCCTGTTGCCCTTCCAGGTTCCTGGGAACTGGCAGGGGTGGGTTGCTGCCAGCATTACTGTTCAGGGTGCAACATTTTTTGCTCTGCATGTGTGTGCATTTCCACCTAAAAAGGTCTGCGCAAGCGCGCAACGTTAGAAAAGAAAAACATTACATTTCTGCAATGAAGATTGTTCTGTGCATACGCAGAACCGAAAACCAAGTTGATGCTGCTGCCGATAGAACCAGTGTGGCAGGGAGTGTGGCAGGGAGTGTGGCAGGCGGTGTTAATACCTACTCAACCAAACCAGTCCAAACCGGTAGGAACCCACCTCTGGGTGCCGGCAAGCTGGTCTCCACATGTGCAGGAGTGCCGAAAACTGGAAGAGCAGCCAACCAGTGCACATGTTCATGCCGGGCAGCTGCTCTTCCAGTTTCTGGTGCATGCAAGTCCACCACCCAACTGGTCTTCCGGTTTCTTCTGCACATGCACGCACAAAGGCTAGCTGGCTAGTGAGCATGTGTGCACCAGAAACTGGAAGTTCATCTTCCCAATGAGTGCATGCTTGGTGCCGAAAAGTTTCGCCAACACTGCCATAAAACATGTAAAATAGGAGGAGGGGTGGGAGGAAGAAAAGGATGGGGGGGGAGTAAGAAGAAGAGGAGGGGGGAGGAGGAGGGGAGGGAGAGAAGGAGGAGGGGAGAAGGAGGGGAAGGGTAAGAGGAGGAGGACAAGAATAAGAAGAAGAGGAGAAGGAGAAGAAGAGAGGAGAGTGGTAGGGAATAGGGGAGAAGATAGGGAGGAGGAGGATGAGGGGGAGGAGGAAGGAGGAGGTGAGAGGAATGGAGGAGGAGGAGAGAGGTAGAGGAGAGGAGGCAGAATAGAGAGGAGGGGGGAGGAGAAAAGGGAGGAGGAAGAGGAGGAGGTGGAAGGGAAGAGGAGGCAGATGAAGATGGAGGTGGAGGCGGAGGAGGAGGCGGTGGTAGGAGGAGGAGGGGAGAGGTAGGAGGAGGAGGAGGTGGAGGAGGTGGAAAAAAAGAGGAGGAGGTAGAGGAAGGAGGAGGAAGAAGGTGGCAGGGGGAGGAGGTGACGGAGAGGAAGGAGGGGGGGTATAAAATTAAGGTGGAAGTGGAGGAGGAAGGAGAGGAGGAAGAGGATATAAGGTGGATGGAATGAGGAGGGGAGGAGATGAGGAGAGGAGGTGGAGGAGAAGAGGAGGCGGAGGAGGGAAGAAGAAGAAAGGCAAATTGATTATTAAAAACGTTGGGGCATGTATCAAAAAAGGCTGGCTTGGCAACGTTCTTCCTCCTCGACTTTCATTTTCAGCCTCCTTGTGGATTGTGTTTTCCTTTTTTGAACTCATATCCCTCTATGCCTGGTGTCTTAGTCTAACTGAGCATTCACCACCGGGAGTCGCATGGCGGAACCTCCTTGTGTAATGGATAATGCGCACTCCTTCCCAGCGCACATGCGGAGCAGCCCTTTTTTTTCCATCTGTGAACATCAAATACAATTAAGAACATAATCTACGATGGAGTAGCTCGGCTACTGAAGATTTGCACTTGAAAAACATGGAATAGCAGGTGGGAGGATTGTAGGATTGTTTTAGGGAAGAAATAAAAAGGAAAACATGTCTACCATGTCCTATCGCTCCACCGGGAAGTTTCATATTTTCATTTATCCCTTCTGCCGTCTCCCTTCTTTATTTGCCGTCATGCTTCTCACAACAAACACCTCTCCCGCCCCGGAGTTGTCTATCCTACAATTGCTTACATTCATATTTACATGATCCATTTGCAACGGGGATCTCCTAAGTTGACCCAGACTTTTAAGACGGGTGGACGTCAACTCCCAGAAAATTTTCTCCCTAAGCCTGGCATTTTAAGAAGCGATTGGACAAAACATTGTGTCTGAGATTAGTATAGAGGGAAGGGTGTGAAACTTCATGGGTCCTCTGGGGCGGGCCACTTTTCACCCACCTGGGTACTCAAGATCAGCCCGCAAGAGTTGCACTGGAAAACAGCGAAGGACCTGACCCTCAGTGTAGTGGTGATATTCAGCCCGTTTCATACCCGATTCAGAGGAGAACTGGTATGTGGCAGGGCGGTCTTGAACTAGACGAACCTCCATAAGTCCCTTACACAAACAACCCAACTCTGTTTAGTCTGTTATGTCATCGCTCGTTTCTAAAAAAACGCAAAACCAGATTCTCGTATGAATACTTCCGACAGTGATGGGGTTGCGAGG